>JACGCM010000129.1:0-292754 GCA_014058105.1 Kingdonia uniflora | reverse complement strand
ACTGTTCACATGTCAAAAGACTTAAAACCAAGCATCTTTGTGTATATGTTGACTGACCTAATCATATACAAGTGTACACTTTATTTTTCAAATCAGAGAGAAGGCAGGGGGGGGGGGGGGGGGTAGTCAAAGAATAAAACATGCAAAGACAAAATAAAAAACTTTAACCTTATCATAGTAATGGCATAGGAGGTGGCCATAGGTAATAGGCCTCACTGCACCTCAAAACTTACGCCATTTTCCTATAAGGCCTAAGCCCAGGCCTCAAATTTAGGATAGTCTCAAGGTGTAAATGCTCATCTAAACCATTGTCTATTGGACTCTGTAAAGGAATGTGAATTTTATATTTGTATTAGTATCTATTATATACTTTAATAAGATTCTTATATGGTTGATATAGGACGAGGCGGATCGAATTACGTCTGAAATTCAGAAGAAGAGGAAAGAGGCTGAGCTAGAGAAGCAAAAGAAGATGGTAACTTTTTTATTTGTGCCTGAGTTTACTTTTCTAGAACCAGGCTTTTAGGTTTTGACTGTAGTTTGTGTTTGTTCTGGAATTCAGCTTGGTTCTGCAATTATTTGGGTTCATGTCCTTCTTTACCTCAAACTACTGTAGGACGTCGATGTTGATGCTTCAAAAGCTGTGGATGATGCATCTGAAAAGATATCAAAACACATGCTGCCAAGGACTGACGATGACAAGGATCTGGCGAGGAGAATGGCTCAAGGGAAAACCAAAGGTAAGAAGTGAAAGTGGTTAAATATCATAGAGCTGAACGTACTTGATGCCGTAGTAATACATACATCTGACTTGCTTAGGCATGTATAGAACTTAATAATTCTGATATAAGATGCATTTACTTGAGCACTTTCAATCAGTCTATTTAGCACCTCAAATCGCAAAGTTTTCAAAAGCTTCATTACCTTTGGTAGAGTGAGCAGAAGGGAAGTTTTCCGTTTTGCTAATATGCTCAAGGTCGTGACATAATAATTTCATATTATATAGCCATCGGTGTCTTGCATCCTAAGGTACATCGTACACAGATAATTCTATCGATACTAAATATGGGTTAGAATCAATGAGCCTATGGAATTTTGACCTAAATTGGATGAATTAGTCAAGGATGAGGCTACACAATTGAATCATTGTTTGGTAGGGTTATTTTCCTTCACGGGCAGATTATCTCACTAAAAGACAACCCATTCTGCTATTTAGAACTTCAATTACCGTTTAATATTTATCATTGTAAACTGATTCTATCTTAACAGTGAAAATTGGATCTGTGCTGACCTTAAACATAAAGCCATATGTTTTTAAGGATATAGTTTACACTACCATAACACCCTTTATGTGATAATATTTTACATGAAGCTGCAACATGGAAGTTTATGCTTAGTTTATTTGTCATTAGCCTCTCAGAAGATCTAATAGTTTTTCTTTCAGCATGTAGGAATTTACCATCATGATATTCTAAGCATTTGCTTTTTTTGCAACTGGTATTGTGAGGTAAAGAATGTTTCACGGTTGGTATTGGGTGATTGCTTGTTGAGATTGGAAGTGAACATGTCTAGTACCATTTACTCGTGAAATTACGTCGTTTGGCATAAATATAGAAAATTGTAGAAACATTAAATGTTTTATTTATATTATTTGCAGGCTTTCGAGATCTCCAATTGCAGGAGAGCGGTAAAATCTCTCTCTCTCTCTCTCTCTCTCTCTCGTGTGATTTAGGTGTATATGCCAAATTTTACGTACTTGACTGTACTCTTACATATTGTTTCCCCATAATGAGCAGGACATTCCACTAAAAAAATCAACATGAAAGAATTCTATTGGCATTTTTTAACCAAGGAGAAAGTAGAGTTTCAATTAAGTAAAGTGAGATCGTTATACTACTAGTTAAAATCTGCATATCCTAGCCCTCTTGCACGTGTAAAGTCACTTAGCTTGCATCACAAACTTTGCTCAAATGTGTGAACTTACAGTTGCTTGTCTTTCTGCAGACTGACTCTCCTAGATCAATTAGCAAGTCCTTTTCTAGATCCGGAAGTTATTCAGGGCAAGTTTCCTCTCTACGAAAAATAAATTTAACTGAATATCCCCTTGTTTTATTTATTTGGATTCTCTATGGTGATTGTTTGACTTTGTTGTTTTCTCTGGTTCAAGCTACTAGCTACAATGAAACAGAGTCTCCGTAGAGTAGTTTGTTTAATGCTTGTTGACCTCCAAGGTTGAGTTTAATTTAACTTGAGTTTTGTATCCATTTCTGTGACAGGCACAAATCAAGGAGCTTATCTAGATCCCCTCTATCGCGAAGGCGTTCCATTTCACCAGAGAGGCAGTATCGTTCTTCACGAAAGCGTTCATTGTCGCCTCGTCGCAACCGTTCCCCTCGGAGACCTCGTTCTCCTTTAAGACGGAGATCTCCTCATTCAAGGCGCAGATCATCTTCACGGTCATGGCGTAGGTCGCCCTCCCTAGGAGACGAAGATCACCTTCTCCTAGTAGACGTAGATCCCCTTCTCCTGCAAGACGCATATCATCTTCACCTGCGCGACGTAGATCACCCTCCCCTGTGAAACGAAGATTACCCACCCCTGCCCGACGCCGAACCCCACCTCCCATCCGCAGAAGATCTCCATCACCTTCACGTCGCAGGTCTCCTTCTCCTATTCGACGGAGGTCTCCTATTCATACCCGCAGAAGATCACCAGCTCCTTCAGACGTTTGGTCCCCTTCTATTAGGAGGAGGTCTCCTCCACCTCGACGTCGATCCCCATCCCATTGAGGAGGAGGTCTCCTCTGTCTCCACCTCTACGTAGATCCCCATCACCATTGAGGAAGAGATCACCTCAACCTAGATCCCCTACACTACGAAGAAGGTCGCCTTTACGATCCCCTAGACAGAGACAAAGGTTTGAATTCTACCAGTTGCAGTTTTCTCGTTCTTCTTTTGTATCAGAATGTTTTTTATTCAATTGTCATCTGCAGGAGCCCGTATAGAGCTCGTAGGAGCTTGAGTAGGGACCAGGATGTCCGCTCTAATGGATTCGAATCTAAAAGATATCGTGATGATTATATCACTCAAAGTAGCTCTTTCCTTTGCCATCTTTAAACTTGTGTGTGCTCTTTATTTCTTGTCCTAGTTTGATTTGGCAGCTAAGATTTCTCTGCTAAAGAAAGATAGTTAACATAAATATTTTTCTATACAGGACCCATCTAAGGAGATCTCCGACTCCTGACTCTCCAGGTAGGGAGTCTGAACACACTTTATCTCGGCGACCTATAATATTGAGGTCACCACAGAGGGATCCAAAGGATAGGAGTAATGTCCGTAGAAAAGATCCCGAGCTGTCATTGTCACCAGAAAAATCTCCGAGTCGATCAAAATCTTTACCAATGTCAGGGAAATCAAGTCCTAGTGAAGACAGAAGGTTTTGCATCTTGCATTTATCACTGTTACATATAGTCATCTTTTGTCTTGTATTTCTGCTAACAAGCTTGTCTATCATGTACAATTTCAGTCCTTCTGAGAGCCCCGTGAGGCAAACCCGAGAAAGGATAATGCACTCTGATGGTGCAAGCCTCGTGAGGCAAACTAGAGTTGGTGTTACTCGTCACGACAGTCTGAAAACTGCTAGACATGAGAAGCTGGTCATACAAGGTAGGACTTATATAGATTACTTTCAGTTTTTCTTGAATTTTTTGATCTTGATTTTGTCTTGTACATGTACATGTTATACTAAACCTTTTTTCTTATATAATTTTGTTAGGGGGCAAAGAACTGATTCTCCACACAAGAGTACTAAGCACTCACCCATTATTGGTGTTCAGAGAAAGATTTATAAGGAAGACTTGCATCAAGAAAAATATACTCGTGAGGAGTTGTCTGGACACCGATCTGGTGAATCTCGAAGTCGTCTAGATATCACAGAAGCAAATAAGAACGATCGCGACAGAAAGAGGTATGCTATCATTTTGGTTGATTATTTTATTATTTTTTTCAGAAGTAAGCATGTTACACCCATTAATCCTTGTCCTGATTTTAGCAAAACCTAAAGATGAGAAAATTGAGGTTTCACTTCCTCTTTTGCTGTTAGATTTGGGCAGTCACTTAAACTAAAATACTCAAAATAATAGAACTCTATACACCTCGACTAGTTTTGTGGTCTTTAGCTCTACCAAGGGGCAATGAAAACTTTGCAACTTAGTGGGTGGAAGTGTATTTTGTTTTCTATTGTTTATATTTTCATCGCCTTAATAGCCTTTCATTTTATGGCTTGATCCTTGAGAGGATATGTTTGTTTGCTCTCTCTCTTAGAAGAGTCAAATGTTTTCAATACATCCGTGAGACACTAGTTATTTTTTTGCCCGTAAATGCATATTCCTTAGGAAACTCAGAATATCATGAAAATTTTGTTATTTCACAGGTGACTTGCACCTTAAAGCGTAGGGTATTCACGGATGGCTTTTCTTTGATAATGTATAAAATAAATGCCCCCTATAGTTACTACATATAGTTCACAAAATGATGATTGTTCTTGTTAGCCGTCGTTATATTGATGTTAGACTTTGCTGGCAGTGATAAAGCTTCTAAGAGGATAGATCATCCTGGCAGCCCTACTGAAGAAGTGGAGTACAGTCCAGGAAGGAAGGACGGAAAAATATCTTCACTCGATAATATCCCGGAGAAAAAGCCATCCAGCAAGCAGCTAGAAAGTGATTCTTATTCTAATGATAGGTTACAGAAAGCAAATGCAAGCGAAGAACTAAAAGATCATACTGAGAAACACTCTCATCTACAAACTGTTGTTGACAGTGGCAGAAGTCACAACAACAATAGGGTTGACGCTTTTGATTCAGATTTGAAGGGAAATGGAAAGAAAGGACCAGAACACTTGGGAAGAAAAAAATAAGAGGTCGAGAAGCATGATATGACTTCGGATGATGCTTCCAGTCCCGATTCTGAAGTGGACGAGAAAAAAAGAGGCCAAGAGAAGAAGGAAGGAGGAGAAGAGATCGTTGCGGAAAGAAGAGAAGCGTCGTCGCCGTGAAGAGCGGCATCGAAGAAGGGAAGAGCGACGCGCAAGAAAGCTCAAAGTCAAGTCAGTAAACACTGTGACCCCGCCTTCAGATATTGAGAAGAAGCAGAATGATTCAGATGATTCAGATGACGATTTTTCTCCAAGTAGGAATTCTCGACTAAAGGACACTCGAGAAATGGAGTCAGAAACTAAAAAGCTCGAGATTGAGCTGCGAGAGAAGGCTCTTCAATCGCTTCGAGCAAAGAAGGGTGTCAATCCCTAAAATTGATATAGTTATCCTTTAACATTTAAGATTGTCTATTTATCCTCCGTTTTCTTAAGTTTGTTTTCCAAGATATTTTATTCTGTTCTGGAACTAGACGCCATAATAATAGCTGTTTAATGTAATCTATGTTTTACTGATGGCAGCTGAACTGGGTAAATGAGGATTTCTTGAGCTAATCTCTTCATGTGCAACTTTGTGCCAGCCTGGTGCTATTTTATCTGGTAAAATTTGTGGTTCCTTGAGGAAATCTTGTTTTCATTCTTTTGTGGAGCTTCTCAATTGTATTTCTTAGAATGAGTTATCACTTAGCTGATTCTAGTTCATGCGCTTTATTATAACATAAATCTCGGCTATTGTGTGCATTGCTTCTAATACACCTCTTAGGTATTGTTGCTATATGAAGGGGCTTAATTTTCCTTAGTGGTTTACATTTAGGCAGTGCCTCTTGGTCTGTATTTAATACTAAGAGGTTTCTGATTGATTGATAGATGAGAATAATGTCAACTATAGATGACTTGGTTGAGCAGACCTGTGCAGAACCACATTTTGAACATCAATCAGGTGAATCGTCAAATATGTTTTATAGGTTTGTTAGATAGGACTAGTATCCACTGGCTGAACTTCTTTATGTATAGATTGTGTTTTCGTATGTTGTATTTTGGCTTAACGTCTGTGTGGTTGGCAGCTTGACGGCTGCTCATCCTATCTTGTTGTTGAAGATAGCAGTTAGATCTCTCCAGAGCCTGTCACCATATAGGTATATGTCCTGATGTATTCTGTAGATATATATATATAACTTCACCCTTTATTGAATTTGCAGTTGTTCCATATTGATACTTGTCATTAAGAACAGGAACTACCTACAAATATATACTTCCTAGAAGTCTTGTCTGATATAACCATATATAAACGCGTAACGTTCCCCTTTTCCTCAAATAGGTTAATAGGTCATTCCTTGCGTCCATCTTTGTGGGTCGTTCGTTACTTCTCACTTGGAGACAAAAAGTGAAATTTCTCTCAATTAGGAACAATTGACATAAAAATACTATATTAAAATTTGACACCGTGCATGCTTTATGTCGAAGTAGGACTTCTTAGAGGAGCTGTTTGCTTTACCCTAGTCTTGCTGTTAGGTATTTATTTTAGCCAAATATTAGAACTGCTGTACTTCTACATATATTTGGCAAGAAGGCATTCACTAAGTTATTACTTAGTATAACCACCAAACATGTTTGTCACAGACCTTGACATTAGCCATATCTCGCAAACTGTGTCTATAATATAGGACTGTGCCATACATCATAGACTCCAATACAGTGAATGAGTTGATCTTATGTAGATTCGCTTATCATATTCTTAACAATCAGGTATTCCCTCAAACAGTTCTATAGGCAAAAACCTTACCTATCTAGGAGAGTTACCTGGGAGTTGTTGCCAGGATCTGAGAACCAAGTCCCAGTAGAACACATTGATGTACCAATCCGTTAAAAGCAAGCACATCTTCCTCTCTTTTTTATTAATTGGTTTCCAACTTCTATTTTTAAGTGTATTTGGTTACATATACATGGTTCTTGGACCCTTAAATGCGGGAAGCTTGGTCAAAGAGGCAAAATTTTCTAATGTAGCAAGGGGGAGGATGTTTCACCGAGCTTAGCAAAAAAGGGTGTTTCACTTAGAAGTTCTCACCATTCGAGATGACGAAGTGTTCGTTGGTATTTAAGAGAACTTGATAAAGATTGAGAAATGACAAAGGAAGACAGGTTCAATTGTTAGCATAAAGTGACTGGTGCTTGATCCACTCTTGGTTTCCTGACGTAGAAAGCATAGGAAGGCACATCTTCCAATGCCCAGATAAGGTGACCTGGACTATAGAATGTTCAGGCTCGATCTTTTTTCATTTTCTTGACCAGGTTCTGTGGGGTTTTCTATGGAAACATCTCACTATTAAAGGGGGTTAGAGAGGTATAACAAGAGTTGGTTGGAGTTAAAGAGTGTACCCTAGGGGTTTAAGATGATGACACCATAGAGATTGTGAACTCAATTGTGACTCTCATTTATGTGTTTTAGAGTAAGATGTTCAAAGATGGCTTTACTCAAAATAGACTCGTATATTGGTGGGAGAAAAGCCATGAGCTCTGGAGGAGTAAAGGAAAAGCAGATTTTTTTTTGTTAAAGGGTTTACAAGTGTTTATTTGGCGACTGCAAAGTCTTGGGCAGCCTTAGCTATCTCCTCTAAGACTCAATTTTGATTCAAAGTTATAATACCATGTGTGTCTGCAGGGATTGCACGTGCCAGGGAATGCACATGCCATAGGGATTAGTCAGGCAAATGGTGATAAATTATGAACATGGATCACCCTGGTCTGCAGAAAAAGAGAGTAAATAATACCACTTGTTGGCAAGAATCCACTCTTCACACGTCAACATGGCCTCTTCTTTGAGTCATGTCTGCCAAAGGGTTTAAAATTCAAGGTGAATGGTGAAAGTAACACGAGAATATACTGACTACCATTAAAAAAAAAGGGTTCAGATGTTGAAAACAAACCAAGGAGGCGCGCTTCAGAAAGATATATAGTGGAGTGTTGAGTCAAAAATCTTAAAAGCTAAAAAAAACTAGAAGTTTCAAGGCAACTCAATTATAAAGGGGCTTTCTCCAAAAATAGACCTTAACAAAGGGGGCATTTTTGAGGGCATCTAGTATGTAGACTATGCAAGTTATAGGAAGGAAGAGAGTTTGAGATGAAGTGCATGCAATTGGATGTACTTAAAGATTGACTGGCGAAAAGGTCACTAAATAGGCGTATCTGGTTCTGAAAAGTGCTTGGAGCGTAACAAAGGGTTGACTTGGTGGTGGGTACTTGGGCCATAAGGAGAAACTAGGTAATATGAATACCAAGGGTGATAATTGTTTACTCTAGTGTGTTAGTGCCCTTTTATGTGGGATGGTGTAGTTGCAGGTAGAGAGGTAGCTGAAGCTGACAGAAGGTTCCCTGAAACAATGGCAAATAGGAAAGTTCACACAGTGTAATGTAGGTATTGGCGCGTATGCAGTCCATGTAGTAGAGGGTTTAAATTTTTAATGCTAGAGGTGATTGAATGAAGAGTAAACTAGGGGTTCAACAAGAAGACACCATGAAGTGACAAACTGAAGAGAAATCTGATAACATGGGATTAAGAAGAGGGAGACTCCAGCACGCTTAGAACAACTCTAGTATTTGGAATTTGCGTGAAGCCACCGAATCCCAGAGGAGAGTTCTATGTGCAAGTTCTCACACAAACATCTGCTGAACAATCAGAAATCTTGATCTAACTGAAAAAAGGAGTTCTTAGATATGTTTAGTGCAAGACTGGTATTAGACGAACATATGAGGAGCAAAATATGTGTAAATTTCTTTTTTATGTAATCGTTCTGTTTTTTTTTTTCCCAAATGAATAGTGAATAAGAATGCTTTAGATTATGAATGTTGCCAGTAGGCTGAACCATGTTGTCATGTCTTTGTGACTGCTATTTCCGCTATCTTATGGCATTTGTTTCTCTTGGATGGTAATGGAGTTTGGGCACTTTCTCCTCACTCTATCAATAAATGTTTATGTCGAAGAGTGCCTCTTAGTTTATCACCCAAGGTTCTGGTTCACAGTTGTAAATACTCTTCTTACAATCTTATCCACCCCTTGAAGCCTTGACTTGTTTTTCTGCATATCCTTTAGAGATGCCCATGTAAAATTCTGAGATTTATGCTGCCTGGCGATCATCTGCCAATGTTCACAAAATACGCAGAGGCTGATATGATAAACCTGTGGCCAGCATCTCTAATACTGTCACTTCTTCTTTACTTCAGGTTCCCTTACCTATGCTAGAGGATCCTTCTTTTTTCTGCCCAAACCTGCACAGTGAGTAGTTAGCGTCTTTAGACAAATCTGAAGATTATAGGAGGAAATCAAGCATATCATAATCTTCATTTTAAGTTATCCTTTTAACTTGTCATTTGAAGAAAATACAATCTTCCTGCCTGGGTAGATAATGTCCTTTGTACATGTGATCTTTTTGAACTATCTGTAAACAGTGTATGTCTTTTGTTATCTGCTACCTAAAGATAGAGCATCATATTAAGTAAGGTATCTAATGTGTTTGCACGACGCGGAGCAATATCGTGGTACGTTTAACACTAACTTAATCTCAATTAGAGTTTTCTTTTAAACTCTAATAACAAATTAATAAAACTGAAACTTATTCTTTAACTTGAATAGTTAGGGTTGCAAATATGTAACTCCGTGCTGCTTCTATGTATGTTTACGGCTGTCAAATATATTCGTATTTGTTTTGCTTGCTCAAGTTCTGGTCGTGTTTGTGTGGCATATCTTGTGTTTGCTCGAACTTTCTGTAATACAGTTTTTTTTTCTGATTTTCATATGTACCACTAATAGCATTGCAATTGGACATAACCATCGGTTCTTCTTGTCCGACCTCTTCAGTCTCAAGGCCAAGGGTCTCTTTCATATCTCGCTCTGATATTTTTCAGGGGAGTAACTGTATATCTAAGTGACGCCCTTTTCTATGCGCATACAAGTAATAATTTTTATTTTCTGTTGCTTTCAAATCTTCCCCTCTCCAAGTAGGGGCAAAAACATAACACAAAATCGAGTTAATTTTTGGCAGTTCATCATATGATTAATTTGTTAAGGAGTGAGCGATCAGCGTAGAACAGTTCGCTGTTTGATGTCTGTTGTTAAAAAACCTATTGCTGCACAATCGATATATCTTTAGCTAAATCTTGCAAAAAAAATGAACTTGTATAATTATTCTCCCATGATTTCGGAACAAGTTGGGTATCGAGATGTTCACAAGATATCGATCATAACATAAATTTGGAGTAATTCTTGTGTAGCTGTTGCTGAGTTTTTACTTCTGTTTTTCAAACTCTTCGAAATTAATAGTCCCACATTGCTAACAAGTTTCAAATGTGGGTAGTTTATATCCAAGCAGGGGAACTTAGGTGTTCAACCCGGGGGTTGGGGCGGGAGAGAACACGAATGTCTCTGATACCCGCCTGAGCCATATTGGCAAATATAAAGAGGGGTTCAACCGGTGTTTACCCTCTATAAAAGAAAACACCGATGTCCGCGTGTTCTTCTCCCACAGTAGGCCTACGAGTGGTTTGAAGGGTATATTGCTGGTGTTCTGATGGACACTTCGCGCTATAGAGGGCCGCGCCCTCAACCTCACTTACTTGGGCACCCCCATTTTTATTTTTAAACACTATGATGTGCTGCCTCTCTCGCACACTTGGGCTCCAGGCAACCCACACTAAAAAATAAAAACAAAAGAAAAAAACAACCATATACAACTCCTCATATATGTAATATACATAAAGCTAACCCAGAAGCCCGACCCAGTCTTCCTGATCTCTCCCAAGTCCCAACCTTTAAAATACCTAAACCAGCCTAACCTGACCCAACCCTCTCTACCCTCCATGTTCTTTCTCTCTATAACCTTAATTGAATTTTACAAAAAGCTCAAACTCCAGCAATCTAACCTTAAAATATGGAAATCGCGATTTTCATGACTACATATGGGTATGTAGATTTAGTATGATCTAATATGGTGTTTAGTCGACGTTAATATGATATCTATATTTTCTTTAAACAATTATGTTAAGGTTAACTTGCGCTTCTGTAATATTCTCAGTTGTATATTTCGACTAATTAAACGTATGATATGCATTAGTACTACATTAAAAAAAAAAAAAAAAAAAAACTTAAAATTACTTAAATACTCTTTAATAGTTTTGTTTTTTGTTTTTTTGGAGAGCCCCAGAATCCAACTCGAAACATGTTTATAATGCAACCTCCCCTACTCTAAAAAACGATAGGTCCGACCCTGCATATCTAGATGAATGAAAACGCACATCGAACGTATCCAATGACTAAAATCCATAACACAAATCAATCATTTTTTCCTTTTTCCGTTGTAGATAAGATTATTAGTGATGTGGCAAATCTCTATTGGTCGCGCAACGACGAGCATACAAAATAAATCTCCATTTTTATATCTATACGAAGCTTCATCAAGTGTGGTGACCATTTCCCTTCAGGCTTCATGGCTCCAACTCTAACCTCCAATTCGTTTCTCTCACATCAACACCACCTTCAAAGCTCACTCTCAAAGACCCAAAACCAAAGGGTGCACCCAACATCTTCATTCGGCTAAACAACCAAGACAATGGGTCTCCAACAAACCAAACTTGTCAAACAAAACAAGTAAATTCTTCGACTTAAAGAGGATTTCAGAAGTTAAGTCTATCATCCTATTAGGCCTTCGACCGGTGGAGTTTTGTTTTGGGAACTTAAGACGTAAGGATCCCAGGACGGTTTTTGTTGCTGGGCAATAGGTCAAGCGGGCATTCGCATTGCCCAGATGCTTTGAGAGAAGGGTTTACCGTAAAGCCGGTGTGCCTGACCTTGGTCAAGCACAAGAACTAGCACAATTAGCTGCTAACTACAAGGTTAGTAGTAAACATTATGGCATTTTAATATTAAAGGTTTGTCGCGACAAATGTTGATTTTTGGTTAAAATTTGCAGATTATTTCACCAGAAGAATCGAAGCGATTATATGCTGTCGAATCCACTTTCGAAGATGCAGAGTCCATTGCTAAAGCGATTGCTAATGCTAGTAGGTCGTTGGTCACAATTGGTTCTACTGAAAATGGTCCAACTTCGGAGGTCACGACAACGGATGCCCTACAGTTGTCCAAGCATCGCAGCTTGCAGGCGTGGGACATGTTTGCAATCATCTACGATGGCGCAGATTCCCTAAACGAATCTAAGGCATCTTCAGCGACATTTCTTCCTTTTTCAACACCTTTTCTCAAGGTCACGATCGTTATCACTAGCAAACTATTGGAGAAAGTAGTAATGACGGACGTTAAGTATACGTTGATAAAGACAAGCTTAACTGAGGATTTCTCTGCGGAGCTCTTATATCTTGTGGTATCAGCAGAAGGGAGTAACGGTGTAAACGACTTCAAAGTAATGTATGCATTAAAACTTGATTTTGATGTTCATACGATGAACTTGGATCATTCTCGAAGAAATCTTGTTAAACAATCTTCTGTTTTATGAATATCAGGTGTCCAAGTCGCAATAGCATCGCTTGTGGCTGATGTTTTCTCAAACACAGCATCGCAGAGAACAGGTATGAACATAAAACCACAAGCCATTTATGTAAAAAATACGTCCACGAAAATAGAAAACATTAGGCCAATGTGATGAAAAATTTCACTATCGTAAAATTTAATACTCGCCATATTGATCAGGTCGTTGAAGTATCAACTGATCCATCAGCTCTTTCTAAGAAAGTGGATGAGCTTTTCAGGCAATACTACTATACATGTAGGTACATGACATGAATGTACTATTCAAATGTTTTCGTTGATTAAGAATTTTTTTTCTTTCCAAATATAGCGTGATTCCTGAAGACGGAAGAAGGAAGCCTATGCAGAAGCACTTGCACAAGCAAGCGCAGAGGAGGAAGCAATAAAAGCTACGGAAATAGCTCGTGAAGCAGCCGAGGTAGCCAAAAAGCTGAGCAAGAAGTGAAAAAATTATCAGACCAAGAAGAAGTTGCTGGTATACTAGCAGAAGAAGCCCAAAGAAAGTAAAAGCTGCAGAGCTTCAGTTGAGGGACTATTGGACAGAGCAAAGACATCGGTTCAGAGTTCTCATGGAGAAACTGAGTTCGCAGATATCCACTGCAGTGGTGCAGAAACCTATACCGAAAACACAGATTGCAACCGTAAGGGGTAAAGCCAAGGCTAGGACATTGCCTGCTAAGAGGCAGTCACTAAACGATCAGTACCAGGACCAACACCAGTCTCAACAGAGCCTAAAAAGAGACGAGGAATATATTCGGAGGGCTCTTTAAGCAAGAAACTATTTACATAGACGATGAATGAAACGGCATCCATGTTGTCCTGTGAGAGTTTTCAGAACAATTTGTTCACATCTGAATCTTATTATATAATAAGTCCTTCTGATATGTCAAATGGTTGTTAGTGATTTCAATAAAATGTTCACCGCATAGTAACAGTAAATATGCGCATGCAGCTAAATATATTGCATTCAGAGAAACGAAATAAAGAACAAATGCAGTGCAAAATACAGTAAAGAAGTGAATCAAAATATTTATGATGCGTTGGTATAGAAAATCAGGAAGTACCATAAGAATCACTGTACGAAAAGGGTAATGGGCATGGTTTCAAGTGAAATGCGCAGAACTACAAACGCTAACTAGAAGAAGCAATACGACAAAAGAAACCAGAAAATAAATAATGCAACGAACCTAGGAAAATACGTAACCGGTCATTGGTTTAAAGAACTCCTAACTTAACCCAATCACTAGAGATTTCCAAGAACAAGCTAAATGAACTCGGGAGATCAGAGCGATTGGCTCAACTCAATGTATAAATCCAAAGACGAATTACAGCCACCTCTTAGCAACAAAATAGGCTTGCATGACCACTGCAGCCTCACTAAGGAAGCCGAATGAACGCCATACCCCTGCACCTCTCAATATCAAAGTAGGACATGCATAAAATTCCCGACAGATTTTATTCTCACTATAATATCAACCTGTAACACGCATAGGACACGACCACAAGCTAAATTAGAGTATATACCCGCGCCTGATACTTCTAAAACTAGAGCAATACCTTCAAAATTTTCGAATATCAACCTGCAGTTGCCCCCACTCAAAACAAATGCTGACTAGTATCTTTCTTCGAATTCTAGGTCGTTTCATATGAGATATCTCATCAATATCTTCTCTTTCCCTTGTTATCTCTCCTTTATGTTTTCTCCCTGCCTCTCTTCTCCATCTCTCCCTAAACTTTTTTCCTCAAACCCTAAACTTGACTCCTCTCTTTCTTAAACTCGACTCCAAGAATCTGCAACACTAATCTTCATTTACTAGAATTGCAAAATCCTTGGTCTTTTAGTAAGACTGCGTTACAATATTTATAGACATCAGATTTTAACTGAACTTTATTCTCAATTCTTGCTAGTTTTTAAAATAAAGCAAGTTACTTTATTGTCTATTGAGGTCTTGATGATATGTTTTTGAGATAAAATTAAATGATTTGTGTGATACTATCTAAATGTCTAACACTATTAAGTTTACTAACCACTAGTCCACTAGTACATTGTGAATAATGTAGAAAATCTCTTAAATAACTTTAGAATACAGTTTAATGTTCTATCCCCGTTTACTAACGACTACAAGCTAATTTGAAAACATAATCCGTCAGAAGGTTTACATAATCTCTATTCAACATCAGAATCAATTAAAACCCTATTGCATGAACACAAAAAGAACGTTCCACCAAATATATAATAAGTTCAAGATTTTTTGCTCCATGAAATCACCCTGCAAAAATCTCCTCTTCACATTAATGTTCTATCCCCGCTAATCTTTGACAAAGGACTAGAAAAGCCTGCATTGGCAAGAGAGTGCATTCTCCTTCAAAAGAATATCATGTTCATCAACTCTGCAACCTCATTTCTCTTAAGACATATCCACATAAGTAGAATGTCTCTCTAAACACTTGATTTTTCATCAAACTTCCATAACAACTCAATCTTTAGTTTCAAAAGAACCTAGCTAGAGCTACCCCCGGAAGCAACAACACTCTTGGGTGAGTAATTCTGTACTAAATTGACCCTATTTTCTCCCTATCTCATAATGTACTCTAATTTCTTGGTTGAATTGGACTAAAATCACTAGATACCTAATGCTTATTCTTGACCTAGCTACACTACAGTGTACTTATAACGTACTCATAGATATTTTATGTAAAAGAATGTCCTGTCATATCAAATGGCATGCATATGTCAATTAGTAGCTTGAAATGGGCTATATATAATATATTGATGTGAAAGCAATCAGTCAAAAAACATCAAATAAATGCTAATCTAGCTACTACTTGCAGCCAGCCAGGTGAGAAACAATGAACCTATTCGGGAAAGAATCACATTCATTGAACAATGAACACACATACACCAACCAAATCAACTCACAATATTCAAAGATGAAATGAAGCTTTTACTTACCTCCATGAAGAGAAGCTCCTAATCCTCCATCTTCTCCTTCTACAAAACTTCAAACTCTAGATGATTTTTTTCCAATAAGAAAGAACATTAGAGACCTAAAATTATCCATAACCACAATGATAATTCACACCCAAAACAAATATGTACCTTGCTAACTATGTGTACAAGGGACAATGTGATGATCAAGAAATCAAGATACAACAACAAACATGAATTCAAAACACTAAAAAACCCTAGCTAATATATTATAACAAACTAAGGATATTGAAAAGACCTCTTAATAATCTCTTGGTTTGATTTGCTTTGCTTTGCCTTTGTTCGCTTAGTAAGACGGAGGAGGGCGCGGTTGAGAAGCCCAAACATATCATGAGGCATCTGACCATTATTTGGTAATAAATTTTGTGACAAATTGTACATTGCCAATGAAAGATGGATCAGCTGCAGCAGCTAGTCCATGAGGCAGTGATATTGTATCCGAATGCGCCCCGATGTTTGCTCCAATTGCATTCCCATTCCCTCCACCACTGGTGATTCATCTTCAAGCGGTAACCGTTCATAAGTTGCATTAGTAAACGTTGCGGCAATCACCATGACCGGTCCAGAAGCAAGTAGCGGTCCACAACACTTCCACCCACCACTTGCCCTTGTCCCCCTGCTAAATAAACGGTCAATCCCGTTACAGCAGGGGGAGATGGTGCAGGGAGAAATGCCCCGGATAAAGATAGTATCTCGAATCGACCATGGAGAGTTACAACAGCACCTGGTGCAGCAGGTTGACGGAGTGTCACATTCGTAACAATCCCACTACCACTTAATACACAAACACCCCTTTGTCTCCTCCTCGCAAATGTCGAAATACACTCTGAGATATCAGTGCCACTAATAATTTCCAGTACATGACTTCGAAGACAATTAGGGCTTTCTCGAGTAATAATATAGGTGGTTTAGGCTTGTTCTTAGACCCCGGGGACGTCCACGAGGTCTACGACCTCCACCACTAGCTTCCCCTATCTCTCCACCACCACCTCCGGCACTACCACCACCGATATCATGATCATTCTCTCGACTATCATCATCATCAGGGTTAGGGTTATTATTGGTGTTGCTCCCCCACTACTATTAGATCCTCCTCCAGTGAGTCTACCTAGACCCCCATGATCATCATCTGGGTTTCGAAGATGCAGCGATTGAGACCCGGTCCACCACCGATTCGCCAGCTCGATCTCTTATAAACTATCAACACAACAACTACTTGAACGAGAACTATATGAAATCATCAAAATAAAAAAATATAAAGAAGATCTAAAACCTTATCTCTCTCTCTTTTGTTGTGTTAGAAACCAAGTAGAGAGAATTAAAGATAGTTTTTGTTTGATATTTATATTGTTTTACCCACATGGGTTTTGATGGTTTGTATGATGGAGAAACCCTAGTAACTTTTTCAAGCTTGGTCTTCTCTTATCTTACTTATACATCCAAATAATCAAAGTTCAAACCCTAGTTTCTCTCTCTCCCTCTCTCTCTGATGTGAACAAATACTTGTACTAAAACTGTGTATGTTTCAGTCTTTCTCTCTACAGAGAATCTAGTAACGGCAGCAAGTACACAGTAGTGTGTACAATAACTAAACCTGAGCACCCCAAGTACACAAGTCTCTCAGTCTCTCTCTCTCTCTCTCTCTCTCTATTGTTATCTTGCTATCTTGTTTGAGAGTGGTATTGGAGGACCTTGTTTTTGAGATTTGAGAGATTCTTGTGGTTTTGATGAGAGAGAGAAGAGTGGTGTGGGGTAACGTGCGCATGTGGGAACACTTTAGGTCCGACTTCCGACATGGTCTCGATTCGAACGCGGAGATCAGTCTAACCTTGTCAGTTTATCTGAATCGTTGAAGCCTTGATGAAGAGTTGGTGGAGATTTGTGGTAGGTTAAATGGTTAATCCAAGTTGATCACTATTAAGTGATGTTAATTATTAGTGACCTAAAATGTGTGATCATATATATACTAGTACTAATATACCAAACATATCATTGACTTTTTTTTTTTTTTTAGGGCGATGCGATAATAGTTTGTCGAGTTTTTCGTTGATGATGGAGGAAATATGGCGATTTTTGTTTGGTTATTTGATAGTGATTTTGATGACCATGAGCTGTTTTCTTTTTCTTCGGCCAGGAAAATTTGATCCCTCGAGTCATCCTGTTTTGTAGTTGACAAAAGAAGAGTTGTATTCTGTATGCCCATATTCATTCCTTTTTGGAGTATATGCAAAATATATATGATTTGTAGTACAATGCGTATGGAATACACGCGCCCAAGGAATAGTCAGGCTGGCCGGCAGGCAAATGGTGATAAATTTATGAACTTTGATTGATTCAACTTGAGGGTTAATTCTTGTTGAATTACATATTTTATCAAAATATCTCAAGCTCGAAAATTGGTTTTGAAAGAGGTAAAAATATATAACATTTTATATGAAACAAGAGTCTATTCGAACAAAACACTACATTCCGTAAAAAAAAAATAAAAAAAAATACGGCTTTTATGAACTTCTTGACAATACTAATAAGGAGCTGGAATATTTTAGGTGAATAGATACAAAACCAATGTACCTATTCAGTATCAGTCTAGCTGTAGTCTCTCCACGTGCACTATCTGACAATGAATAGACTGACTGAGAGAACACCAAACCACTACCACTGCTGGAGCAAAATAAATAATAATTACTTGCGCATCCCATATTTAATGGGGGAGCATCCCGGATGACTACACCTATATTTAGAGGACAACAAGGTGATGGGCCCTACCAAACTAAACTCTTAAAGTTATAATTGAATCCCACTTATATTTGTTTTACTAACCCCACACCCCACACCCTCAAAGTTTTACTAACCTCATACCCCAAACATCCAAAAATGCGAATCCCGAGAAAATTCATATTTAAAAACAACTCTCAAATTTGACACCCAAAAATTAGATTTCGGGCGGCCGAAACTTGAATAGAATATTTGTTTGCAAAACTCATTGTTTATTGAAAACTCAAGTAAACTCTTAAAGATCGCTCGATAAACTCGATGAAGTGTAAACTCAAGATAATGGGACTCGGGGATTCGTAATGTTGTTCATACTTGGATATCTTGAAATGATCTTGTTAAAGATTGTTCATGTAAGTTCATCGTGACATACTCTAATCAACTATGTTTTTTAGTTACCAAAGACAAATATAGAACTTCAATCTCTCCCTTTGTCTTCTGTGAGAAAAACACCTAGAGTAAAAAAAAAAATGAGAAACCATATCTGATTTATAAATCATCAAATAATGGAGTACAATTGTATAGCTTGGACACCCTAACGGTAACTTAACCTCAAAAACACTTCTCCCCCTTTTTGTCGTGGAGGACAGCAAACACCTACAACTAGCTCAACCAATGACAAGTCCAAGAGATTAAATCATCGAAACAGAAAGATACACAATATAATAAAAGTTGTAAACAGAAGAAAAATGTAGATATGCAAAGCACATGACAAGAGCGTAATGGGAAGATCTAATGACCACATAACAGATAATAACAGTATCGAACAAATGCACTATAAAGATGCAGATGTGCAAGTGCAAACAAAAGTGGACAACTAAAACCAACCATATTCCATAAAGAAATCTTTATACCCAAAAAATGCAACTGAAAAAAAAAAAATGCAGCACCGAGTCCTTGATCTTATTTGTCCTTCAATCCCTCTTCAATCTTTTGAGACAACAATATCAAGTTATTGTCAATCTTTGCATTCATCACTGCCAACGCATCTTCAACAGCCTTATTCAACACCGCAAAATTAGATCTCATTGTTGTAGTAACCAGCTGGACAATACTAGCAACATAATCATTATGAGGAATGGATACAGACGCTGGACATAACGGGATATCAGAACGAGTAACAATAAGATCAGTCAGATTACATGTTGCAACACTAGCACCACCTAAATTGTTAAGAGAAGGCATACAACTTTCCTCATTCTCGAAGACATCACAGACCTTTGCATGTTTAGATGAACGTGCGGCTGTAGGACAAGCAGTAGGCCAATCGTCAATATCCGTACACCACTCTCGAGGTTCCCCATGAAGTCCATCTGCCCCAATCTAAAAAAACTTGGATTTTTGGGAACTTGAGCATGACGAAGACGACGGAGATCAAGCTTGCCAATAGGGTATTGATAGTTTTGAGGTAGAATAGAAACACCCTTAATCTCAGAAATCCGTCGAATAAGTCTACCAAAAGGCAATGGTTTCCGAGTATTCGACATCGATATAAACTTAGTCATATAATCCCAGATCACGAGAGGAATATCAATAGGTTCACCTTGCGCTAACAAACACATTAACTTAAGAGATTTCTTATGAACATCATCAAAGTGCCTTCCCCTAGGGTAGATATTGCATTTAATAAAGTGAGAAAGAACTTAAAATATATGTCGAAGATAACGAAGTGGAGCGTTTGTCTTATCGACAATGGATTGGTAACGCTTACTGAAAAGCTGAGGAATGTATAGGGAGCCACAAACACTAGCATAAGGAAATGCGTGAGCATTTTTCACACGAGGATATTGCAGTGCTTCAGAGATAAGATCTGGAGTAATGCGTACATCTTCGCCATAGAGACTTGTCCAGAAAATTTTCTTGGAGGGTTCAAGTTGACCCGCACAGGAGTAGAACAATCGAACAGTCATAATCGGTGTAGAACCTGACAGAGGATAAGAGAGGTGTTCGTGTCCGAATGGGAACCACAGGTTAAATGGGTACCATTTCAATTCATCAAAATTAACGTGCCTTTAAGCAATAACAGACTTTCCAGAGTAAATAATTTAAAATCTTCATACTCAGTCTTATTACTGAAAATGCGAGATGGAAATTTTCGAGATTTGGCAAGACGCTCAGAAGTATCAAGTTTAGCCCACCACTTAGGATCAGGTCTAGTTGCAGAAGCAATATGTGATTTTCTGGAATTCTTTTTTGAAACCAGTTTCTTAGGAGTGATGGGAACCCTATGAACAATTTTATTTTGATTCGTAATTCTTGTGCCGGGCGGAAGCTTTGTCTTAGCCATAACATACACAATGTGACAAACTATCCAAGAACACACACAATTCAATCACCAAGTAAAACTGCAATCACAATACAAACTATTCAATTTTCAGTGGAACAACAATATCAATCAAGGTTGAAACTCTAATTTGCAGTAGAAGACAAGTAAAATTGATGAAGCAGACAATCAAATTTCATTTTAAAATCAAGAAAAAATGAGAGGAATCAAAACCCTAATTTTAATAGGAAAGCATGAAGTGCAAGCGAAAAAGGCACAATCGCTTACCCAAATCAAAAGTTGAAGCACCTGAGCGTGAACTTGACATTGATTCCATGATGAACCTTAATAACAGTAGAGAGAGATTATCATTTTTCAATGGAGCCCTAGAAAAGAGAAAAGAAGGATCCTCTGGTTTTGGGTGGACCGAAATAGAAATTGCACTCAAAACAGATTTTAGGTGGCCAAAAAAAAAAAAAAAAGACACCAAACTCTCTGTAATTTTGGGCGCAGAGTTCAGGCGCCCAAAATGAAAAAGTAATAAATAACTAAATTCTGTAATTTGGGGAGCAAAGTCTTCAAAATTTGGTTACCCAAAACCAACAAAAACGCCTAAAAAAATTTGGTCACACAATAAAACAAGCACACATTGTATGCAAAATAAGCCTAAAAACAAAGGCTCTTAAAACAATCTAACTAAACAAAAAACTAACTAAAAGATTTAACTAAACAGAAATGGTGGGAAGATTAGAGAAATGGAGGGAAGAAGTAAATAACCTAACTAGACAATAAACTAATTAACTAAAGAATCTAATTAAAATCTAACTAAATCAATCTAACTTGGCGTGTGGGAGAAGTAAAAAAATAGTTTGAAAAGTTGTAAATATTTAACATTGAGAAGGGCATACTTGTCATTGGGTTGGGGTGTGTATGTAAAGAAAAAATAGGGTGTGCAAGTAGTGGCTCTCTAATTAAATAGAAGTGGATAATTGTGACTTATTCTCAAACAAAATTGGTTTTGAAAGAGGTAAAAAAATAAATAACATTTTATATGAAACAATAGTCTATTTGAATAAAACACTAAATTCCGTATAAAAAAAAAAAAAAAAAAAAAAAACAGCAACAACGGCTTTTATGAACTTCTTGACAATGCTAACGGGGCTAGAATATTTTAGGCGAATAGATACAAAACCAATGTACCTGTTCAGTATCAGTCTAGCTGTAGTCTCTCCACGTGCACTATGTGACAATGAATAGACTGACTGAGAGATCACCAAACGGTCCAAACCACTACCACTAATAGAAGTGGATAATGGTGACTTCTTCTTCTCCAACAATGGCGATTCTCAACCTCTTCATCTCTCCCAAACTCTCCCTCTCTCTCAAACCTTCAAAGCCACAACAACAACAACAGTTCTTCTCTTGTTCTCTCCAAGGCAAGCGCGACAGCAATCACTCATCACTACTCGAGGTCTCTCTCTCTCGAACGAGCTTCATCGCTCTTCTCTCCGCTTCACTGTTCATCATCGATCCTGCTCTCGCATTCAAGGTATCATCATCAATCTCTACTTTGTTTCAATCGAAATCGAAATCGAAATCGAAATCGAATCCCTAATTGTTGTTGTTAGGGAGGAGGACCGTATGGTGTTGGAGTGACGAGAGGTCAGGATTTAACAGGGAAGGATTTTAGCGGTAAAACTTTGATCAAACAAGATTTCAAAACGGTAATAATCATCATTAATAATTTCGTGATTTGGTGATTTTGATTTGTGTGTGTAATTGAGGTTTTGTTTTGATTTAGTCGATATTGCGACAAGCGAATTTCAAAGGTGCGAAACTATTGGGAGCTAGTTTCTTTGATGCTGATTTAACAGGTTGGTTTCTTGCACTACAAGTTTGCTACATTTTGTGAATCTTTTGTAGAGACTACTATAGTGTATATGTTGATAGGAATTCAGAAAATTTATCTAAATGTGTAAATATAAGACTAGAAAGCAACTAGTTAGTGCGAAACTATGGGATATGTATCGTTTAGGATTGAAGTGATATGAGATATGTGTGGCTCACTGTCAACTATGGTTGGTAAGCAACGGTGTTTTGTTTTGTTGTTCACGTATTTTGGATGATTGGGAGTTTAGTAGAATTTATTAAGGTGAGGCAATTTTTCATGTTACATTTATTTCCTCAATTTCAATTCTCGTACGATTGAAAATATTAGAGACTTTAGATACCCATTGGCTTCGTGTGGAGAGTTTACAAGATCATAAAGACACGACTCGACTCATGTTGTCTCAGGAAAGTATGGCTTCTGTTGTGGGATCGGGTATTTGTTACAACGAGAAAATTAATTTCACGAAATGGTCGGGAGTCATAGTGTTGGAGTATATAATGTGTCTACACATATACTCATTTTTTAGTCCTACATTGGTTGGTAATAGAAATAGTTTAGTGACCTCCTGTTATATAATGGGCAGTCAAACTTGTAATAATTAGAATATTGGAATATCAATATTTTTCTCCCCTTCTTATTTCTACATTTATCTCCGGAGATAACATTTTCTAAGAGAAAAGTGAAATGTTAATTTCCACTGGAAGAACAAGTATGCTCTGCTCCATGCCACTGAAAATCTTCTATCTCATTAATTCTATATCCCCCATAAGATAGGGGTCAACTTAACGTTGAAATATAGCTATAAAAAAATGAGGGACATAAGCACTTGACCGCAGCAGTTCACAAACAGTTCATAAACTGTAGTGATAAAATTAGTAAACCACAGCAGTTCACCAACCCCACTGACTATGCCAGGAAGTCGATCTTTGTACTTAAGCACTTGAACGCTGCTCGATTTATAGGTTTATAGAATGGATGTAATATGGTGACTTCTTTGTTTCTTATTTAGAATGTCGCTTTCAATATTTATTGCGTATTTCAGGGGCTGATATGTCCGATGCCGATCTCAGATCTGCAGATTTTTCCCTCGCTAACGTAACAAAGGTAATTTTGATATTCTACAACCGCTGTAAAAATCACTTGTCTTGCGTGTATTGTAATTGACGACCTGCCTAGATCAACATTATAGATATGTACAGTTCATAGAAAATTGAAGTAATAAAAATTGTTATAAAGTATCTTTCTTCCATTTTGTCGATTGAGAATATGTAGAAAAGAGGAAATGCTTAGAAAGATAAAATCTAGAGAGAAAAAATACAGAGCATGTGGGAGATAGAGTATATGGAGAGAATCAAATAATGAAGCAGATAGATCTAGTTAGTTAGTTAAAATATCAAAACATCGTATGTGATTGTGCCATAAAATCATGCCATATTTGGAAGGCTTTCTTCTGGTTAGTTGAATATGTAATGTTACCTAAAAAATTTTGTTTTTCAAAATCTGCTCTTATAAGTGACTTTGCATCTTTGTGCAGGTAAATCTGAGTAATGCCAATCTGGAAGGGGCACTTACCACTGGAAACACATCCTTCAAAGGATCGATAATAACTGGAGCAGGTTTGTACTTTGTAGGAGACCCTTAAAAGTACCCTACTTCTGCAAGACTTTGTAATACAAGCTTTAAATAGGAACATAGAATAATACTAAACTCAGTTTCCCAATCAAAAAAAATATTTGGTAGCATATTCGTGATAGTAAACACCATCTGTCGCTCGTATTCTGTTATATGAACAATTTATGGCGTCATTTTATCATTACTTCGCTTAAATTTGTTACATTCTTCTCTTCTTACATGATCCTCTTCATCTATGGTTAGACTTCACAGACGTGCCGTTGAGAGAAGACCAACGCTTGTACCTTTGCAAAGTTGCAGACGGGTAAGTGCTTTTTCATTTGACATTTTTTGTCGCGATTTTTCTACATTTGTTGATAAAAACAAATTTCTTCATCAGGGTGAATCCTACCACTGGAAATTCTACTAGAGACACATTGTTTTGCAACTAAAGGTTCATCTTCTATCTGATGCCAATCTCGCCAATTTTTACTGTATATTTATCTAATTGGTCTTTTTTTTTTTTTTTTTTTTTCTTAAATGAGAATGTAGTTCTGTAAGCATAACTACGTAATTATTAGATATGTGAATATTTCAGAATCAAGTAAACAATTATAATATGTCCCCACTCGCATTATTGTATTTCCGAATAATTTCTAGATAAAATAAAATAAATATATGACGGCCGGAATTTCTGGTTCCTCGCTTGTAATGTTATTGATCTTTATCAGTATTATCTTGTGAAACCTGGAATTATTCCCGGGGGCAACATTAAACTTTGCATGATCACTGTCACGAGAACCACTCTTACTCCACACATTGGAGATGATTTAACACATGTATTAGTAATTTTACAGAGAGAAAGAATCCCACATTTTCCTTGCTTAATTACCGTTACATGCAAGCAAGTAAAACACAACTCCATATCACATGAACTCATCACTAAAACTTCTCTCTAAACTTATAAATTACAGAGAGAGAAACCCATCATCTGTTCGAGAATGACAACTACTGCTAGTTTTAAATTTAGCAGTATCTTCAAGGCATTGCTAATTGTAGGATTAGGGTTTTACTTAGCCAATATTTCCTCTCTATTAATCCTTGTAATCTATCATCCAAATCCTTAACCTCCTCGATCTTCAACGGCCTTGCAGAGGAGTCAAACACGAAACACACTGATATTAGCCACATTGTCTTTGGGATAGCGAGTTCTTCAAACACTTGGAGACACAGAAGACAATCCGTAGAAGAATGGTGGCGGCCAAATATAACTCGAGGTTTCTTATTTTTGGATAAAATTTCTACAGAGTATCTTCCTTGGTCTCCTTCTTCTCCTCCTTTTCGGGTTTCAGAGAACACTTCAAGGTTTAAGGATTACGATCGACATAAGTTGCCATTTGTGATACGTATAGTACGTGTACTTTTGGAAGCATTTAGAGAGGAGAGAAAAGACGTGAGATGGTATGTTGTTGTTGATGATGACACGGTTTTGTTCGTTGATAATCTTGTAGAAGTTCTTGCCAGGTATGATCATAATAAGTATTTATACATTGGAGAATCCTCTGAAGGTTTTACTTCGAATTATGACTACTCATTTCATATGGCATTTGGAGGAGCCGGGTACGCTTTAAGTTACCCGCTCGCAAAGGCGTTGGCAAAAAATTTAGATCACTGTCTTAAAACTTACCAATTGTTGTATGGAAGTGACCACATTATACAGTCGTGTGTAGCTGATTTAGGGGTCTCACTGACTCATAATAGAGGGTTTCATCAGGTAATCTCGCTTTCTAAGTATTCTTTCATTGGCCTCGGGAAACAAAACTTTTAGGCGAAAAATGTGTATTTTCTCTTATTTGGTTGTGCCCAAGTATAAACTCCATCTTTGGCCTTCTTACAGATTGATCTTCATGGGGACTTATCAGGTTTTCTCTCGGCGCACCCACCTGTTCCGTTCATCTCTCTCCACCACCTCGATCACGTTGAACCTATCTTTCCTTCCATGAATCGCCAACAAGCTCTCAAACACCTAATGAAAGCTGCGAAACTCGATCCCTCCCGTTTATTACAACAATCAATTTGTTATCAAAAGGAAAATAATTGGACTTTCTCAATATCTTGGGGTTATTCGGCACACTTATACGAAAATATTCACCCTCCAAGCTTCCTTGAAAAACCTCTGCAAACATTTGTCCCGTGGAAGACCAATTCTAAACCCCCTTTTATGTTCCATACTAGATTTCTCTCTAGAGATCCTTGTGAAATGCCGCATTCTTTCTTCTTCGATTCAATAGAACAAGCTAATGGGAGTCGAATTGTTACGAGTTATGTTCGAAAATCTCCCCGTAATCTGCCTACATGTTCTTTCAGTGGGAATCATTCTGCAGACGCGGTTATGAAAATTCGAGTCTTTTCGCCTCCAGAGAAACTCAAATGGGTGTGTGAGTCGATATCACATCAGTTTTTGAGTAATTTGATATAGTTTATTTATTGTACGGTTCATACTCGACCTTTTTTTTTTATTCTTTTGGTATCGTCTCAGGTTGGAAGAAGGGAATGTTGTGATGTTGTTCGAATATCTGGCGTAAATGTTACCGAAGTTAGAATCAGGAGTTGCATGGAGGAGGAAATAGTGGCGTGACTGCAATTCTAGTGTATTAATCCCAATTTTTACTTAATTTAAATGCCTCATCGTCGTCTGACACAAGATTTTCTAATCTACCTTAGATAAACAGACTATGTTTTCCACGACAATGGCTTTTGACAGTGGTTGAGGCTCGAACTCAACGTTAAAAGTTAACAAAATTTCATTAAAACGACAGAATTTCAATTAAATAGCAAAAATTAATAATAGAAGTAATCGTTTACAAAAGAAACCTCATTCGCCTTTTGTCTTTGCTAATGAATCATTAGGATTTGGCCCAAGGCGAAGTTCCAAGTCCAATTCTTCGTCAACTGAACCCTCCTCTGTTCTTTCTTCGCCTGTACACTGTTTTTCGTTATTTGAAGATTCCCCAATAAAAAACGGTAGCTCTTTGAGATGTCTCACGTGGCTTTCTTCGTCCGAAACAACATTATCTTCACTACTATTATCAACCCGCGGAAACTGAAGTTCACATACGACATTTTCCTGACTAGACACAAGAAGTCCCCTTTCATTAGCATTATTTGAAGATTCCCCAATAAAGAACGGTAGCTCTTTGAGATGTCTTACGTGTTCCGAAACAACCTTATCTTCACTACTATTATCAACCCATGGAAACTGAAGTTCGGATACGACATTTTTCTGACTAGACACGAGTCCCCTTTCATTCTGATCCTCTGGCGAGACATGTTGTTGGTCTAAACTGGACAGTGATTGAAGCATAGCTCGATCTCTTCGATGCATGTTCATGTGGCCACCTAAAGCTTGTGCACTAGAGAAGTCTTTGTGACAGAATGTGCACTCATATGTCTTGACATGGCTTAACGTATGAACCATTCGCTCCGAGTCACTCTCCATTTCTTTTGAAGCTATTGTGTACTCTAGGAAGAATGATTTAAATTAAGCTATGGAGTAAGTAGGATTTGTTAGTTAAATATGGCCGGTGGTGAAGATGTTTTTCTTGAGGCGTAGTGACTATAACTTCTAGAATGACCTCTTTAACGATAAATATCATATTATTTATAAACCCAAAGAACTATGAAATCCTTGATACTTTTTGAAAAAGAACTTATTTCGTTGATAATACACAATTACTGTATCGAGGTATCCTATAATCGAATACTGCAGAAGGGTTCTTGACATCATCGTGGATAACCCTTTTTTGAAAACTGTAATGAGGCTCCGTTGAAGAATTTTCCAGTCATGCCTAATCAGATTTAATTGATGTAAGTGCAGGGCTTATGTTCGTTTGAAGATGTTCCAAGGTAGTAAGTAAGTAAGTAAGGTGTATCTGTGAAGGTGGTCAAGTGATTCTGTATCTTCAGGTGAGCATCAACATCTTGAAAGTAGACGTTTACGGTTATAAAATACTGTAATTGGTTACGTACACATAATTGACAGTGCCACTTATGAGACGTGAGGTTAGTGCTAAACCTACTTACATTGTATGTATGTAGCCATTGTCTTACATAGTCAGTGCTTTTCATCACTGTATGGTGATGGATATGTAAAATTTTGATCAGAGTATGTATTTATATTAGGAGAAGGTTTATATATCATATAATCTGTCACTATTTCATCAAATATAAGTTATATGTTGTCTCTACCCTTGATTTAATCGATTTTTTTTCCGTTAAAACAGGGAAAGAAAGAAAGAGATTCATCTGTAGTTTGCCTTTTGGGGAATTTTTGGAGACAAGTTGGAACCGTCGAGTGATCCAACGGACGCCACATGGAGGTTTGGTACCGTCATTTGGGTGGTTAATCGCAACAGTGGCAATTGAGTTGTGGATCGATGCGAGCATGTCTCATAAAACTACTGCAGCTGATAGAAAGTTGAACCGGCCAACAATGCTAGCATGTTTTCTGTCATATCAAAAAGAGAAAAGCGGTAAAAGATCCGCTGTACTTTGAATAAAACCGAGGGAGGCTCACCTTAAAGTGAACAACCATGACATCGTCTTCGTTTGGCCTTAGAGGCACGGTTATAGTGAGGATTCTATCGGGGGTGTTTGTTTGTTTGCTTATTTTACACTATTACAACAACCAAAATGTCCGTTGAAAGCTGAACAAAATGCACTGAAAATTTATTGTAAAACATGTCATGTTCGGTCGAATTAACATTCTACTTTTATACGAATTTGTCCCATGATATGATATTGTACTTTGAGTTGCTGATGTGGAGGTGCGCCCCAGCAAATCAAATATTTATTTATTGGTGTGAGATGAGATAAATAATTGTAGTAGAGTAAAAAACTCGCCTCATCAACAACCGTCACCCACTGTTGGGTGGCTTGAGTTTGGGCTAAGGTTTTTTTGGTCTGACTGAGTAGCCAACAATTATAACCCAAACCCAACTGTTGGAGATGCTCTAAATATGTCTGTCGTCACCACCTAACTGTTATTCTCAATGCGACTATACACAAACCCTTCAGTTGCGACTAATCATACAATGCGACACTTAATTCTACGCTAACTCATGAACAACAACATGAAACATTCTGCGACCATTTATTAATTAAAGCAACTTACAGGATCAACATATTTTCTAATCCGAGGTTCGTAGGGATGGCAATTTGACCCGCCCCGTTGGGACCAACATTATGGAAAATGCCAAATCAATTTGTATTAGTGAAAAGTGTGAAACCCAATCGCCTAAATACGACGTACAGTTTTTCTGTCGGTGTTTCATAAACAACGAACTCAATTTGTTGTTGTTGTTTCAAGTTTCAACATATAAGAAACAACTCCAAGAGAGAGAGAGAAACAATGGCAGAGGGAGGTGGAAGATGGTCTCTGAAAGGAATGACAGCTTTAGTGACTGGTGGAACCAGAGGAATCGGGTAAACCCCATCTCCATTAAACCCATCTTTTAATTCTGCTTATTTCAAACTAAAAATCTCAAAGTTTGGTTCTTTATTTGTGAAGGAGTGCTGTGGTGGAAGAACTAGCAGAACTTGGTGCAATCATACACACATGTTCTCGAAACGAAGCTGAGCTTAATGGGTGTTTGGAGGATTGGAAGAAAAAGGGTTTTAAAGTGAGTGGTTCAGTGTGTGATGTATTATCTAGGGAAGCAAGGAATAAGCTCATGGACATTGTTTCTCATACTTTTAATGGGAACCTCAATATCCTTGTGAGTCAATCTATGTATATACTTACACATATATGTTTTGTTTGTTCATATATGTTTGCATGTATGTATCAAAATTTAGGCTTTTGGAGACACTTAGTTCTGTTAATGGTGCAGTGTGGATCTTGGAAAGTTTGCATGAAGCAAAATTTCCCATTTTCTGATGCCCTTTTGGAATAAATGGAGTATATCAACATCTAGTTTATTTTTATCTCTGAATTGTATGATACTCTTTATATTAGTCAAATTACACATATTTGTTGTGTTTAGATAAGTTTGCGTGAATCGAATATCGGGTTTTTGTAGATACTTAGTTGTGTAAATTCTATACTAGGAGGAGGTTCTAGTATATACTATGGATTTTGGCTATAATGGCTGGTGGACACTAATGTAGCTAGAGCGATTTTTCTTTGAGGTTCTTTACAGCTGAAGAGTTGTAGAGTAGTCTTATTTTGATTTTGAGTTTGAGTTTGTACCGAAATCATAAAAATTGTAAACGTATAATCTTATTGTTTATATGAGCTTACCTGATTTTTGTGTGGATGCCACAGATATGTCCCTTGTATCTATTTATCGAACTTGAAGTAACATTGGTCTATTAGTTTATACAAGCTTGAACTTAATCAGAGTTATTGCCCTCTTAACATTTTTCCCTAGCTGGGATGACTAGTTAGTTTTTTTTATTCAAAAATTGTTCCCAAAACATCAAAATTCTAATCAGTTTGATATACAGTGTCGGTCTGTAGGTTTAGCTCTTCTAAACTAGTCTATGGTTCTAAGCCTTGATGTAAAAAGCATCACCGAATCACCGTCAAATTTGTCATCTCGCATGGGATATATAGTTCAGTGAGAACCCCATTTGATAAATCAAGTAATACATGAAATATGTAGCTTTCAATCATAAATTGTGAGGAAATTTTTCTGCTTGATTTTGTCACTGTAGATCAACAATGTCGGGACAAATGTGAGAAAACCAACTCTTGATTACACATCCGAAGAATTCTCATTAATCATGGCTACCAATTTCGACTCTGTATACCATCTTTGTCAACTGGCACACCCTCTTCTAAAATCGTCAGGAATGGGAAGCATTGTGTTTATCTCTTCTGTTGCGGGTGTTGTAGCACTTCCCTCTGGCACAGTTTATGCTGCAACTAAAGGTGGTTTACCTATAAAAGCTTTTGTATTCAATTATAATCTACGTGTTTGAACTTTGAGAGTTTGTCTCACTACTCCATTTATCTATCTTATTTCTAGGAGCTATTAACCAAATCACAAAGAATTTGGCATGTGAGTGGGCAAAGGACAACATTAGGAGTAATTCTGTTGCACCTTGGTATATCAGAACTTCACTCGTGAAAAGGGTAAGAGTTGTCCAAGTATCATAGTATATTCATGAGGATACAAGCTTATGGTTATATGATCTTTCTTAAAAGCATTTTTGTTATTGTTACATGAGGTATTATTTATCGTCACATGTCACAAATATATACCCATTAAACATACAAATCTGCTTCACTCAAAAGCTGGGCGGTTTAGTGATTAACAGTCAACCTTAAAAGGGATGAGGTAGAATTCCACAACTTCTATTTCTAGTATAATTGTACAAAGATAAAGATTCCACCTTGAAAAGGCTAGGCCAAAAAACAAAATCCCTTAGTTGAGAAAATGATATAGTTGACTGCATCTCTTGCCCTTTAAAAGCTCGAAGGTTTTTCTACAACCAAATTCCCCAACTCCCTATAGAACAAAGCATCCTCCATTCAACCCCGGGTTAAAATGTGATGGCATAGCAGTATCTTTTCAGAACGGGCAATAATATGTTGAAATCAACTGTCGAAGTATTGTTTGCAGGATGCCCAACTTTCTGTCCCATAAGAGCATAGGCAGTTAATTATTGATGTCATTTACAATTTAAGCTCAAATACTTGTTAGAATGGGGTATTAAATTTTAGTGAGAATGGACTATTATTTGAGCGGAAAAACTAAAATTTTCTTTACAGGACATGGATGTGGTGTAAGACTCTAAGTTTCATCTTTCATATCCCTGCTTTTGTTACTTATAAACCTTTGAAGTTTTGGACGAGTTACACCGGTAGCTTGCTGGAGTAAAGGGTGTCCATCCATCTTGTATATAGATTATATCGTTTGACTATGCGCCTGTCTCAAAAGTTAGGCTAGTTACATGAGGGACTTTTTGAGTACTGAGATTTCACACGGGAGAGATATTTTTATCGCACAAACACAGCCACTCCGCTCCCACACTGGCTATAGACTTAACTAATACAAGCTAGTTTACTTATGTTGTTGTTAAGTCTATTTTTCCACAAAACTGCTTGTTATTTCCTGAATTTTCCACAAAACTGATATGCACTAGTATTAAAAACTTTGAATATGTGTTTCGGTTTCTTTCAGTTGCTTGACAAGGAATTTGTGGAAAATGTAATATCGCGGACACCTCTCCGACGCGTTGGAGAACCCAAAGAGGTTTCATCATTGGTGGCATTCCTTTGCCTACCTGCTTCCTCATACATCACTGGGCAGATTATCTCTGTGGACGGTGGAATGTCTGTGAATGGATTTTACCCAACCCATGACTAGCCAACGAATATTTAATATTCAGTGTTTTAGATGGCATCAAATATGTAGCTCGAAACTCTCATATGTTTCCTCTTATATTTCTACTTTTGTAAGCGCTTACTGTATTTCAATAAAATAAAATCGCCTTCAGTCATGATGTTGGTACAAATACACAATACTCATTTTTTGGTAAAAATTCTAACTTGACGAGCAGAAATATAAATGTTTTTGCAGTAACATGTCTTTGCAGGTATTCATCAACACTTTTATAACATAAAAAGGCATTAAGCCTACCCAAACCTCCGGGTGATATTTAAATTTAACGATTCACATTTTTTTTACCATTAAAACAGAGCTGCCAAAACCTCCCAGAAAAGTTACTACAATGACTACAGAAGGCACTTTTCAACAATTATATCTCAAGTTTGAGACTGTAAAGTATATATCCAAAGTTTGGACTCTGCTATGAGAAACAGAGATACACTTCTATTAATGTAGGAGGAGAAACAACACTCAACAAATAAACAATCTGCCCACTACAAATTACACATGATGTTAGCGGGAACGAGCGAGACCGTTTGATATGTTCTACCCCAGCTCAGATACACGCTCCTTGATGCGGAGATGCTAAAAAAATTATTCTCTCTTGCTACATTTGCTTGTTCGCAATTTCCGCTCCATTCTTCAGCTCCTTCAATTTTCGGTAACCCTTATCTGTACCAAATATCCTGAAAGCAAGAAGCAACCGATAAGTCCTTGAATGTTACCAAAGGAACAATTTAACTGACATAAAATTTACTTTAGATGCTTCTTAGTCAGGACGGAAACAAAATTGAACTGCAAATGATAAAACGGAAGTAGAACAAATGAAGACTGTTTGAAATGTTAAGGGGCTCTCTACATGGAACTGATAGAAGAGTGAGGTGAACATGATCTTGTCGCAATGCAGAATATCCTCTCAAAGAATCTGAGCAGCCTGAAGTTTGCCAGATTCAAATTTTAATAATTCGGTCATGCATAGTCTTGATTTTGCAACTCTCTATTGCTCAGGTTAGACTTCTTAGACAGAAGTCACTGAACAATTCTTTCTGAGGATTCCTGGCTTCTGCCTGAGGCCATACAGGACTAAAACACAAGTCTTCCACAACTAGGGCCAAATGAACATTATAATCTCAATATGTGCACCATGGTCTACTATATCTGAACCATTAAACCCCTAGGCGGTAGGGGCTAATGATAAGGCTAACAGGTTTATCAGTCTCGACATGCAAGCACCAAAGTTTTTCTATGCGTATAAAAAAAGACAATTTATATCTTATGTGAAATGGTAATTCTTGTCCCCAGTAAGTTGTTGTCATTGCTATAATCTCCATCTATTGATAGCACCAAAAGAAGATGAAGAAATTTAAAAGAGAAATATATTTCTCTTGGATTTGACATAACTCTAATCAACGAACAGGCTCATTATGCCATTTACTATGTAATTAAAACAGATAGCAAAGAATTGTCACATATTTGTTTTATGAGAACATTGTTGCATGAATATAAATAAATAGAGACAAGTTTGTATGTCTAGCAAAATATAGGAGGCAAACTCACCAGTCCATGGAAATGAAAGTTGACTAGTATTTGCCAAAATAAAAAAAGAGAATATGTCTAGCACAAGATATGATGCAAACTCACCAGTCCATGTAAATGAAAGTTGACGAGTAGTTGCCAGACTTGGTATAGAGCAGACGGTGATGATAATCATGAAAATCAGACCTGCAAAGTTTTAACAAGATTAAATATTGAAGACACTAATAATGAGCTGGAAAGAAAAATAAGTAGGTATCGGAGTAGGCCAGATAATGATGTATTAACTTACCCTCCATATAACGGAAGGAAATTTGAGATGCTCCAAGGAAAATGATATCCGCAATGTGCTTCTACTGTTTCCAAGACTCTAACAACCATCCACAACCATAAAGTAAATAGATGAGGCCCAGTTATGGCGGGACCAACGATTGTGGCAAAGCCTAAAAATAATATCTCAGCAGGGTGAGCATACTCGGATGTCAGCCCAAAAGGTGTAGCATATCTGTACATGATGCAGTTGAACCCTAGTAAGGAATCGTTATAAAAGAAACCAAAAACAAAAAAAAAATTAATCCAGATTCAGTATCCAAATAAATTCTTTCAAATATTTGGCAGAAGTACAAGTATTAAAGTTGCAAGAAATTGATACAGAAATTAGTATTTATGATAATCCTAAACTATTTTTTGGAGAGCATGGGAACACAACAAAAAATTACATGTAGCATATGGTTAGATAAGAACAACAGGTAGTGTAAGGGCCTTTTATAGGTAAGGTTTATAAATTTCCTGAAATAAATGTAAAGTTTGTGTATTAAAAGAGGCAAATAACACAGCTAATTGCTATCAAGAGTTGACACGATAAGAGAGCTCAAATGGAAGCTTCAAGGAATTAATAAATTGCCGAAAGCATAAATGAAGTCACTTACTCGTGGTGGACACTATGAACATGCTTGTACAACCATTTCGTATGTAACACCCTGTGACCCCAATAGAATATAAAATCCTCCAAGATGAAGTAGAAGAGTATTTGAGCCGACACTACTTTCCTTAGAAAGAAAAAAAAAAACTATGATCAGTCCAAGCAGGATCTTGTTAGAGTAGCTCTAATGATAGGCTAAAATAGATTTTTCAGCATTTTAGCCTATAATTAGACACACACACACACACATACAAAAGAAAAAAAAAAATTGATGTTGCATGCCACAAAATACTAATCAAAAGAATGATTTACTTCACTTCTCATTTTCCAAAACGATTGGAGAAGCCTTTCAAAACCATATAGCTAACTATAATGTACAAGGAAATAGTATCTAAAGGACCTGAATGTACCAGGAAGGAAGTGGCAAGCTAGTTCGCATGCCCATGAATTTAAAGACAGGATAGGAGAATATCATAACTGGCAAGTTCACACCGAAATGGTACAGTAATAAGCGAGTAATACATTTCTCTTGAGCCGCGGGGGTGTTATTTTTGGCCTGCAAAATACACAAATCTCGTCACTAACAAATACTGCTTAAAGCTCAAGCACAATATTAAAAAAACAATTTTAGGTTATCGAAAAATGAGAAGGGAGAAATGACAAAGTCCCTAAACAATATTGAAAGATATTTCTACATCGGTTTATATTCAAGAGCTTCATAATTATATAGTGAGTGATGCAGCCTTGTCATGTTAATAAACTATGGTGAATCAATACTAGTTTTATTTTGAGGGGAGGGGGGCGCGGCAGGGAAAACATAAGTTGAGCAAACCATTAAAGCAGCAAGCTTACGAACTGGTTTTCAAAGCAAGTCATAACTTAAATAATCATTAAGAAACTTTGACCAAAGAGACAACCTGAATCTTATACTTGCTCAAGTACCCTTCCCTTTCAAGATATATAAAAGGAAGTCCTGATAGGAAAAAGACACTTTCGTGCAGAATGAAACTTCCGAGACAAGCAAGTTGAAAATCGTTGAAATGAGTGGTCAGATACTGTATCACAAACAATAAGAAGTTTAGTTTCCAAGTAAATGTTACAGTCATCAAGAGACTTCAACCGAATGGATTACTATGATAACACAAAACCTTAATGTTTACCTTAGAAAGATAATGAATATAATAAACTCTCTTCCCTCACCTACTTCAGGTTTTTTTGTTACATTGCTTTGAAAAACACCTTAACAGTTACAAATAGATTGATGGCTTATAATGTGAGGTTAAATCGCACTTGTTTAGATAATAACATCACAAATTTAACCGCAATCAACACCACAATTCCCAAACAAATCAAATCAATAACTGATCGGATACCAAGTTTCATGCAAACCAAAATCACAATCAATCATCAACAATTGAAGAGGAGAAACGTCGTTACCATCCAACAAGAATCGAGGATAAACGCCATTAGAAGTGGCGAGATTCGACTGACGACGACAATGCACAGAGATAGATAAACAAACAAAGAGATAGAGAGAGAGAGTTGTAGAGAGATGTCACGTGAGGGAGCCTAATCTGGGTTTTTAAAGGATTTCCTTTTTGAGTAGTAGTACAGGACAGGAACAGTCTGTCCATGTAAACCTAACCGTGTTTATGTTCTCTCTCTACTATTTTATTTCCCACCCTTCTCGGCAAGGATCCCACTACTAAGAGACGTCCGACAGTTTGATGCAGGATAACACATTGATTGGACAACAATAAGCAACAGCTACGTTATCCACAAGCACCAAGAGATTTATCCAACCTTGTTTTTTGAGTTTCTTGGACAGCCCAGTGGATAACTTTTGCTTCAGCCTCTTCAACAGAGTTAGCTTTATCTTTTCAAATCACTACAAGAACACATTGTTTTTGAGGATTAAACAAACATAAAACCTAATTCTGCATTTCCAGTGTTACAGTCCCAACCAGTATCACTCATAAGAATATAGACGTCCTTCTCATATGCATAAAAATTTTGAATACATTTTGGAACTAGCTCAAATCCAATAACTAACAGAGAAGAAATAACATTAGAGATCCCCTTATGCAACACTTGATTAAATTCATTTCTAGCCTCCCAAATAGAATTAACAATACTAAAAAATATCGATAACAAATAAATGAAGTCCTCCTTCGTATTTACTTGTTCTTCTATTTGTGTGACGACTACTTCAAAGGTTAAAAGGGGATTGAAACCAAACCCTCCTACTGCACTCACAAGAAAAAATACCATGAGTAATGGATTCATTGTGCATGCTGCAAATAGGAAAAGTATACTTTTTTAAGAATAGAATTGTGCTGATGTTACCCTATAGGATATCTTTAAGTTTCACAATATTTTTATATGCTCAACTTTCCATTACTCCATCAACAAAGGGGTTATATTGCAAGAATAGCTACTCTCCCTTCTCCAAAGCCTACGCTGATTACCCAATAAAAGGGGTTGATTACAATAATGCTAGGAATCCACTTATCCAACCAAATGTGGATTTAACAAATCACATTGCAGCAATGAAAGGGGTTGATTACATTGCAATGATTTGCTCAAAAACATATTTCAGAATCACATTACAGCAATAACTAGTAGTACTATAGTAGTATTATGAATTCATGTTGATTTAACAAACCAAATCAAAATCTAAGAATACCCACAATTCACAAATCAAAAACTAGATCGAATCCACAAAAAATCACAATGAATCATCAACAACTAAAGAGAAGAGAAGAGAAGAGAAACATCGTTACCATCCAACAAGGTTCGAGGAGAAACATCGCCATTAGAGAGATTCGAACAACGATCAGAGAGAGAGAGAGAGTTGTAGAGAGATGGCACGTGAGGGGGTATTGTAGGCACGTGAGTGGGCTTAATTTGGGTTTTTAAAGGGGTTTCCTTTTTGAGTAAGTAGGTACAGGACGAAAACAGTCTGTCTGTCTGTCTGTCTGTTTGTTTGTCTATGTTCACATGATCTTTCTAAACCAAGGGCCACAAATATAGAGGGGAGATACATTTAGGATCACACAAAAGAAGCCTAATCCTGCAGTTCAAGTTTTAGAGCATCAGCAGCAGACTGGATAAATTAGAGAGCCACGTATGCTTAAAATCAGAAGAAGAAAAGTGATATTCTTCAGGGTGGGGATGCATATGTCAGTTTTTTTTTTTTTTTAATTCAAGTGGCGCACAACATTTTTTTTATTTAAAAAAAAAAAAGCAGCAATTGAATTGGGGTACAACTCTTCTATTTTATATTTTATTATTAAGTAATAGGTTTATGAATCGCACAACACGTATACGATAATAAAATAATTAATAAATATTAAAATGTGGGCCAACTGCAAACTCTGACCCGAGCAGTATCGTCATATATATAGTCATTGATTTTATGAATCAGATCGCTATTTAAGCAATGGCGATCTTGAAAAATGGGTTTTTTTTTTCTTCATGATTTGGATCGTTATATTAGCGATAGCTAGTCTGCTGCCCATGCTCTTACAGTCCTAACCAGCATCACTCGTAATAATATAAAGGAGTGTGAAGCTTTAACATCATGGAGTCGTGCTAAACGTGCACACCAACGTGATGATTATATGCGATTTGATTCACAATTTATCACTATTTGTTTAATTGACTGATCTATCACACATGTATAATTCCTAACGACACAGATACCAAATAAGGACAAATCTTAACACGTAGCCTTTTGTTAGAGGGTGTTTATTTTTTCCATTTCAAATCCTTCATCGTTGAATGGTTACCTCACTCGTCTCATTCAACAGTTAAATAACGTCTTTTTCTTAACTGTCTTTCATTCATCACTTTCTTTTCCTGTTTCCTTCGTTCAACACTTTCATTCCACAATATCCATCAAACAACAAATATTTACTTACTGAATTTCATTCAACATTCACTCAACACTCGTAAAAACAGACAAATCAAGGACCTCCACGAGGGTAGTAAATAAATGTACTCTGATAGGGCCAAGGTCCCAAGGAAGGAACCAATTAGAATGAGAGTCTTAGCCTAGAAGTAAAGCTCCCTTCAAACTCCCTTTTTCAATGGAATTGTGACCATTTCCAAATTCTTGTAGGTTTGATATATAGTACCAACCAAAACAAGGTCCTGCAAATAAATAAAATGTGTAACAAAGTAATTAAATCCCTATTTTTTATTTTTTTTATTTCCCGCGTTTCCTAATTCTCTCTCTCTCTCTCTCTCTCTTTCAACCTCGTTGAAACAGATCAAAACCCTAGAAATCGAGAATGAAGATCGACGATCGACGATCGTAGGTCAGTTGGAGCTTCTTAATCGACCTCTAATCTTGGTATTTCAATCTCTAAGCTTGTATTTCGATTCTAGTAGTGTGTGATCTTCGATTTCTAGATCAAATTGCTGTAATTTGGAGTGGGATTTGGGTGATTTGATTGATTTGAGTGATTTGATTGAAAAATTGTTTCTTGATTTTGATTTTGTGCAGGTTTGATGGCGGTGGAGTTGTGTGCGTATAATGGTGCATTGGAGCTTTCTTTAAAAGATGTTCTAGCTGTGATCAAACCAGTGGAGGAAGATGTGTTAACGCGAGCTCGAGTTATTAGGGACTTTAGGGATGCTGTTGTGTCAATGCCGAGCTTGAAAGGTAATTGTTTTGTTTTTCACTTTTTAAGGAGTTGGTAATAGTTAATGTTGTAAAATTTAGTCTGAGGATAAAAAAAAATTGGATTTTGGAGGAATTTTGTATGTTTTAGCAAGTGAGAATAATGGGTATTGTGTGATTTACTGAAACAGATGCTACTGTTGAACCATTTGGATCCTTTGTTTCGAACTTGTACACAAGATGTGGAGATTTGGATATTTCGGTTGAGGTGCCCAATGGGTTTATTATTTCTGAAACTAAGAAGAAACACAAGCATAAATTTCTCAAAGATATAAGGAGAGCTCTCCAGTTAAGAGGTAATGAAGTTAATAAGCACACTTGTAGGTTTATGATGTGGATCATTCGCCTTCTGCTTCAAGTTGCATTTGTTTTATTAATAAGCACACTTGTATATTTGTATGCAATAGCAGGGTTTTTATGATAAAGAAAATATCGGCCCCAAAAATATCATTATATATCTAACCGCTATTACCCGAATATGGATATTCTTCTATATAAAGAGCATCTATAATCAAATTGCAATTTTGCCTTTAAGGCAAGTTTGGAGAGTCAATCTTTAAAAAAAAACCTACATCTGGCAACGGTTTAATTTTTGTTGCTTAAAATCATTTATGCTCTTCGAATCAAGAATTGGCAGCGACCTATTGCTCTCGCCAAACCAAATCTTAATGTATATGTGGCAATCCACTTACACCCAAAAGAATATCGTGAGAAATATTAGCTGGCAACTAGATATTGGGGATCTACTTCACATTTTCCCTATTCCAATGTAACTATTATGGTTTTTTGACTTTAACAATTACCATCTTTTGATTTTGGCAAGCGAGAGGCGACTACACACCCTATAAGTATAATAGCTAAAATGATCACAATAATGAAGTCGCACGATCTAATAGAAGGATCTTATTGGAGAATCATTATTTATTTCGGTTGAACCAGGTTGGACTAGCGATCCAATCCGTGAGGGAATAAGGGATTTAACTGCTTTTCATATTTGGATTCCATGACTGTTACTCCCACTTTAATGAGGTGTGCAAGACTGGGAGACTACGCTTTAAGGGTTGTGTGATTAGATGTGTTGACCAATCCATTGACACCCACTCCGATTGAACTTTATTGATTGTTTTTCTTAGGTTGACTCTAATGCAAAAAAAAAAAGCAAAAAAAAAATCATTAATGGTGATGTGCCAGTGTTGTAAATTTTTTCTTAACCCAAAAGCATTGTCAGAAAGAGACAAGGTTTTTGAGGAGGAGCTTCATCCTATTTGGAAGAATTTCTACAAGGCAATATATAAAAGTCAAAACTTAATGACAACCTTTTAACCATTGGGCTCTTGGCCCAGTGATGGATATGAATCTTGTGACCCTCCACCAAGGGAGGAGTCGCGGGTTCGAAACCCCATGGGGCTGGAAACTCGGGGTTACGGATCCCTATAAAAGGCAGCTTACCTTCCAAAAAAATGACAACCTTTTAAGTTACACACTTCACTCTAGAGGTTATTGATTTCAAAATGGCAAAGAATTTGTGATTAGAATACATAAATGTGGGTGATGTTTATTGTTTTCTTGTAGGAAATGATCACTGTGATTAATTTATTTTAGGGGACAGTCACTTCTCAATCAAAATTGTATTCCACGCGTTACAAAATTTATGAAACAGTTGTTTTTTGATCCTGATTATGGAAATATTAGGCCTTCAAACTTTTTTCATCATCTGTGGCCAATCAAATGCATTAACTTTTTCATAATCGTTTGGAGAAATGGTACAGCGTACACCACAAATAGCAAAATGTTGCTGAACATGCTTTGTTGCAGCTTTTTTTTTTTGGAAAAATATTCTAGAGAGCCAAATCCGGGCCCAAGTTGTTGATTATATTCAATAAGTGAGCTTAGCTACTGGGGAATTCATTAATTATTAGGTTCTTTGTATACGTTATTGTTGATTATGAAGTTCTTAATCCGATGTTATCACAACTTTCAGAACTCGCTCGCAATATACAATTTATTCCTGGTGCCAGAGTTCCCCTTCTTGTATTTCAGAGCAACCACCGGAATATTTCGTGTGACATCTCAATTGGAAATTTGTCTGGCCTAATAAAATCAAAGTTTCTTCTCTGGTTGACTGAGATAGACGAGCGCTTCCGTGACATGGTTTTATTGGTATGTTTCAGAATAAAACCAATATTTAGTAGTGTTCAATTAAAAAAATTGTATTTTTATGTTTACTTTTGAATGCAGGTAAAGGAATGGGCCAAGTCACAAAATATTAATGACCCAAAGAGCGGAACGCTGAATTCATATTCCCTTACATTGCTGGTTATCTTCCATTTTCAGGTAATTTTACTTAAGCCTTGCCCGCTTGTGCTACTATTGGTGCAGTTTCGTTTCCAAAAGAGAACTTTTATAGTGGAAGTTGCTATTACCATCGTGGAAAGTCTCGGGTTGGTGACCACGTTCTGCAGTTCTGCTGATCAATCCAACTTGAGGGATCCAGGCTGATGAGAAATCATTGATGTCAAATTGTCGCAAGTGTTTATAATAACTCGTATAACACTTTTAATATTTAATAGCAATCTTCAATAAAATATGAATCATAGTTTCAAAATCAAATCCGGACATACTGTGAAATAATAAAACCTATACATGGAACTGATATCATTAAATTGTTAATTAAAAAATAGATCCTCAATCCAGTATTTCGACCCCGATTGAATTCTGGAAATTCAGCTGAGGTTTGGTCCAGAGCCGATCCGGTTAGATTGTGAGGCTTTATCCAAGAGAGACCCGAACGGTCACGATTGGTTTTAGCCGATCGAGGCGAAACCATCAACCATAAGTATTCCTAGTACTATGATGAGATGCTTCAAGCTACGACATAATATGGGTCATCTTTTTCTCAACCGGGTCAAACATCATATATTAGCATGATGAGTTTTAAAACCGTTTTCAAGTGTTTTTCACTAGTGATACTTTGGCTTATTGCTATGTACTGATAATATTGTTATTTATTAGTCGTCCAAAGTTTGTTTTGCAACAAGTAAAATCATTTCTTCGTAGATATTGTCATATAATAGCAGAAATGCCTATATAAAAGATCAAATTGGAATATAGAGGTAATCGTCAATCAGGCATTATGTCACACTTAAATCATAATGTGAATCTCCATAGTTTTTCATTATATTGTTTGGTCATTGCAGTATGTATACCATAAAGTGGAAGAGATGTTCCTTCTTCCAATGCCAATCTATTATTCGTTACTTAGTTTGGGATCTTCATTACAAGTTACTTTACTTAGTTTGGAGTTGACTTGGATTTCGTTTATTATGCGTAATTTTCATTCTCTTCACTAATTTTTCTCTAATTATCTGGTACTTGTTTTACTGCTTTCTTTCAGACATGTAAACCTGCAATTTTACCTCCACTGTATGAGATTTATGATGGAAATATAACAAGTGATCTAAAAGGTACATGCCATCTTAAACTTTGGAAAGTATGTTTTTCTTTAATATAAAAATAATACTGCACATTGAGTTAGGTCAAGTTCTTGATAAAGTAGTTCTTACATATTTTTTGTGTAGGTGAGAGGCTCGACGCTGAGAAAAGTATTCAGGATATATGTTCTGCAAATATAGCAAGGTTCAAAAGCAGTTTAAGAAATGCAAATAGAAGCTCTCTCTCTGAGCTATTCCTTTCGTTTTTTGATAAGGTAATTCTTACATCATATCCACACTTTTGTTAAGAATTAAATAGAAAATGGGCCATTCGAGCAAATCACCATTAATTCGTTGACATTAATAATTACCAACCAAAATAAGGAACTACTTATGCAAAATGCTTTCTAGTTTCCTATGTACTGTATAATAAAATATACAAGAATGACCTATTGGCCCATGCTGGGATTAAGTGGACTACTGCTTCAGTGAGTGAGTGACACAACCTTAAGAAAACTATAGTAAGGTTACCCAAGTTCTTGTTATGTTGCTATTGCATAACTAATCATAGTTTAAAATATCGTGATGTATAATAATATAAGGAGGGTACACCACAAAAAGTATATCGAGCTGGCCCAGTATGGTATATATCATAATGATCAATACATGAAAATCATTAAATATCACGTTTTCAATTAAACAATCCACTATCTGTTAATAGCGGATATCTCCATATGTGGTGTACGAGGGATATATTTCGTGGCTTAGGAACACGCCTCTATTTCTGACTTATGATATGTTACCATCTGACAATTTTTATTAAACTTGCTAAATAAACTTAATTGTCTCTATGTTATGCAGTTTTCTCAAATCAATCAACAGTTTGCACTCTGCACATATACGGGGCAATGGGAACATACAAGAATCAAAATTAGATGGGCAAACAAAGACTACTCTTTGCTTGTAGTCTTCTCTCTATTTTACTGTTCAAATTAGAAATATACGTGTACAGAAATTGATTAACATGCTTTGCACTATTATTCAGATTGAAGATCCACTTGAACACTCGGAAAATACCGCAAGGGCTGTTAGTGATAATGGGTATATGAGGATATGCAGAGCATTTGGGGTGACCAGCCACAATCTCAGAACTAATCAAGACCGGGTTTCCTTAATTACTAGTGTAGTAAGACCCCAAATCAAATCATTGTGTATATCAAGAAGTGCAGGAGGAATTCCAAGTGTACTTCCACAAATATCAGGTACCAATTCACTGACCGGACCGTATAATGCATGTTTAATACACGAGTTTTAAGTTATTAGAAACCACATAAGTAAATGTATCTGTTCAAGGGGCTCTGCAATACTCGGTTAGATTTACCTAACATTATTCCCCTTTGATACATGTATAACACCATTTAATTATAAATTACTTAGAAAAAAGTAGTTTATAATTGTAAAAAAACTACTTTCAAGTATTCTATAACTACATAATTCTATGTTTTTGTTAAACATTTTTTTTTTGAAGGAATGTTTTTGTTGAACTTGTGGATGCTGATTTCAAATTTATCTCTTTTTCTGCTTTGATAACTAGGGTCGGCTTCAACTGTTTCAGCGATTCAAAACCGGTTTCAAAATACGGATCCTCCACTCAACAATTATTATTCACAAAGATCAGTTACAACAGTTTCAACATCCCAAAATCGGTTTCATAATGCAGGCTTTGAAACTCATCCTTCCCAAAACAACTATTTAGGAAGGCCAGTTACAACAGTTCCAGTGAATCAATATCAGTTGAACACCGGGTTTGACACTCGTTCTTCCCAAAACCGCTATTCACCAAGGCTGGCAACAAATGTTCCAGAGAATCAAAACCAGCGTCAGAATATGGGTATTGAAACCCAGACTCCAGTCAACTATTCACGATCATTGACATCTACCATAAATCCTCAACAAGCTACTTCCAGTCAAGACCAGCAACAGTGGAGGCCCAAAAACTTCAATAGATGGGAATGAAAAATAAAGCATCTGAATCGTGCTGCATTCTCTTCTATTTAGTGTCGAGCTCTGTTTCCATTTTGTTTTTATCAAAGGTGAACCTGTTTTAAAGATCCATTTCTCAATGTGCTTCTACCGGATTTAGTCTTGGGGGTCCTGAAACAAGTCAGGCAGCTCTGCCCTTTTTCAGTTGGTGGTGTGCCATTGGAAATACTTGGGTATTATCTGTCGACCATTTGATATATTTTTCATCTATAGAGTACTGCCAATTGTCATTGTCTATTGTACATTTCCTTTTACTAATTGACAGAGTTCAGAGTTTGATCAATGAGGAGATCCATGAGGTGCAAACACAAAGTTAAGTGATGCCCACAATGGGAACGTGTTATCGTTCAGCATTTGAGTTTAATTTTGTTTACAGATTTGTCCAGGATTCGAGGCTCAAAAGAGGTCTATGAAGTTCAGTATATGAGTGAACGTGAACTCAGTTACTGGCAGGTTTCGTCCAAGGTTAATAGTAGACAGTGGTATTTAATTTTTTTTTCCTAACCTAATAACACTATTAGGATGTGAATTTCTCAAGTTAACCTTTATTTTTCGGCAGCATACAGTAGTAAGATTTATTTCAAACTCAAATGTTGCCCTGTTACTGAGTCGTATTTTGAGATAAAATTTCCCTAGCAGGATTTTAATTTGTTTCGTCTAGTTCGATTTGCAGATACTGAGGGGTGGTTCTTAATTCAGATGTAGCATGGTATGCCCAGGATGTCTAGTTTAATGGGAGATTCAACATGGTCAGTGATTCACAAGTGAAAACACAATGGGGAAATAAAGATCGCTTAACAAGGACACATTAAGTTATTGTACTTTCACGAAATAAAGATCGCTTAACAAGGACACATGATATGCCAAATCTCAGAAGATTTGGCATATCATGGAAAAACAACGCTATCGATATAATTCCTGAAAATCCTTCACATTCATTTTGAGTTTTTCCTCAAAAATGAGTTTTTCAAGCATCACAACTAGGCGTCCCTAAGCCATTTTAGGGGCCAAGGTGTAAGTCATTTTGGGGATCGTAGAGGGCCACAATAAACTTTGAACCTATGTTCCCGCCAAAGGGTACACACCACCTTTGTCTGCAAGTTCTCTAGGGGCAAAGCTATGGATAGAGAACAAATACGATCCTAAGACACAATAATGTCATAAAATGGTCATGTTGCACAATACTTACACTGTCAAAAAAATATACAGAAATTTTCAATTAAATTTAGAGTACAAACAATTAACTATGATACATCACTGGGTATAGACTGAAGACACAGCTGAAACAAGTTCTCAGTGATGGTTTGGTTTCTCTGATACTATTCGAAATTTGCGGTGAGAAATAAACTTCTCTTGGCTTGACAAACAAGAAGCTAAGGTATAAAAGTAGGGCAAGAGATTTGCATAACAAATTATGTCGCAATGTCTACTGTGACTATTTTTTCAGTGCCAGCATCGCGCGCCTCGCTGGCAATGATTGTTACGTGTAAGTCCTACAGTTTTTTAAGCACGCAATAGACGCTTCTCGGCAGTTAAAACCTTCCAACTTGCATGTGGCCCCTCAGATGTGTCCCGTAGTGTAGTTTGCCACCCCATGGCCTTCGAGATATCTTGAAGTTCGTCCAAGACGGATACAGAGTCACGAATGTATACCCGTCCACCAGGTCTCAGCATCCTATCCATCTCAAGCATTATTGTAGAAAAGTTGCATCTGTGAAATAATTCAGAGAAATATGAGTATAAGTACATCAGTAAAATAACAAATCTTAAAAGACAAGATGAATGCAGGTGATCAAAACAAAAATCTACAAAAATATATTGAGGTGAAAAATTATGCAAAGCAAACCTAACGAAAGCAAGTGCTTCGTGACCCAAATATAGGTCGTGAAACTGAATGTATATATAAATAATAATTGGGAGTCCAACATAAATGACAACAGAAAAAATGCACTCCTTTACATAATTTTCAGAAGACAAAACAAATGTTATATTTAGGATAAACTTGGCACATTCTTATTGATTCGCAGACAGACAAACCGTTAGGTTTTGCTAACAAGTCTATCAATTTTAGAGAGTGCTACAGCCAATAGGTACTTATACATTTTCAGCCATATATCTATCATGACTGGAGACGCTCTAAAAGGGAACGGAACCAAAGAAAAAAAAATTAATGGCAACAATAACCAAAATAAAAGAGAAAACTGCAGTCATACCTTCTTCCTTCAGTAGAGAAAAGACCAGCTGCATGCAATAGATCGTAAGTTCGGGGATATGTGTCAAATGGTTCACACCTATGGAAGAAAATTTAAGAGACATCTTTATATGATTCATCCAAACCGCCGAAGCAACAGACAAAATCAAATGAGGATAAATAAAAGCAACTATCAGAGATTCACAATGAGGGCAGGATAATCCATACAAGACCTTGACTGTCAAATGTGTTAATTATTTCATTTTGCAACTTATCCTAACACATGAAGCTCTCCAAACTTAATTTGGTAATTTCAGTTGAGATTGGGGATTAGAAACTGAATAGGTTTCAACGTACCCCACATTGAGCACTCAGGACTCATAGTATTTCTGGTGCGACAATAGCACTTAAGGTTTAGTTGGAGATACTTTTTTGAGCTGAGTTACATGAAATGGTAGTACACTGTTGAAAAATTAACATTGGATGTGGAACATGATTTGTTTGAAAGTAGCAATATTCACTGACACATCAACTATATCCTTTTTATTAACATCTAATTGATTCTTAGTTCGTTCTGAGATGGTATATTAGAATAATTAAAAAACTTATGTGATATATCTTATTCTATCGTATTTTAACTCTCTTTAGTATTAGTACCATAACTTACAGTATCCATTGCCATTATTTCGTTTTTTGAACTATGAAAGCAAGTACTAAGCATCAATGATTCAATGGAAAAATATGCAGAACTCTCATATGCATAACTCACACCAATCGTGCATTTTGTGAACCATGGAAGAGAGTAATAAATAAATATTAAGCGATAGAAACATGTGTAATACGTACCAATCATGCATCACTCCTAAAAGTCCACGGTCATAAATCACTGGCAAGGTGTTGGGCCCACCGACAGGAACAACGTTTAGTACCCAGCAATCAATCTGTTGATCATTTAGTGCTGCTGCAAACCTGACCACGACTGGAATGTTTTACTAATAGAAAAAAAAGCCGAACTTATAGTATATATAATTTGTTTGCAGAGCATACATGTGGATATACACACAGGATCAGGCTCAGAGAATAACATCAACTGCAGTTTGATAGATTGGACAACTTAATTATCCACATCTACAAGATCCAAAATATCTTATTTTTGGTGGGAGACATCAATCTAGTTGAAATCATCTTGACAAAAAATAACATTTTGACGTATTCAGTAGTAGGGAATAATGTGTTGTGAGAATATAGTCAAGTTTCGTTATGCCTATCTCTAACCCAATATGCACTGTTTGATAACTTGAACAAGTGGAAGATCATGGTCAGTAAAGTACCCCCCAAAACCAGCTCTCATGTCCATAACATTTCGCAATTTTAGCTTTTTCCAATGGTATGCTCGAACATAGCTCCCTATTATCTCATTCCAGTATTTTGATTCTGCCTTGAAGAGCTCTTTTCTAGATAAGTAAGCATCCATCTGTATTGTTTGGAGTCTATCCGGAGGATCATGCAGACGTGAAGGCCATGCAGTGACATTTGTTCCGTATCCATTATCAGGTAGTCGACTGATACACGCTTTCAAACCAACATACCTGCAAAATCATGGCGAGCTTACCTTAATACTATAGTCACTACTTCCCAGATGATTCACTTCAAATAAATTGTTAATTTGTCACCAAATTGTAACTTTAAATATAATTTTCATTCACCCATCATTTCGCATACCATGAATGTAACAGTGGTAGTTCTTCACTAATGTCTCCTAAGAATACGAGAATTTAATAGATACAAGGTTGAGTATGTAAGCTTCTTTGCAAGAAATTGAAGCCAATGAGAACTTTCATCATTTAGTAACTAGACAGATATTACTTTAAGCTCCCACATAATTTTTACAACTTACATTTTATATACTTTTAATTATCTAATAGACTGATAGATGTTTATATTGATCTAATATATCTGGAAAGGACTAGTAATTTAAGACTGATAGAAAAAAATAGGATAATCCTTCTGCTTTAGAAGAGAGGAACATAAGTTTATTACTTGGGGTGTTTTGTACTTTTGTTTATTGTAGGCAATCAAATACCATAATATGCCGGGAGGTCAGCAGGTACTGGAAAGACTTACCCTGTACATTACAATGAAAAGTGTTCAACAACTAAGGGAGTAAATGGTCATTTTCAGAGCTACTGAACAGTTCAAAACTCCAGCACTAGAATACATGTTGAAGAAGAACGACCAGCATCTCAGAAACTGTCAAAATTGAAGGAATGGGCGATGTCCAAAAAACATTGGGTGAAGAATTAAAAGACATGATTACCAAAGCAACTGTGGTAATCATGTCTGACAATTATGGTGAGATGTTGTTCAATATAGGCTATTGCCATTCTTTCTTTTTAGATTGGAGAGAAAATAGATTATAATAAATAATGTTCGACAACATGCAGAGTAAATGATTAGTTTCAGAGTTACTGAAAAATTGAAAAACACCAGTGTTATATCACATGATGAAGAAGAACGAGCAGCAACTCAGAAACTGCAAAAGTTGAAGGAACGTGCGATGTCCTGAAAATGTGGGATGGAGAAGTGATCAAAAAACATGATTACCAAAGCAACTGTGGAGGAGTTCAGTAGAGAACATTGTCACCAGATGATTTTGGGTAAGAGAGTCACACAGTTACAATGAGATGTTCAAGAAAGGCTATTGCTCCATTCTTCCTTTTCAGATTGATGAGAACGCAGATTTTGATGCTCACAAAAATTGGAGCTGATGTAGCAACTAATCCTTTAGAGTTTAGACATTGACTCGGATGGGAAGATCAACACAGATACAAAACTAGAAAGAAGATAGGTCACAATCAAGGATCAAATTGAACTTATAACAGATGTAACAGTAGGCATGCATAGAGTCAAACTAATCCTCATCACTATGAAATGGTGGCTTAGAGAGTGAACAATGTGCAAATCAAATGGTTCAGACTTTATGTATTCCACAAACATGAAGGATCCTAATATGCAAAAAACAGCAACTAGCAATTGGATACTTATATCTATTTAATAACCAAGATAAAGTGACATTTATCATCAATTAACAAAAAATTAAAGTAATGGAGGTACCAAACATTGTCTGGGTCATCATCTGAATCACATAGTGGAGGTTGGACTCCAGCATCACGGCCTTCATAGCAGCTGTTATCTATGGGTTTACGCCACATAGCAATGTAGCCCTCCTTCTTCACAAGTTCCCAGCAGAGACGACTCGTAAGGTCCTCCATCTCTGTATATGAAAATTTACACATGAATTAGATAGAACAGTCAAATTTTAGCTTAAAACTTATGGCTGTTGAGGAAGTTGAGATGGTTGGCATTTTGGGTATTCAGTAATAATAGGGTTCATTCATGGTTCAAATATTACCAATACATTCACGGTTCATATATCCCGTTATGGCTGTAGTGGACACATTTATTAGATTATGTAATACGCTTGATATACTTTGGCTACTAGTTTCTGTCTTTTTATACCTTTCCATTGTTCTTGTAAGGGTCCTTCGTGTTTATAAACAGGTTGTGCGGCCCAGGCAAAGTATCCTCCACCCCTCAGCATTCTGTTGACTTCAAGAAGCAAAATTCCGTCTTCACAAGAGTTCAAAACAAGAAAACAATATGATTAGAAATTAGAACAAAAAAAAAAAACAAGTAAATAAAGAAACAAACACGACTAGCATCAACTACATGAAGGAGTCTATACCTAGCAATTGAATTGCATGAGTAGTGCACTTTCAGCAGGGCTGTCGATAGAGCGGTTTCTCTACCTAAGGAAAATCCAGAACCCGGTCCATTGACAGCCCTAATTTTCAGAGGAAAAATAAACTACCGGAATACGACATCTAATAATGTTCAATAATATTCTCAGGACATAGTCATTGTTCATTATATCAGAGTTTTATGTAAGAAAAGGTATACGTGACAGTTTAGAACATCTACAAGTAGCTAAATAGATAGACAGATCGCACTAGACTAACATAAGAAAGTAGCTAATGGTAAAACGGCTCTCTGCGTGTGGCGAGACGCTTGTTATTGCTAAACGAAAGATAGCTTTTAAAAGGCTGATCATAAAAAAATCACTCTGAGCAGTCAGACGCTAAACACTTCACCACCACTGAGTTCCGAAGGCCGTTAGCCAGTTACACACCCACTAATACAAAAAAAGAAATAATGTACTTCCGTCATAAGCAGCCTCTGTAATGCGAGTAGCGACTTTATTTGGTAATGTTTTTCACTTTCCCTAGTCTAGTGGCCACATATCAGAAAATATGGTTGGAAGACCCTTTCATTAAACTATTACAGAAGCCCTTCTAATTTCCGATTATGCACAACAGATTGTATAAGTGCACCAAATTTCAAGTAGAAATTTTTTTTGGACTGTCATAAGTGATGGACAGTTTTCAACAATGACAGATACAAATGTGATATATCAAAGCAGAAAGACTTACCATCACGAGTCCAGTTAATTCTGCATCTCGAACAATGTATCAAGTCAAACGCCTGGCTTGGATACAATAATCTATGTGTTGCAAAAGCAGCCACCATAGCAGGCACACCACGCTCAAGAGCAAACTGAATCTGGTTCTCGTGAACATCTTTTGGTGCTAAGGACAGTGTGATCACATTTCTCGAAAGTAAGAATGCGCCAAAACTTGCTACACCACATCCAACATCCAAGGCAACTCGTGTATGCCGACCAAAGGCAACATCTGGAACCATCTGGATATTCAGATGCAAAATTAAGACAATTACATACCTATTTCCCATTAAACAGATGTTAAGTTGTAAATAACAAACCTGCGAGATTTGATCCAAATATTGATTAGCTCCGTGTATAAATTGGGTTCCACCTCCAGGGAATTTAAATTTATCCTTCTCCCTATATATCCAATTTTGCCCCCCTTTATCTTCAACCAAGCGTGTATGAGGTACATTGACAAACCATACCTGTCACGGCATCTCATCTGTAAGTGTAATCAACAACTACATACAAATAGATATCCTTAGGGCATCCTTGTTCTGAGAATATTTTCAAATTCAATCTTCTGAATGTAATCAATCATAGCATTTTCCCTAATTTTTCCTTAATAAACTGTCCATTAGTCTACCTCTTTAGCAGATAAAACTGGATAAATCAAGTAATTCATACGTTCTTATGACTTTCTAAGCATTGGTCCGAAAATTCTTTCAATTACAAATAATTAGAGAATTCATGTTCTCATCCTAGTTAGATATTCTTTATGGCAAAATAAGCCACGTGAATGGTCAAAGGTTCATGTTGAACTTGGTTTCAACATCCAATCAGAACCTCGGCAACATTAAAAATATGTGAAAAACTATATGGCAAAATAAGCCACGTGAATGGTCAAAGGTTCATGTTGAACTTGGTTTCAACATCCAATCAGAACCTCGGCAACATTAAAAATATGTGAAAAACTATATGCAAGAAGTTGACATAACTATTGAATTACGAGTTACTTAGTGAGATGGAATTACACGCACTAACGAGCATAATGCGCTCAAGAAATAGTACCTAGTATGCATGTTTAATGCACTCATGTAATTATGCCTAAGTTTGGTACTAACCCTTTGTTTCTTTCTTATGTAAGGGTGATGAATATTTCTGTTTTTACTTTGGTATATAAGCCTGACTAAGGAAAATGCATAACCGTCGAGATTTTTATTTTAGGGATTAGAGCAGACCCTCTGCTAAAGTTGGGCTAAGGCATACCCATGAGTTGAGATTAAATTTTATGCTATTTTTTACCTTAGGAGTTTGGGTTCAAACTCACAACATCTCCCAAAGGAAAGATACCTAACCGTTGAGTAAGGAGCTCATCTGTTTGTGTGATTCATTAACTGGGGGTCATATTGAGAGGATACGATAACAGGAAAAAGAAAGCAACCATGCCAAAAGGCTACACAAACCAACAATAAAAGAAAGTGAAGGACACCCTTCCCAGCACATTTAAGGCGGGAAGGAATCGCTCTCTAAGTAAATATTTTGTTGTTTCTTTTGTCACATAGTCCCCATAAAACCGCAAAGTGGATTAACCTCCACAATGTCTTCCCTTTAGGATAAGGCAAGACAAAGGCAACTAAAAACATTTAAGGAATCTAGTCAGGCATGCATTACACAAACTGGCTGGAGGAAGAAGCCTCACACCCACTTCCCCATTCACACAGTGGAGTAACAAATAGTCCACTTTCTCCCCCTCCTTTCTACACATTTAGCATATATTGAGTAATAAAGTTTTTAGGTCCTAGTTATATAAACATGGCTCCTATGAAATTTTCTAGAAAGCCTCTCCAAACGCTACTATGAAATTTCTCATCCTAACATCTTTGTTATTAACGTGGCACGTGCCTATGGATCATTTACCACAGCCAACTCTTGGCCTTTATTTTAGCTTATGTTTTTAGGGTTTAGTTTTAGTCAGTTTCCTAATTAGATTGGTTAGGGGAGTTATAGTAGGAGTGATCTTAGGGAAACCTAGGTTATATAAGGAAGAGGCTGGTGCAATCTTGCTAAATAGTTATTAATGAAAGTTTAAAGTTATCTTGGTAGAAACCCTAAATCTAACAAACACGTGATTATTCTTACGAATCTAGCTTCCGCATTCATAGTTTCACATGTAGCGCCCCACTTTTTCTTATAACTAGTTGTGCAGTAGTTGTGGTTTAAAGTAGCACCCTGTAGTACTTAATCCTAGCTCTTTTTCCTCAAGCCCATTCAAACAACCACCACCGTATTTCTCCCTAACTCTTCTCCAACTCCTCTTCCTTCTTCTCCTCCTTTAACCTTTCTTCCCTTTTTTATTTTGAAATCAGGAGAGAGGTTAGCTAAACCCCAACCTATTGTTTCCTCTAACCTTTGATCTTGGAAGTATTCTTTCAAATCCTTCATCATTAGTGTGGCTGGAAATTCTTAGCAAGTATATCGAGAGTGGTTTTTACTGTTCTAGGGAGGGAAGGAATCTTTGCTTTGCTCTGCATTAGCATTAAATCAAGGCAAATACCATTATCACCGAGCATTAACGTCGATTGATTGCTATAGTTTTCGGATACAATTGAGTATAATTAGAACGTTTATGCCACGCTAAGTATTATGCTCGTGTCGTATAATCGTGATGATTGGTTTGGACCATATTACTCTTCATTATTTATAACCTTCTGTAATCTTGAGTCTTACCTATTTTACTTACGATGACAAGTTGATCATAGTAGTTACTGTTAGTGTTAGTATAACAATTATTATCTATTGCTACAGGTTGATCAATTATTATCTATTGCTACAGGTTGATCATAGTAGTTACTGTTAGTGTTAGTATAACAATTATTATCTATTTTTACAAGTTGATCATAGTAGTTACTGTTGGTATTATTATAACAATTCTTATGTATCTTTTACATGTTGATACAGTTGGTATTAGTACTATAGAAAATGTAAGGTATCTCTTCACAAATGGGTAGTTAATGGACATAGGATTAGCACTCTACAAATACCCTAACTTTGGGAGTTATCGGGTAGAAAATGTATGTGATCAATTAATGTCGTTGGAGTACTTAATATATGTTCTACTCAGAGGTTAGCCTCATTAATTTTGAAGTTTAATATACATTTTGCGATGATAGAATGCCTAAATTTTTGTAAGTGCCGGGAGAGGTATTTGGCAAATGGTTTAACTTAGCCATGACTATAGGACTTCACTAATATAACCTTAATTAACTTGAGGTAGAAAGATCATTAATAGGCAAAGTATAATATCATCGACTGAGACCCCACTCCTATATTTGTGAGGGTAGAAAGGTCTTTGAGCATAAGATCGTCAATCATATGATATAGTCTCATTGCCTATAGAGCAATGACAGATTGGTCATTTTGATTGAGTGTCGGTCTCTCAAATCATTCATGCATAGGATAACTTAGAGTCATGTACACAGTTGGGCTATGTTGTCAGGGTCCTTGGGTTCGAGTCCCTAAACAAAATATGAGGTAACTGTTTATCAGTGTTCCCGGGTTGCAAGTCCCTAAATTTTTTCCCTGTTACTTCTCGGCTACATGCTACGCAAGCATCCCGTGGGCTTAGATCCCTGAAAGTGAAAATAAAATAGGCTTTAGACCTGTAAGTTGAAAATCCTTGATCACCTTGATCCGGTGATTTCCCTGCTAATTCCTGGCTCACTAAAAAGGAATCCACCAATCCCTGGCTCGCCAATAAGAGATACGCTTCTGTTGAGGACAGAAGGGTGCAAGAGTGTGGTCCCACTGAATTAAAAGTGACCTTGTGTACATCATCTGTTAGTTATCTCCCACACCTAATAATACTTTATAACTATTTATAATACCGGTTGGCGCCGACGCTTAAAAACAACCTTAATAATTGAACCTCATTTCCTCAATGCATTGCATCATTTATATATAATTATAGGATATTATATCACACTAGTACTTTTGTATAATAGATCGGTATGTCATGTTCAGTGACCGGTAATAATTGTGTTTGCTTGACGCCCTGTGCGCTATATTTTTACAGGAGGTCGAGCACGGTAGGATTTTGCTTAGTGAGGCTTGGCTGATCAGTTTCGGGATTCTTTGAAGTTCTTTGGATCGCTGAGCTGTCGTAGGGTATTTATAATAATTATTTCATATTTCATTGTCGTAGTCTAATTCTCGTTTTTAGAGTTAGTTGAAAATTTTATTCATTCTATTCATTTTAATATAATTGAGTTATTTTCCGTTGCGTTTCTTTGGTAAATAGATGTAGTTAATTTCGTTAGAAATTTAATACATCTGTGGGGTTTCATCCGTGGGATGCTCGACTTGTTAAGCCTTAGGATTTGCTTAATGATTTTTATCAGAAAGCGATTTTTGGGGTGTGACATCACATCAGTTACGTTTCCCTATCTCTTGGCTCAAACCTCCAAGAGCTTTGCTTTACTCCTGAATCTCATTTAAAGTAAACCTCACTAACCATTTCCTCGTCAAGCTTAAATTTTTATCAAATCATCGAACACTAAATCAATCCCACTAATCTAACACATAATAAAACACAGTAATGTTAACTAAAAAGTCTAGCTATACCTCATCTCTGCTTCTAGGCCACGGTATAGGCGGTTTATAATTCTTCGGAGCTGGAACTAAACAATTCAACCTCTTCCCTTCTCCCGGACAATGCCGCTCGTACTTCTCCCCTTTCTCCGTCGCCTTCAACTTCTTCAACTCCTCCACATTATCCAAACAAGGTATATACTCTCTCATCTTCACCGCGCAAATCTCAAATTTCTTAACTTTAACTCTAACCTTACTACTACTTGTTTCCTCATTGTTCCCCCAATTCTCAACCAAATCCGGATCGAACTCTCCAACCTCGAATTCATCAGACATGGTTCCATTCTCATCCACGATCCCGAATCTCTTAACTGTCGGTGGAGGTGGTGGTGGTGGAGGTGGAGGTGGAGGAATTAGGGTTTGTTGTTCTTCTTCGGTTACATTGGAGATGATGGATGAGAGATCGAAGGAGGTGTTGGAGTTGGGAGAGATTGAGATTGAAGGAGAAGAGGTAGTAACAAGAGGGTTGTTGAAGAAGATGAGTTGTTGGTAATTATCAGAGTAATGTTTACCTAAGTAGAAAGAGACGAGTGAGATTAGAGAGAAAGCAGAGATCTTAAAGAAGAATCCGCCATTTTTAGAAACCATGCTTGTTGAGTGTGTGTTTGTGTTTAGAGTAGTGGCCACCTTCTTCCCGTGATGGCTCTCCAGTGTTTACTAAAATAATTATTCAACAAAGTTTTTTAGAAACCGTAGAGTAGCCATTTCTAGAAACCATGCTTGAGAGAGAGAGTTGAGTGTGTTTGTGTTTAGAGTAGTGGCCTTCTCCTTGCAATGGCTTTCATTTCTTTCTTTAAGCATCTACTAAAGTATAAAGTATAAATGTTGGTTTTTTTTTAATAGGGGCATAAATGTTGGTTTTTTTTAATAGGCGCATAAATGGTAAGTTGGTAATGGTAGCCACTTTTATGTATTTTTAAAATAAAATTCATCCGACTCCTATAAATGGTAAATGTTAGGTGTCAGATTTGATTTTTTTATTTTTTAAACAATTGGACGAACAAATTTTAAGTGCCTGATTTGAATTTTTTTGAAAGAAAAAAATAATTTGGCCGTCCAAAACCTTAGGTGCCTGATGGGGACGTAAAAAAACAAGGTTGTTATTTAAGGAGAAAAGTCATGTGAGTAAGGTGTTGTTGGAGGACGAAAATCCTACTTGGTATGTTGGGAAGCAAGTGAGTGAGGTACTTTAGGAGATAATTTGAGTAGGGGGTTGGCTAGATAGCGATCAATCTAAATGTCCCTCTGTATCTGTAAAGCAGATAGTGGTATTTCGGCGTCGTAAGGAAGCACTATGAAAATCCTTTAAGGAACTTCAATAATTTTTTCCGCCAATTGCCCTTCAGTCGCATGACGCTTCCTTTGAGAGCGAGTTCTCACCATGTTTAATACATAAACTATAGAAACTTACACATTTATTTATAGAATAACTATAACAATCAGCAACGAATTCCAAATATTCATTTTCAACAGTCAAATTCAAATTACAAGAAGTAGATCGATCCAAACTTCTCAACTCAAACCACTCGTGCCTTCAGTTAAGATGGGGCGATTGTAGGTACATGTCTTTTCGAGCTACTATAACAATGAACTACTATAACGCTAGGCTCACGCAAAACTTGGAGGACATGCACCCTAATGATGTTGACACTTGTTCCATGTGATATAAGTGAGAAGAATAGCTATTAGTTTAAAATATTCTCGAGCTAAGCAACCATAAACACTGTGATAACTAAAGTCTAATCTTTGGGTCCATCTTAAAAAGAAAACTACTTCCTATAAGATATAATTAGTCTTGATAAACAAATGTGCATTAAAAACCCTATTACAATAAGTCAACTGCAGGTAAAACATAAAAGTAGAGTATGTGGGATAATACTTGTTTAGAAACAACAACAGAACACCACTACCCAAAAAATTAAACAAGTATCCAATTTAAGGGGTAAACCTGGGCTGCAACTTCCTTCTGTAAACGAGTAAATTCCTCCAAATCAAATCTTCGAGTTTCCCTAACAAAATCTTCTTCAGTTCTTTCACTTAATTTTATGAAATCTACCTGTAGGTCCTCTACCTCTTATATGGAGAGTCATTGGAGGTATATCTATGGAGTAGTCAAAGTGCACATTAATCCTCAACTGCTCTCTCTTTGTAGATAAGTTGCCATTTGCCAATTCATTTGACAGTTTAGAAGACGTCGACCACACACTTATGGTTAGGAATAGCCAATACAATCTAAGGGCCCAAACACTCCATCTGTAAACAGGTCGGTATCCGACGTGGAGCTTTCATTTGATTCGCGCCATTAAAAACAACTGATTCATTATATATAGAGAGAGACTGTCCAACCAAAGCAAAGCAAAGCAAAGCAAAACATGAGTGAAGAAGAGATAGTAATGAGAGTGTACATGTGTGGATACCTCCCTGGCGCTTCGCCCCATCGTTCTCCGATTCTTTCGCCACTCGCGGTTCGTCTTCCCGATAAGGATTCTTGGAGGAATGTGTGTAGTGGTGGATGTGGATTCGCTATGGCCATTTCAGGTTATTCCTTTTTTCTTTTTTTTTATATTTGTATCAATATATCAATCTACAATTATAACCCTTTGATTTCGCGCTATGTTTTCATAAGAGAAAAACTATGTAACTTTGATGTTGTCTAGATTTGGGAAAGCTGATTACTTGGGGTTCTACGGACGATATGGGTCAGAGCTATGTGACTTCAGGGAAACATGGGGTTAGTTAGTGTGCTTCTTAACTTTCACTAGGGAAAAAAAACTATCTATCTATTTATCTCACGAGCTTTTGTTTTAATGAATAAGGAAACTCCGCGGCCCTTCCCTCTTCCAAATGAAGCTTCTGTAGTCAAAGCTGTGGCAGGATGGGCACATTGTGTTTCAGTCACAGGTGAAGTAATCTAATAGATCTTATATATTGATAGAATATGTGTTATATGTATTTTGTTTAAAATGCAGATTGCGGACAAGTATATACATGGGGTTGGAAGGAATGTGTTCCTACAGGGAAATTTATTGGAGAATCGTCTGGAGGGGAGCTTGAAAAGCGTGAGCAAGGTGATTTTACTGCACGCCTAACATAAGCTGTTATTTGTTATGGATACTAATGTGGTGGAAGGTAGCTCTCTACAGGGAGCCCCGACGCTCAGGTTCCAATATCTGGGTTTGACACTCGAAGAGGAGAGGAAAGTACTAAGAGAAGGAGAACATCATCGGCTAAACATTTAGCTGAAGGTTCAGCGTCTGATGATGAATCTCTTTCAGCAGTGCCATATTTGGTGACAATCAAACCAGGAGTGAGGATCGCTAGTGTTGCTGCAGGGGGACGTCATACATTAGTGTTGTCAGGTACTCATTGTCCATCTTACTCTCCAATTATAAGTAGCTGAGATAGTGGCATATCAATTTTTCTATATACCAGAAATTTTCCCAATATTAATCGAATTGTCCCCTTGACGTAAACTGATTGTTCTGTAAACTTCAGATATAGGCCAGGTGTGGGGTTGGGGATACGGTGGTGAAGGGCAGCTTGGTTTAGGTTCTCGAGTCCGTATGGTGTCTTCTCCTCACCCAATTCCTTGTATTGAGCCCTGTACTTCTAGCACCGAAATATCTTTGGCTGTTCCAAGGGGAAGCGTGACAGAGGGGGAGGCTTATAAAGCTCCTGGGAGTTATGTTAAAAGCATTGCTTGTGGAGGTCGGCACAGTGCAGTTATAACAGGTCAGCTTCTCTACTAAAACGTGAGTTGGGAAATATTTCTGGAGTTTTAGTGTCTCAATTATGCTTAAGAGTGGGATTAGTATAGCTTTTTATACATGTAGTAGTTGAGCATTCTTTATTAGTTCACTTATTTGAATATCCATGTGCATTTAGATTACTATGTTGCAAGCTTCCAGCAAAGGTTCTTTAGTTAGTAAGGATGAAACTGTTTTTACATGTTCTTATATGTAATCCATCTTTTCCATTAGCCGATTTACCATTTTTACATGTTTTAATTAATAAACAGATGCTGGTGCACTGCTTACTTTTGGTTGGGGACTATACGGGCAGGTGAATTCCATGACACATATCACTTTTTCTTTCTTTACACGTGACATGCTGAAACATGATATTGAATAGATGTAAATGCTCTTTATTGAATATTAGCAGCACAAGTATCGGCTTAATCATTTTATTATATTAAGAAATCCATTAGTTTGTTGGCTTATCACGTACATGTTTATTTTACCATTCTCCTTTCCCTTTGTAATTGTAAATAATAACCCTTACATAACACAAGCTGCAATTGTGTCATAATGTTGTCATTGGATGGAGATGAATAGATTTTGGCAAGAGGATTAGCGCTTAGTCAACAATATTCTAGTGGACATTATTCGTGTTAATACAAATTCCGTAGAGGTGCCCATGATATTTTCAAAGTGATGGCCAGTCTTACAGAAGAGGTTCCCATAAGTACTGCTAATAGCTCTGCTAACACCACAAGTGGCTGACGGTGTCTGCAGTGTAGATTTTCGACTAGGATATTATCCATCTATCTTTATAGACATGAAAATATTACCTTCTAGTATAAATTCAGATATGGCAAAAACACCAGTAGAGGTGCCAATGATGTTTTCAAAGTGATGGCTGATCTGATCTTACAGAAGTGGTTCCACGATCCAATAAGAACTGGACGAGAAGGTAGATCTTGGATTAGTGTTGCGAATACCTGTAATCAGTGCTTTTCTTATAAACTCCACAAGTGGCTTACTTTGTGGGCAGCAGCAGAGTTTTCCAACTGAAATACTATCCATCTTTCTCTTACAGATGAGTGATAATATTACCTTCTGGATAAATTCAACTTTGATCGCATGGATGTGTTTTAAGTATTTACTTTGGGTGATTTTGAAATGAAAAAGAATACCAGTGTGGTTACACTTGACTAAGCAATGAGCCATGCTGTTAGCAATGATGGCATCACTATTTTAGATTCTTATAGTGTTTGCTTCCAACTTACTGTTCCCTCCCAGGATCTCATCATTGGAATTATTAACTATCTAGAGATTAATTAACATGTAGGAATTGTAGGAAAAAGGTGGAGAGACACGCAGCGTAAAATATTCTCAAGATGAGGTTCATTATTAATCAAGGGACACTTTTCTTTTCTTTTCTTTGCTACCTCTATTTGTCATCATTCTTTTGGTCACAGCAATTTGTGTTTTGGCTTCACCAAAGTATATTCAGAATTCTTTATCACTGCTTTATTTTTGTTTAGTGTGGACAGGGAAGTACAGATGACGAGTTGAGTCCAACTTGTGTCTCTTCTCTATTGGGTATTCGAATAGAGGGAGTCGCTGCAGGACTATGGCATTCAGTTTGCATTTCAGACGGAGGAGATGTATATGCATTTGGTGGCAATCAGTTTGGGCAGTTGGGAACTGGTGATGATCAAGCTGAGGTATATTCTGAGACCCTATACATTCCGATCTGATAAAAAAAGTAGGAATCATAAGACTTCACGTGAAGCTCATTGGGGTTCATTGTTTGCCACTTACTCCACTATGCACTTAGATATCTAGGTAAAAATTGGAGCACCATCACATTATCTTAAGTGACTCAAAAATATGAAATCAAAACAATGAAGCGAATATACACAAAATAACATCTCACACACAATCCAGTTTTAGAGGCCAGCACATTCAGCTCTCTAGATAACTTGGCCAAATTTTCATAGGAAGAAAATCCATTTCTCCAGTGCACTAATTTGGGCTCTTCATGAATTCTTATACAGATTCTCCCTAAGCTTTTAGAAGCCCCAAGTATGGAAACCAATAATGCAAAAATTGTCTCTTGCGGTGCTCGCCATAGTGCTCTAATCACAGGTAAGATATCCAAATTTAGCTAACAGGGTGCCGTTGGTGGAAGGGTGCCAATATTCTTGCTAACATTTTTTTTCTGTGTGCTTGTACATAAGCAAATACATGATCAAATGTTGACCCTCATGCCTGCAATATGGATGAAATTAAAGTAACATTCTCATAGGAAATCCGAGAGGCATTCTAATTTATATAGTGCAATATAATTCTTTCTTCTGAGGTAAAAATAACAAAAGAATAGCACAACCAGTAGTAAAGTCCTAAGGTTACATGATCTATATCGTACCTTGTGACAAGTTGCGCCATTGATCCAGTAATGTTTGGAAAGCATGAAAAAGCCTTAAGTCGCATGTAAAAGTAAATTGTCAGTAGCACATTTTATGTTAATAGGCAATAACACTGTTTTGTGATTATTATAGATGATGGGAAGGTATTCTGCTGGGGCTGGAACAAGTATGGACAGGTACAACCTTATCTATTCCTTGTATTTCTTGGGCGTGGAAGCTTGAGGGCTGCAACACTCTCTTAGCAAGTCTAGTTGTTATTAGTGGTTCCTTGTTGCTATAATAAACTTAATTGGGTTCTTTTTATGAATATTGCAGCTTGGCTTAGGTGATGCAATTGATCGTAATATACCCTCCCAAGTTTCCATGGATGGTTGTCATCCAAAAAACGTTGCTTGTGGCTGGTGGCATACTCTAGTTCTTGCAGAATCACCTACTTAATTCTACTCTACATTCAGTATCTTTGGGATGTTTTACTGATGCTATGTGCACACGTAAGTATATGCATGCTTCATTCTTTCATGGTTGAGTAGCGGTGTACAGAAGAGACATTTTGTGTATCTGATATAAATCCGAAAATTTATCATAGAACTACTGAATACTGTCTTTTGTTTAGTTTACTCAACGTTTGATTCTCGAGTCTGATGGCCATATCGAAAACTGTTTTTAGGAGTAAGTTTTTGTTGCTTCTCTAGTTTGTGTACTTTGCTTCTACCAGTTGGTTAACAACTAAAGCATTCTGAACCTGAAATTAACGCATGCATTCAATATGTATAATTAACGCATGAATTCAGCATGCTTCAAGCATGGAAAGGTCTAACATGTTTAAAGAATGCTAAACTAGGTTGTCCATTAGAGATTCACTATGGACTCACTGGTTTTGAAATCCTGAATTCACTCATCTTAAATCAATGGTTATGTTTAGATACTTAATACAAAATTTTATTAGCTTGTAAGTGATTCATGGTACTGCAGCAACTACTGTTATATCCAAATCTTTAGTTTTTTCAATTCTTCAACATGTACTTATCCGTGAAAGTGGGAATGGATGGGATCGCTGGAACGCAAAATGTATTAAAATAATGAAAGTTCACTGGAATTATTTCAACTGAATTCATGCCCTGATACCATATTAGAATTGGAGGTTCCATCTCAAAGCCAATCGGCAATATGAGGAGTAGCCTCAGTTATCTTATATTTTGAGGTGTAAGGTTCTGGTGGACAATATATCTCAACATTTTCACACACAATTTCACGATATATTTTTCCCCAAACTGAATATTTAAGAGCAAAATAACGTCCCATGAAAAAGAACTCAATTTTCTCTTTTGCCGCAAAAAAATATTATACTTCAGGATATTGTTTTAATTGACAGAAAATAGGCTATAAAAAAAAAACGTCAATGCCCTAAATGACTAACATAAGCGCCACGGCCAATAGGCATAATAGGCGACTGATATTTCGATGTGACTTCAAACATATTTCCAAAGACATTGTACTGATGAACTGCCTGTTGGTAGTGGAAATCGCGGGAAATCATTGAAGCTGGCTATGGTATCGGCCATCGCCGTATAACTACTACTCTTCAATGCAACCGCAGCTCCCAACATATTTCTTCTCTGTGATTAAAATGTTTTGGTTTGTGAAAGTGTTGGAGAAGATGCCAAGTCATTAGGCACGTTTTTTTTGGGAGTTCATGTAAGAGTAAAAATGTGGTGCGCATTTTTTTATGAAAATGCCAAATCATTTGGCTAGTTATTTATATGGTTTTCTTTGAAATGTTAAATCATTTGGCAAGTTTCTTTAAAAGCCAAATTATTCGGCTAGTTTGACCTAAATATTATTTTCGGAAATGCCAAAACATTTGGCATCTTTTGACTCTAGCCAAATCATGCGGCGAGTTTTAGTTATATGATTTGTTTTGCAATGCCAAATCATTTGGCTTGTTTCGGGATTAAAAGCCAAATCATTCGGCAGGTAAACACCACCTTACCAAAAAAAATATGAGTCATTCTGGTGACCAAAACATTCAGGCATTCGAGATGTCTCCGGACCAGTCTAAAGTTGTCCAGGCGTACATTCTCATGTCACGTTTACGAATAAGCTCAAGTAACTCAAACCTAGTTTATATGGCTCAACAAGTTCCCCCCCCCCCCTCTATACAAGTTAAGAGCACTTAGTTGATGAGTTTTTTTTTTCATTGTACGAATCAAAATATAATTTTGCATCCAACATCTCCATTATTTTTGGATAAATATAGAAGATGTGACAGAGTACAGTAAAATACAGTCAAGTTTATTTAACTGACTCAACTCGACTCACATAAAATTACAAATAACAAACAAGATCCACTTCCAATGAATTTCGAATATGCTTTAACCACTTGATGCTGCTTCTACCGTACCTATGCCTGCAAAAAACAATATGAATTACTCGGATTCAACATTGGAAGTGGATCTCACCCCATGGTGTTCAGCATACTCACCCCCATATCTCTCCAAAGCATGCGAAACCTGAACTTGGCGAGGAGTATGCGCATACCGCCTAGGCGTTGAAGTTCAGCGCCTAAAAAACCCATATAATTTGGTTTTTTGGTGTTGGGCGCAGAACCGTTAAGCACCCAAGAAAAAAAATGTAATTTGCTGTTGGACCAAAACAGTATGCGATTCTGGAATACCGGTATGGTAAACTGGAATAACATACTCTTCTGTTGGAGATGTTCTAAGGTTATTGTAAAGAATGCTGTTTTTCTTGGAGAGTGATGTTGGCTGATAATTTACTTAATTTATTTTCTATTTTTGTTCGTTCTATGTTTAATTTAATGGGTTTTGCATACTGTAGTGTAGTGAATTGGTTGGGTTTATAATTAATTTGCAACATTGGGTTTCAAGCATTTGGGTTTTGGGTTTTGGGTTAGAGTTGATTTTGAATTACGTGGTTCTCTCTACTGAAATCATCCATAATTTGCAACCTAAACTTTAGTGTTCCAGCAGTTGGGTGATATCTTTATTTAAAAAAATATATTTTTAGTCAGCCAAAGTTGGCCTTTTCATCCTCAACTAAAGGGCAGGTGACCAAACTATTTTCCTCCATCTAACTGCAACTCATGATTTCGGGAATGATTTCCGGAATACCAAACAGACCCTAAACCACCCTCTCATCCCTCTCTCTGTCTCTCTCTTTGGACCATTGTACTTCAAGCACACCCTTAGGATCCATCTCAAAACCTAAAAAATAATAATCTGGGATTGGAGTAGGAGACATAGTTGAAGAAAACGAATCTTCAAACAAAAGGTTTGCCACTTTTTATTTTTACGTTTATTATATGTATGTACTAATTGTTACAATTTTGTATACAGTGCTTTCAAAAAAGAAGCTAATATGATACACAAGGAATAGGCCCCAGAGCAGTGTCGGATCTAGGTAGAGCTCAGGGTGGGCCTGAAAATTTTGGTGCTTTGACTTCTAGAGGCAAAAAAAAAATAAAAAAATAAAATTTCACTTGCCTTTTGTAAAATGCTGCTCTTGCCCCCCTGACTTTTGTCAAATGAGCTCTTGCCCCCCTGACTTTGGTAAAATGATGGGTTTTTTCAAAGCTCGAAACTAACAACCCCATCATGGAAACAGAAGTACGGACGCAGACGTAGTAATGGGTGCCATTGTTTTATTGGGTTTGAAGGTGCTCTGTTTTCTTATAAGAAACACTAATGAGGGAGATGGGTTTTGCAGAATTAGAGAGAAGAAGTTGTTGGGGAGTTTGGTGAATGTGTAACAAACAATGGGGAGAGAAACTATTTTTTGCAGAAAGCTTTAAAGGAAAGTGTTTGATGAAATGTCAATGTTGAGAAAAGTTTTGCCACTCAGTTGAAGCAAATAGAGATGGCAACAAACCCACACTTAATTAATAGGCATTGTTTGGAGGAATCGTATGTGACTTGAGCTAATTTTGTGTGTGCCATGATGTCATTCTCAAGGTTTTTAGTAATGAGGTACTCTGTATTGTTTATACTCTACTTGCTTCTCGTAGATTCCTTAGGAATTTTAATGTAATGTAGATTAAATAAATTGCATCTACCTCCCCCAAAATCCCTTCCCCCTACCAATAATCCTGGCTCCGCCACTGCCCCAGAGTGTGTGGTGTTTTAAGCTATTATTATTTATAGCATGGATATAAACTTATTAGTTATTACGGCATTTTTAAGCTCTTCTTCATTAGATTTATAGTTGCATTTGATGTACTTCACAGGCTGCTGAAGCGGGAAGCTCTCAGGTTTGGAAGCCCCAAGTAGTAGATGAGGAAGATATGGACCCTACTGTATGTTCCCATGGATTTTGTTGAAAAATGTCTTAGCTGTTTCGATTTATAAATGCGGTGTTTTATATTTAGCACTTCATCAGAATGTCTATAAAACTGAAGTGTTTTCTTGCTTACCCGCAAAATTGAATTATTTTACTTTCTACTTGAACAACTATAAGATTAATAATTTGTACATTATTGTCATGGTCATATACAAGGGATGAATAGCACGATTAAAAACTGCTCCTTAGTATGTCTTTGTTTTAAAAAAATATTTATATGTAGGACGAATTGCTAACTAGGGACTTGACGATGTTATTGTTTGAGAGAGAAGTGGAACTGTAATACTAATACCATGTTGTTTCATGCAGCAATACTTTGAAAATAGGCTGAAAATGCTTGACAGCCAGAAGGCATCTGGAAATAACTCGTACCCTCACAAGTTCGATGTCTCAATGTCAATTCTGGAATATGTCAAGATGTATGAGAGCTTAAGTGATGGTGACCATTGTGAAGATGTAGGAGTCTCATTGGCCGGTATGCAACAACTCTACATCATGTTAAATTGAAAATTTGTCATTTGTAGATTTTTTTTCTTCTTATTTTGACGTTCTTCATTTCAACCCTAGGGAGAATCATGAGTAAGCGAGCCTCCTCTTCAAAGCTCTTCTTTTATGGTCTGCACGGTGTTGCTGCTAAAGTTCAAGTAATGGCTGATGCCAGGTATAGCAATTTGATTAAAATGTTATTGTTGTTGTAGAACATCTCTTTCAGTTTTGTTCCATTATAATTCATGCCTCAGATTTAATCTATCTTTTGCACATATGGTTGCTTTCTCACCATTATTCTAGATAGATAAAAGAATTATTTGAACTCTCTTGATTATCTCGCGAGTCACAAGCATCTGGCGTTGCCTTTATTATTGCCAGTCTCAATACATGTTTGATCGGTGCTTGAACCTTCTTATGGATCTTATGATCTCCAGACTCTGCACCATATGTAATTCCAAAGGAAAGTTTTCCAAATTATGTTAAGAGTCTTCTCCAGACCCTTACGTTAACAAACAATGACGTAGACATGATTCTCTCGATTGAGGCGCATACAACGTACTTCTCTCTTTGGAAATATACTTTGCATTCTTCCCCATTGAAGCTCTTGAGTAATATTTTTCCTCAATTTTTTATTTGAGAAGGAATATCTTAACATATGTCTTACTTACAGGCTCGCAATGGTGTTTGACTTGTATCGTTCCCTGAGTGAAAGTTCCAAAGAAGTAGATGGACAAACTTAGTGTCTAAATTAGGGATTTTCCATCCCATAATGTAGCTTTTTTTTAGATCAATGCAAATGCCATATGTCTTACTTAGAGTATCTCCTAAAATGCCTGACTTGGTTGAAAAAAAGCCAAATCCAAATAAGTGAGACTCTATTTCCTCCAACAGGACCTGACTTGGATATTTTAACAGGCGCCCAAGTCTTTTTTTTTCATAAGTCCAAATCGCCCAAGTCTTAGGCGCCCGATTTGAATTTTTATTAAGAAAAACAATTGGGCGCCCAAACGCGACATTAAAATTCAAGGTTGAGTCTTGCCTTGGATTTGGAGGGTGAAATTCATGTCAGTGAGGCACTGTTGGATGAGGAAAATCCTAAGTGACACCTTGGATTCCAAGGTAGTGAGGCAGTTTAGGAGATGCTCTTACAGGCTCTTTTTTAGCTCTTTTTTCATTATGCTGTACATACATAAATATTTGTCTGGTTAATATTGATTAAAAGTTTCATTTATTATTTCCTTTTGTTAGTTACTAGATTGTTGGTAAAAACATGTTTTTCTCTAGCATTTTTGACCAACCTATCCATTTATATTAGTCCTGAGATTTAACTGTTGCAAACAAAAATCACTTCAAACCTTTTCTGCTGTTTTATGTAGGAAATCAGAAATTACTAAAACGGAATTTTTGAAATTCCATTCTGGCGTTAAACGTGGTGACATTGTTGGTGTTACCGGATTTCCAGGTCGGAACAAATATTTTCTTTAGTTTGTTAGTCCGACACTACTGCAATTTAGTGCTGCGACTTCAGCAAGTTTGACCTGGCACCTACACCGAATGTCACGCCCCAAAATCTACTTTCTGATAATAGATCATAAAACACATTTCAAGGCTTGACAAGTCGGGCATCCCACGGATGAAACCCCACAGATGTAATATATTTCTAAAAAAATTAACTACATCTACTTATCAAAGAAACGCAGCGGAAAAATAACTCAATTATCGAATAAAATAAATAATATTCTCAACAAATTATACTAACAAGAAATAGATTACGACAATGAAATCTAATGTAAAAACCATAAATACCCTACGACAGCTCAGCGATCCAAAGAACTCCAAAGAATCCCGAAAATAATCAACCAAGCCTCACTAAGCAAAACCTACTGTGCTCGACCTCCTGAAAAAATATAGCGCACAGGGCGTCAAGCAAACACTTATTACCGGTCACTGAACATGACAGACCGATTTATTATACAAAAGTACTAGTGTGATATAATATTATATATATATGAAAATGATGCAATGCATCGAGGAAATGAGGTTCAATTATTAATGTTGTTTTTAAGCGTCGGCGCAAACCGGTATTATAAAATAGTTATAAGGTATTATTAGGTGTGGGAGGTAACTAACAGACGATGTATACAGGGTCACTTTTAATTCAGTGGGACCACACTCTCGCACCCTTCTGTCATTAACAGAAGCGTATCCTTTATTGTCGAGCCAGGGATTGGCGGATTCCTTTTTAGTGAGCCAGGAATTAGCGGGGAAATCACCGGATCAAGGTGCTCAAGGAGTTTCAACCTACAGGTCTAAAGCCTGATTTATTTTCACTTTCAGAGATCTATTCCCACGGGGAGTATTCACAAAGAATAACAAAGCTGATATGTAACTGGGGAAGAGTTTTAGGGGCTTGCAACCCTGGAACACTGATAAACAGTCACCTAATCTTTTGTTTAGGGAATCGAACCCAAGGACCCTGACATCATAGCCCTACTGTGTACACGACTCTAAGTTATCCTATGCATGAATGATTTAAGAGACTGACACTCAATCAAAATGACTTATCTGTCATTGCTCTATAGGCAATGAGACTATATCATATGATTGGCGATCTTATGCTCAATGACCTTTCTACCCTCACATATATATGAGTGGGTCTCAGTCGCTGATATTATACTCTGACTATTAATGATCTTTCTACCTTAAGTTAACAAGGTTATATCAATTGAAGCCCTATAATCGTAGCTAAGTTAAGCTGTATGCCAAAAGCCTTTACTTGTAAGATTCTAGTCATTAATAATTACTTGCCAAGTCTATACTAGATTACGATTGTCAACGAGGGTTATCCTTTAACGAAACACTAACACATTGTAATTCTAGTATACTATTAAACTATAATACGTCGCAATTATGTGGATTGATCGGCTCACGATGCTTTTCACTGATTCACAGAATATCAAGATTAGTTTTCTTTTGCTAATAATGTTTTCCAGTGCTGCATTTTTAGATGAAAAAATATTACAATTATGTGGAGGAAATATGTCCAATGAGACATACAATGAAACATTGTGAAGGAAACATGTCTCATTACACTTATTTCCGAGATTAGCAGTTTGACCAAAGCTTTAGTTACATCAGTAGTGAGCGAAATACAATTGTATGAAAATGTTTTCACCGTATGAACATTATCATTGTTACACAAACCTCCAAGTATTCATAATATATCGTGGATAAATGAATTTTGTTTGCCACAAGGCTCATAACCATAATTCTGCGGAAATAACATTTGGATCCTTGAAACTGGAGAATCACTCTCTGTCCGTTGTACCTGTTGCAGGAAGTTGTGCTCTTTCCAGTGATGAAACCTTAAGAGGTACAAATTTAATAAGCTGTCCTCTTTTTGCTGTGTATCGTTCATAACATTTGAGCTTAGTAATGGTCTGACAAATTTTCTTCTGGCTATGTTATCAAAGACTGGTTTATGTATTCTTTGGGATATGAACTAGTATTAGCCAATCTAAAGTGTTCTGCAAGAAGCTCACCAATCTCGAGGGGCTCGCGGCAAGCTAATTTTTAGATTCTAACAAGAGAGACAATCCCTTTCCGGGTGTTTTAAACTGCTTCAATACATGTAAGTTAATTTTGAAATATTGGATGTCTTGAACATAATAAATCTAGAAGTTTGTGAATAAGATTGTTTACCTGCTAATGCCTTGTGTGAGTTTTCTGAAATATCGTGTTTCTCTTGTGTGAAAAATCCTGGGACATTTGGAAGTTCTACAATGAAACCTATCTTTTTGCACCCTACGTAAACGTGCAACCTCTCTAAATGATTTGGTTGTATTTGGTCTTCTGGGAACCAGGCGGTACATTCTCTTGGCAGTTTTGAAAGTGAGGATGTAAAGATTTTCCTGACAAAAAATGTTGCGGTGGTTGTTGCTGTTGTTGTTGGTGGTGGTGGTGTCGTGATTGGTGAGAGAGCGTTTGATACTGCTGCCGACGCGGTTCCCTATTTTAGAGAACCACATCTTGGTGGCAGCGGTGTCGTTTGCCGCAGTTTATTTCTCGCCGAAACATCCTCAAAAAGGTATATCAAGCAACTAGCGAAACATCCTCGTCAACCATAACCCGAAAAAAAATCTTTACACGGGAATATATATAATGTTTGTACTCAATTGGCTATCATTACATTTAAAAAAAATTGGGTTACATGTTCTAAAAGCATATCAAATACCAACAATGTCACCACACCTTTAGCCCAGAATGGATTTTTGACTATTCGGTTTCTAATAATTCATTTCCTATATAAACATAAAACATGGTTTCTATAATTTCAGATTTACCAAATGCAAATGTGCAATCCTTTAGTTTCTTCCCATATCTCAATTACTGCAATCATACACCAATGAATCATTCACAATCATACACCAATGAATTACGCTTTAGTTTGTTCTGGGATCTCAAACTTCGGCAGAAATGAAGTTTATATTGTTATCACAATTAATCGATTATGAATGACAATAGTGTTTTTTTAGGCATCATAATAGTGTGTGCAAAATCACATGCAATTGTTGCGTTAAGGAAGTTCCGAAGTTGAGCTAAACTTGAGCAAAATCACATTATTAGGCATCATAATAGTGTTTTTTTTTAGGCATTGCAAAATACACATGTAGAAAAAATGTCACCCAATTTTTATTTTTTTAGGAAACACCTAGTAGTTTCACATAATAAGTCACGCTTTATGACTTAATAAATCCCAGTTCTCCACAACTTCATGCATAAAAGGGTGAACATGAAAATTATGAAATTGGCCTAGTAATTCCCAATTTCGTTCCCATGAGATCTTTAAGCATTTGATCATGGTGTGAGCCATGTCTAATTTTAAGTCGAAACAACCGTGATTATTGATCTTGAGATCCCAGAATTCTCCATTCGCCACCAGAAGAATACCGAAACCCAAAGCCAAGAGAATTAAACTAACAAGTATGACTGAACAAGTGCCGGTTTTAGACATTGCCATGGATGAAAACCAACGAAACCCAGTTGATAAAACTCAAACTAAAATGAGGGTCTTAAGTCATTGTAATGTTAAGTGTATTTTAGCTTCAGTAAATATGCATTATTGCTTTGCAGAGATTACCTTATTCGCATCTAGTGCCTTATACGTTTGTTAACAAAGATTTATTGCAATAGGTACGAAAGGGGAGCAGATTCACGACTTGTTACTAAGAGCAGTGACGGTACTTGCCATGTTACGACGATCCAAGTAATGAAAGATATATGGCTTGTAATGTTTGTGATAGTTTGCACATCAACAAAGGTTTCTATTGGAATTAATACTTCAATTAAGTTTAAGCGCGGTAAACCTGCCTCAGTTAAAATTTGCGCAAATTGTCTCAATATCAGTACTAGCATAGACAGAGAGTTTTTGTACATTGTTGCTGGGCAAAGTGACCTTCTGGGACTGGGATTGGAATTGATTGTTTTCTCCCATCACTGTAAGGTCTCTAATTTAAAGAAAATACGCAATGCTATTATACTAAGCACTCCGTACTTTACGTTCTTTTCATTTTCGAAACTAGCTCGCTGATTAATTTCCAACTTCACTTCAAATTCAAACATTCTCAGGTTTTGCACTATTTAAGGACTGTTTGCTTGAGTCCTTATCGTTTCACGCCTCCGAATTGATCCTTAACACTACTTCATAGATAGATGTACAAATCCCTCATATTGTAAAGGAATTGAGTGTAGCTGGATAAGAGCTTGTGTTCCACTTTAGGAGCCACAGTTGTAGTAGTTCACTTAGGATGGGCAAGGATATAAAAATGGAGAGAAATTACTGATAACGGTTCACGCCCAACTTCTTGGCTCTAAATTTATTCATAGGGAAGAACAGTTCACATGGGACTAGTTCAATTTCAGCTTCTACCGAGGAAGATATCCGAATTCCTTCAGTTTCTAAAGTGAAGCAGATATGGAGAACTAAAGAGTATGATCAGAAGGCAGGAAGACTCGCACCCAATAAATTCACCTGTCCTTATATACTTAGCTGCAAACTCTAGATACTGATCCTAAGAATTGCAGACTGAAACTTCTACAACTTCATAAAAGGAAATCAAAGCATGTGCAAATGAAATAAATCCAAAAGAACAAAAAAAACTGAAGAAGAAACTGGTAGGTAATTTTTAAATATCTCAGTGAAGCATGAGATAATCAGAACTGGTTTTTATATCATCACAAAGACCATTTTTAAACCTGCACACACCGCTATTTCTCGTACCTAAACACGATACAACTTAATAACAATATATACCAACACCGAATATCATCTAACATTTCTACAGCAATAGTGAACACTGAGGTAGCAACTGTAAGTAAAGCAAGACTTAAGCATTAATAGGGAACCAAAATATTAGGCCAATGCCCATTGATACTGTCAAGATAACATATAAACCCAACCAAAGAAACATATGTGGAGAGAACCAAAAGATTGTATCTCAAGACATTAAGCAACAAAATAAATGCCCTGGTGTCTGATAACGATCAAACTACATAAACTAGCCTCTCAACAATAAAACATAACATTCTTGACCGATTCTGGGAGCGTCAGATCCTGAAGTGGTGCCGGTGTTTCTGCTCCCTGACTTGCCGCACCCTGAGATCCCGCTCTCAAAGTTACTCCTGAATTATCCTCGATGTAGTAACGTGCTCGGAATGCAGCCAGATGTGCATAGTAAGCAGGTGGAACTGCAAAAGTAACCAATACATATGGTCAGTGGGCAGTGGCTAAAGAAAACAACACTAACAAAAAAGAAAAACAGAAGTGTAGGGACGAACCAATTGATACAGAGCGGGTACACCTTGCATACCTAAAACAGTGTTATAAACGTTAACTACAATTAACCTTGTAAATAACACACAAATAAGAAAAAAGAAGATGAGGCGGACTTACGTATAGCATAGGCCATTCGTCAGGCTCTGGAGCTCATCGGACGTGAACTTGTTTTCATCACAAAGCACATGGTAGTGGATAGACCTGCTTATACCCTGCATATAATAAATATACAGATAAGCAATATATTAGTGAAAGAATGTCTGAATTATGGTATATCCATTTGATTTGAAGAAAAAAATAAGCGATCGTCAAAAGGATAAATTAAGAGTTACTTGGATGCCGGCATGACTGCAGAGATAAAAATCAAACTCCGTGGGGTGGGGTGACAGATCATTGTATCAACAACAGTTCCTGTATTATCAAAGGAGTATTACAATTATATTTAGAATAGAAAGACACCGTAATACATGTAATCGGGAAATCAAAACAAATAACTAAAATGTGATTTAAAAAATTCAACCTGGCATAATGTTCCCACTATTTTCATCGATGTTACAATCAGCAGGAAAAAGACGTGTATGATGCCTCTTTAGTACGACAACCAATGTCAGACGAGGAAGATAATTATTATCTATAAACTGACAAGCCTGGAGAGATAGAGAGCAAACTGTCATTAGAAGCATACAAATAGAAGAAAAGAAAAGAAAATATCGCTAAGGCCAAAACGTCGACACTTGTCTTGTAGATGGCATCCACCTCGTAAAGCAGAACCTGACTGAATTGACCCTCGCCTACACCAACTCTAGAAAATACATGAAGTTAATTTGCAAAAACTGAAAAACATCAAAAAGAAATAATACGTACAAACTTATAAGATCGTTAAAAAGAATTACCTATAGAATATGATCCGTGAGGGCTTCTGATGCCCATTCGCCTTGTAAAATTCCGTTAAGTGCTGCCTGATAACCAAGAAAAAAACACAAGTTGATAGGAATTCTAGAGAATATAAATTAGTATGAAATGTCATTAGTATCTTACACAGTCATGCTCAGAAGATCAGAGATGATCTCTTGGCGATGGGCTTGCGTAGCCACCAGAGCTTGATACTTAGTAACCTCAGGCCGGTCCAAGGATGTAACCACCTATAAAATAGATCAATTTTTAGTTAATCAATATACAGTACATCACAAAATTTCAGAGCAGGAAACACGAAAAAAAAAAAAAGCGATACTCACTGCTGCTATGGAAGGACTTGAACCTTCCCCTGGCTGTGGGTGAGAGACATCTGCACCGAATATAATAGTTTGCTTATCTGAAATTTGGTTATGAACTCTCATATTTTTCAGATATGTGTTCCTCCCACCAACCTAGTTGTATCCAAGGAAAAGAGAACTGAGACATTAGATATCCCTAAAGAATAACTTGCAAGATAGACGATTACAATATTTTGAAATTCAAACCTTAACATTAATTTTGAGTCCAACACTTTCAAAGTATTGTCCCTGTCCCTATGCAGGCAGCATTCTTCTCAACGTTCTTTGAGTGACAATATTAAGAAATGACCGTTCACCAACACGCTTAATCATCCCTGCAAGTAAAAATAAATACATTAAAGTGAGAACGAAAAAAGTTAATTCAGTTGAAAGGTAATGAAAGTTATTTAATTCTTGCTCACCGTATTGGCTAGGTCCAGTAGGCAAAATAATGATCACAAGCTGAAGTCCTGAAGCACTAGGTTCAAGTTCAGTTCTAAGAGTCCCCTACATAATCTTTGGGTCAGAAGTTGGGAAGTTAAGAGTACGATTTATTGGGCCTCCAACAAAATAATGCAATGTATGAAATCAAAGCGAACAAATTTTACACAAACCATATAATATTGAAGGAAAAAAAAAGGGCATACCATCCCTATAGCGCCACACTGCTTTAAACAGCGAGTCAAAGAAGTATGCCGCTAGATACTGGGATTATTTTCTTAAAAATTGATAATTCCATTTTTTCTCCTTATTGACGCATCTACGACAATATTTTATCATTCGCAGCGCTGTGATCAATTTGTTACAAAATTGCTCGGCCTTACGAATCCTCCAGCTGATCGGGTATTCACACCAGATGAGTATACGAAGGTAGTAACATCATCCAATGCGGCCTACAATGCATATTTTTTTTGTGGGAAAGTTTATTATCATATTTGTTTTATGCATTATCTGCATCTTGCATCTAATTGTTTTATTCATTCTTTTGGGCTAAACAACGATTTCTGGGCAAAAAAGAAGTTATAGGTATGTTTGTGATGACGTGACAAAATCATGGAGAAATTATTCATGACAGACAACAAGTTGGATGATGCTACCTTCGTACACTCATCTGGTGTGAACACCAGATCAGCTTGAGGATCCGTAAGGCCGAGAAATTCTGTAACAAATTGATCACAGCGTCGAATGATAAAATGTTGTGTAAATGCGTCTATAAAGAAATAAAAAAAAGAATTATCAATCTTTAAGAAAATAATCCCATACATGATATTATAGTTCTATAGAATATCCTCGATGTAGTAAGGTGCTCGGAATGCAGCCAGATGTGCATAGTAAGCAGGTGGAACTGCAAAAGTAACCAATACATATGGTCAGTGGTCAGTAGCTATAGAAAACAACACTAACAAAAAAGAAAAACAAAAGTGTAGGGACGAACCAATTGAACATAAGAGCAATCGATTAGCATAAGTTCAAAACAGTGGGAAATTTAAGCTGGTGTTGCCCATCTAACACATACATATTTAAGGTAGGAACTGAAGATTTTTTTATATGATTTTGGTACTTTACAAAGATAGAACGATGGAATCAAAAAGAAGCAAATACAAGATCAGTCAATACCACTTTCTTCTCCCTTCTGCTCCATCACTTGCTACTTTGGCTTTACACGATTTTGTAAATAAAACACAAATAAGAAAAAGAAGATGAGGCGGACTTACCAATAGCATAGGTCATTCGTCGGTTCTGGAGCTCATGGTAGTAGGTAGTAGGTAGTAGGTAGTGGGTAGTGGGTAGTGGGTAGGTCTGTTTGTACCCTGCATATAATAAATATACAAATAAGTCATTTAGTGTTTTCATCCAAAAGGCCGATTACTCTATGCAGCAGTCAAAGAGGGTGGATTGGATAAATTTTGGGGTGAATCCAATCCACCCGAGAACACTTAAGGTGAATTTGAAGGTGAATTTGAAACGCGCAGTTTTGAACTGTGCAGCGTCACTACGCGCAGTTCTGAATTGTCCGGCATAATTTTTAAAAAAAAAATCTTTCTACGTGGATCAATCTGAAGCGTCCATTACCCAACACGCAGTTTAGAAGTACGCTGCATGAATTCACCCTCAATGTTAATTTTTCACCCAAATCCACCCTTTGATGAATTTTTGAGTTGCCACGTCAGAAATTCACCTAGCTGTTGGGAATGATTTGGGGTGGAAAAGAGGGTGGATCAGGGTGTACCTAACTGTTGTGGGTGCTCTTAGAGCATCCACAGTAGCGGGTGGGTGAATTTGCCAAAAATCAAATCAAGGTGAATTCAATCCACCCCAATCCACCACGCAACAGTTCGTTTGGAAATCTAGGTGAATATCACTTTGCGCAGTTCTGAACCGCACGACGTCATCAAGCTTGACAAGTGTCATTATCTCATTGGCTCACTCCCTAAGCGTAGTTCAGAACCGCGTGACACCAAAAATGCACCCTCAAGTGGATATTGGGTGGACACGTGGCAAATTCACCTAGCTATTGTGGGGTGGATTTGGAGTTAGAGGGTGGATTGAGAAATTCACCTCGCCACGTCACAATTCACCTAACTGTTGCAGGTGCTCTTAGACCGTTATATACTCGGCCTAACCAATGTTGGTTTAAGAGAAATCATAACCGTTATATTAGGAGGAGACTCATTTCGTCTGATGATCACTGACGGTGAATACGTCACTACGTTACAATTTCTCTCTCGATCTACAAATGGTTTGCATAAACACAGAAAAACAACCACCAGATGTACTCTGCTACATTATTAGAGACTGTTAATAGGGTTTTTGAGAGTTGAGAGAAGAGTGTTTAAATATAACAAAGTTTCTCATTTATGATAAAAAAAAATGTGACCGTGATTTATTCCAGGACGAGGTTGTGTTTCCGGATACCTCGGCTAGACTCACCCATTGCCTAACGTAGGACACTAGTACTACACGTGGCTCGCCACGACAACAACTTCAACACGCCTTCGGCGCTATATAATTTTCCAGTAACGCGCCTTCTGCGCTAAAACTATATAAACATCAATTTTACATACAAATACAAACCTCCATTTAATATATTTTCACTGAGGCATATATATAAACAGGTTAAACCACTCTAATCACTTTCTTCGAAAAGAACGTGTATATTTAAGAATTCTCAAATCCTAATCTATTTCAATCTACTACAGGAAGAAGTATGGAAAATAAAGATACCCTGAATAGAAACAGTACCTACTATTTGAGTCATAACTCAATAATGGTCTCAGGCTAGTAGCATAAATGACATATTTACAAACAAAATCAAGGGGTTCATGTATTGCAGTTGTAGATCATTCTTTTGATTTCATGATTAAACCTTCATTTCCATATTGGTATCGCCGATGGCATAATACCACCTCATCTATAAATTGTAAATTAAGTCGAATGACCAAACATGAGTCTGATGTCTCTGAAAGTACTCCACTCTATCAATAAGTATCACAAAAATTGGTGCCGCCTGCCCTCGAACATTGACTTCATATATCTTTATTTGGTTATGATAGTTAGTGTTCACTGCTTCATATTTTTATGTCTTACAATTAAACTAATGGGAAGGGAAATCAATTACCACAAATCAGAGGTGTTCATAAGCCGTAACCTTCACCACAAATTCTTCAAAATAGCAAAAGGATACCTTGGCACTCCTATTAGACAGAGTAGATCCAGGCTCAAGGACTACAATAACATAATTGATATGGTCAGTAGTAAAACTCAAGGTTGAAAGGCAAAAACCATGTTAGGTAGGTAATAACAGTTTGTAGAAAACACAACTCACCAAGGAGCACCAAAAGAGAAGCAACAATAATATGGTGCAATGAAGGGTCTCATAGTAGTTGTATTGGTGCAAAGACAGTGAGAACATAGACATTAGATTGCTTGAAATAGGCTATGAAACTACTAAATGTTCCCTTAAATAAGTATGTCCATGTGTTGGTGATTTTGTGGTAATATTCTATAGGAAGTGCTCGGAGTTAACTACTTTATACAACTTTTAACTATAGATGTGGATGAATGAGATCTTAAAATTAAGAATTATGTATTGCAAAGTCGCGTCAAATGTTTCATCAAATGACGCAGTTTTACATGTGTTTGTTGCAATCGATTTATTCAAATTTTATCTAGAACTTTTATCTTCCTCCAATATCCTATCTCCATGATGCATAACCCAAAGCATTACGACATCTATACTTGGCTTTAGTTATGATCTTTCTACACTTATTGATCTCCTTGTTTTATATCTTCCCATTTTAACATTTCATAGAGATAACTTGACACAATTTAACTGCACCCTATCTACAACTTGAACAATTTTTATCTAAAAAACAATGAAACACTTTTGGGAAATGCAAACTGCATTCTTTACAAAATAAGTGCATTCTAACTTAACCCATCTGTAGATTGAATGACTATAAGAGCATCTCCTAAAGTGTCTCACTGACTTGGTTGAAAAAAAACCAAATCAAGTCAGTGAGACTCTATTTCCTCCAACATTACCTGACTTGTTTTTTCCTTCAAGTGGATAGGACTTGGGCGCCCGATTTGAATTTAAAATAAAAATAAAAAATTGGGCACCTAACTCCTAGGCCAACACTTGGGTGCCCAATCACGACGTAAAAAAATAAGGCTGAATTTTTGGAGACTCAAATCCAAGTCACTGAAGCACTCATGAATACGAAAATCCAATATGACACCTTGAATTATGAGGCAATTTAGGAGATCTGACGCAATTTAGGAGATGCTCTAAGCACCTCCCATTTACTATAATTATTGTGGGCCAAATATAGTTCTTTAGGCTACCTACTCATTCATACATAGTGGATGCTATACTTTTTCCCTCCATCAGATAGTATTCACTGTACACATCTTCTGATATCATCTTGTGTAACCCAATCATATCTCAACACATTATTATGAGCAGGTTTCTACTATGAAAAGTTTGAGTTTGAGTTTGAGTTGACAAACCCAATCCAAATCCAAATCCAAATCCAAATCCTGAAACTTGGCTGTTTTTAGGGATATTTTGATTTGGTCTCCATGAATATTCTGAAGGTAGGCTCTAGGCTGTGGCCTGTGGGGTTGCCATGACTGTGAATTTTCTTTTTTTGAAGTACAGTGAAATATACGCTAATCTAATATACCTAGACAATGACATTAATATTTGAAACTCAGATTAGTAACATATATCACAGGTATTAGACACTAATGTAGTGTTCCAAAAGGAATAATTCACAACTTCAAAAGATGTACGTATCTAAGGTTTGAGATTCTAAAACAAACTAAATGTTGAAGTTAGAATTGATGATATTCTAGACCAGTCTAAAGTTGTCCAAGGCATACATCTCATGTCACAATAAGCTCAAGTAACCCAAACATAGTTTTTATGGCTCGTTAAGTGTTTCACCTCCAAGCTCTTTGACTGGGATTAGGAGTAGCTAGGAATCCCACCCATTCTGATTAGGGCAAACATGACATTTCAGATTTGGCTTATAACCTTTTATTAGGGTTTTGAACAGAGTATTATACTAAAACCTTTAAACCCTACTTCAAATAAAGAACAGGGGAGGTATGGATTCACTTTCACAGGACATCATTGATGATATACTCATTAGATTACCTTTGAAGTCGCTCGTACGATGTAAGTACGTATCTAAACCTTGGTATCGTTTAATTTCTGATCCTCGTTTTGTTAAGTTACATCTACAACTAGCAAAACAGCCCAAAATTATGATCCAAACAGGTGCAGATTCGTTTTCTTCTCTCGATTTTGTAGACAATGTAGTTAATGAAAAGTGGGAACAAGATCTAATCGTAAACTACTATGAGCCATTCGGGGACAAGTTATATCCTATTGACATTGCTTGTTCTTGGGATGGATTAATACTCATGCGAAGCAATGAAATCACCTTCTTATGGAATCCTGCTACTCGGGAATATAAGAAACTACCAAGACATTGTTTTCATGGTGATTATACTGCATACCTTGGATTTGGGTACGATGAAATTAGCAAAGATTACAAGGTGGTAAACCTTGTCTGCAAGCGAAATCAGGATTGTATCCACAAAGTACATATCTACTCAATGCAGAAAAAATCATGGAGAAGGATTAAGATGACAGCTGAGTATGGAGTCATGAAGGTATATTTTCGGTATTCAGAATTCGGGGTAAGTTTAAATGGGATTCTTCATTGGAAGGCATATAAACCTTCTAGCTCTGTTGAAACAATACTTTCTTTTGATCTTAGGGATGAGAAGTTCCGAGAGGTATCTTTTCATGGAGTCATGACGCGGGAGTGGATAGTTGGAGTGTTAAAAGGGAGTCTTTGTGTTCTTGAGTTTGAGCTTGAGCCTTATACGAGGCTTGTTGAGTCTGTTGTATGGGTAATGAAAGATTATGGCGTGAACGAATCTTGGAATAAATTGTTTTGCATTGAACCTCATAGGTACGACATATATGGAATTGATATGAAAATGTTGCACACTTCAAATGATGGTGAAGTTCTTCTGAAGACGAGTAATAGGAATCTAGTTTTGTATAATATCAAAGACAAGAAAAGTAAGGAGCTTCGACTTTCAGTGTATGGGATGGAGAGTTATGTTGAGAGCCTAATTTCACCCAAATGAAGCAACAAAACAATGAAATGTTGCTCTTGGTTAAAGAAGTGATGCAGTGGCATAGAGGATTTCGTCCTTAGAGTTCCATAGCTTTTCAGTTAATTTTGCACAAGTGATTGAGATTTATATTTCCCCTTTGTAACATTCGACTCCAAGTTGGATTGTTTTTGCTTAATAGTTATCTTTGATGTTTAATTTTGTTATTTGCTTCTACCAACGAATTTACGTCCTGAAATTATGATTCCGCATACGTAAGTATATGTGTTAACTGTGGCTGATTGGCGAAATAGGTTCTCTTAGGAGTACCTATTGGAGCAGATTTGGAAGAGATAAGAACCGCATACGTGATACAGGCGTGATACAGGCGACTCTCAAAAGAATATCACCCGGACGCGACATTGTTTCCACTTAAAGCAGCATCGGAGAAGTTCATGAAGCTAAGAGACGTCTACAATGTTTTAAGCAATAAAGAGACTCGCAGATTTTACGAATATTGGACTTTAGCTCAGGAAATCGCAAGTAAAAAAGCTGAGAAACTGAAGATGAAGTTAAAAAATCCTTACGAGGTTGAATTAAAGAATTTTAAGTCCGTACCTGATATGGTTGACAGACTCAGTGGGAGTAACATGGCATTGATTTAGAAATTAATAAGAGAAGATTTTATTACTCTTGAATTGATTTATTAGATTACATCATAGCATCTCTTTATATAGTAGAGGATCATTAAGCTAATTCTATTAGTACCCAATGTGAGACTATGTTTAGTATCCTATATTTAGTATATTATATATTCAACGCTCCCCCTCAAGATGGAGCATAGATGTCAATCATGCCCAGCTTGTCAATCACTTCGTTAAATATTCGTTCACAAACTCCTTTCGTAAGAATATCTGCAAGTTGATCTTCCGACTTCACGAATGGAAAACATATGCACCCTTTGTCAATATTATCTCTGATAAAGAACCGATCCACTTCAACATGTTTCATACGGTCATGTTGAATTGGATTGTGTGCAATCATAATCGCTGCTTTATTGTCACAGTGTAGATTCATTGCTTTCATGAGTTTAAATCCAAGATCCTTCAATATATTTTGTATCCATAGTAGTTCACATACTCTATGAGCCATACCCCGAAACTCAGATTATGCACTTGATCTAGCAACAATATTTTGCTTCTTAGCTCTAAATGCCACCAAATTTCCACATACAAACGTAAAATAGTCTGAGGTTGACCTCGTTCGTCATATCTCCTGCCCAATCTGCATCGGTATATCCCATTACTTCCATATCACCACCTTTCCAGAATAAGAGATCTTTTCCTGGAGATTTCTTCAAGTACTTTAGTATTCGAAAGACTGCCATCACATGTTCTTCACTTGGATTATGCATGAATTGACTTACGACGCTAATGGCATATGCAATATCCGGTCGAGTATGGGAGAGATAAATTAGTCTTCCCACTAAGCGTTGGTACATTCCTTTGTCACATGGAACTTGGTCGGTAAACATTCCCAAGTGATGATTCTCTTCAATCGGTGTATCTATCGGTTTGTAATTAAGCATCCCAGTTTCTACAAGAAGGTCTAATATATACTTTCGTTGAGACATGAAAATACCTTGACTTGATCTTGCAACTTCAATGTCTAATAAATATTTTAACTGCCCCAAATCCTTTATCTTAAATTCCCGTGACAAATAGTTTTTTAGTGCCTCAATTTCTACTGAGTCATTTCCAGTAACAACCACATCATCAACATAAACAATAAGAGCGGTAAGCTTGCCCGACTTCCGTTTTATAAATAAGGTATGATCAGAATTACTTTGTCTATATCCAAATGCTTTTATGCTCTTCGAAAACCGTCCAAACCAAGCTCGTGGCGATTGTTTTAACTCGTACAATGTCTTCTTTAATTTGCATACTTTTCCTCCTTCAGAATTCGTGACTCCAGATGGTGTTTCCATGTATACTTCTTCTTCTAAGTCTCCATTGAGAAATACATTCTTCACGTCAAACTATTGTAATGGCCAACCTTGATTGGTTGCAAGAGAAATGAGTACACGAATAGTGTTTATCTTTGCCACTGGGGTGAAGGTCTCCTCGTAATCCACACCATACGTCTGCGTATACCCTTTGGCAACTAGTCTGGCTTTATACCTATCAATACTTCCATCTGAATTCCTCTTTATAGTAAAGATCTAACGAAACCCATTATTACGATATCTGTGGGGTTTATTAACAAGTTTTCAAGTGGAATTCTTTTGTAATGCATTCATCTCTTCATTCATGGCTTTCTTCTGTCGTGGATCTGATAGTGCTTCCTGCAAATGACTAGGAATAGATACAAAGGATAATTGATTCATAGTGCATATAAACGACTTAGCCAACCTATGGGTGGACACATAATCAGAAATTGGGTATTTGGCTTTAGAATTTATATCTGGTTCATAAGTAGATTTTGGAATACCTTTAGTAGGCCTTTCTAAACGTCTAGGTTGAATATCATTAACAGTGTTAGGATTAGGTAATACCTGAGGTTCGACATTCTTCAGGAGTGCTTTGGTAGATGGTGTTAGAATGTTGGAGTCACGGGTAACTTCTACTACTTCAGCTTGATCTCCCCCTGTCGTCTGATCCTCTTCATTCATATGAAGTTCATCTTCAATACTCTGATCTCCCCCTGTCATCTGCTCTGCTTCACTTTCCTTTTCATCATCAGTTAGGTTACTACGCCTGTTCAAATTACTCGTCAAATCCTCTAGTTCCTGAAACATATCCCTAATAATAGGGAACTTTTGTTCACCATCATTATGCTTCTCCCCCTGAAGGGAAGATCCCACAAAATACACCTCCAATTCTCGAAACGAAACATCCAAAGAGATATACACCTTCCCCTCCACAGGATCATAACAGCGATAACCCTTTTTAAAATCAACATATCCAAGAAACATACTTTCGAGCACAATGATCCAATTTTTATCGCTGATGTTTAGGTATATGAACAGAGGCAACACATCTAAAAATACTGTAGCAGACGCAAAAATCATTGTAGCAGTCGCGAATTCACTGCAGTAGCCGTGAAATCACTGTAGCAGACGCCAGAATTCACTGTAGCAGTTGCCAAATTTACTGTAGCAAACAGAAATCCACAATACGATGGAGAAGAACAAAAGAAATAAAGAGCTTCTATTCGAGATTCGCAGCGGAATTCAATTCAATTCAATTCGAAAGAACCAAGTTCAATTATCGAACCCGCTTTGATCCCATGTAGAAATAAATAAGAGAATATTTTATTACTCTTGAATTGATTTATTAGATTACATCATAACCTCTCTTTATATAATAGATGATCATTAAGCTAATTCTACTAGTACCCAATGTGGGACTATGTTTAGTATCATATATTTAGTATATTCTATATTCAACAATTGAGCGATCAAGCAATGACTACTCTCATTGTCGATGGGGTAATTATAATATTCGCAATCTGTTGTATTAATTACGTCGTAGTTTTCAAAGAACCGTACTAGTATAGAACATTTGGCATCAGGTATAATGCAACTGCAGTGTTGCAGGTGTTATGTACTAGAAATATATCATGTATAAGTTCACGTCTTCATGATTTATGTATATCCATAAAAAATAACGAAAGTTCACTGGAATTAATGAAATCGGGAAAATTCCACAAAAAATACATGTAGTTTCAAAGTGGAGAAGAAAATTATCGCTTTGCTACCATATTAGAATTGGAAGTTCCATCTCAAAACCAATTGACAATAAGAGGAGTAGCCTCAATATTTTATATTTTGAGGTGTAAGGCTCTGTGTCAAATGTGGGACTATCACGATATTTTTTCGCTCACTCATGAAGATTTAAGAGCAAAAATAACGTCCGTGAAAAGAACTCAATTTTCTCTTTTCTGCAAAAAAAATTATATTTCGCGATATTGTTTTAATTGACAGAAAATAGGCAAAAAATATATGTCAAAGACCAATATTTCGATGTGACTTCAAACATATTTCTAAAGACATTGTACTGGATGAACTGCCCGTCGTTAGTGTAAACTGCGGGAAAATCATTGAAGCTTAACTACTACTCTTCGGCGCAACCGCAGCTCCTAACATATTTCTTCAATCTCTGTGATTAAAATGTTGTTTTGGTTTTGGTTTTGGTTTATGAAAGTGTTGAGAAGATTTTTAAAGTTTTATTTATACGTTTTTTATGGAAACGCCAAATCATTTGGCTGGTTTTATTTATATTGTTTTCCTTGAAATGCCAAATCAGTTGGCAGGTTTCATTTAAAATTCATATTATTCGGCTGGTAACTTTTTATTAGGGTTCTTTAAACCCTAAACTTTTTATTAGGGTTTTATACTAAAACCTTTAAACCCTAAACTTCTCCCACACTACAAATAACTAAACTTCTCCCACACTTCAAATATAGAACAGGAAGGTATGGAGTCACTTCCACAGGACATCATTGATGATGTACTCATTAGATTACCTTTGAAGTCGCTCGTAAGATGTAAGTACGTATCTAAACCTTGGTATCGTTTAATTTCTGATCCTCGTTTTGTTAAGTTACATCTACAACTAGCAAAACAGCCCAAAATTATGATCCAAACAGGTGCAGATTCGTTTTCTTCTCTTGATTTTTGTGACAATGTAGTTAATGAAAAGATGAAACAAGATCTAATCATAAACTACTATCAGCCATTCGGGGACAAATATCCATATGCTCTTGAAATTGTTGGTTCTTGTGATGGATTAATACTCATGCGAAGCAATGAAATCACCTTCTTATGGAATCCTGCTACTCGGGAATATAAGAAACTACCAAGACATTGTTTTTATGGTGATTATACTGCAGACCTTGGATTTGGGTACGATGAAATTAGCAAAGATTACAAGGTGGTAAACCTTGTCTGCAAGCGAAATCAGGATTGTATCCACAAAGTACATATCTACTCAATGCAGAACAAATCATGGAGAAGGATTAAGATGACAGCTGAATATGGAGTCAAGGAAAAATATTTTCGGTATTTCGAATCCAGGGTAAGTTTAAATGGGATTCTTCATTGGAAGGCATATAAACCTTCTAGCTCTATTGAAACAATACTTTCTTTTGATCTTAGGGATGAGAAGTTCCGAGAGGTATCTCTTCATGGAGTCATGACGCGGGAGTGGAGAGTTGGAGTGTTAAAAGGGAGTCTTTGTGTTCTTGAGTTTGAGTTTGAGCATGAGCCTTATACGAGGTTTGTTGAGTCTATTGACGTATGGGTAATGAAAGATTATGGCGTGAACGAATCTTGGAATAAATTGTTTTGCATTGAGCCTCGTAGATCTGACATATATGGAATTGATATGAAAATGCTCCACACTTCAAATGATGGTGAAGTTCTTCTGAAGACGAGTAATAGGAATCTAGTTTTGTATAATATCAAAGACAAGAAAAGTAAGAAGCTTCGACTTACAGTGTATGGGATGGAGAGTTATGTTGGGAGCCTAATTTCACCCAAATGAAGCAACAAAACAATGAAATGTTGCTCTTGGTTAAAGAAGTGACGCAGTGGCATAGAGGATTTCGTCCTTAGAGTTTCATAGTTTTTCAGTTAATTTTGCACTAGTGATTGAGAATTTATATTTCCAAGTTGGATTGTTTTTGCTTAATAGTTATCTTTGATGTTTAATTTTGTTATTTGCTTCTACCAACGAATTTATGTCCTGAAATTATGATTCCACATACGTGACTCTCAAAAGAATATCACCCGGACACGACATCGTTTCCACTTAAAGCAGCATCGGAGAAGTTCATGAAGCTAAGAGACCGAGACGTCTACAATGTTTTAAGCAATAAAGAGACTCGCAGATTTTACGAATATTGGACTTTAGCTCAGGAAAAGCTAAGAGACCGAGACGTCTACAATGTTTTAAGCAATAAAGAGACTCGCAGATTTTACGAATATTGGACTTTAGCTCAGGAAATCGCAGTTTATTTCTCACCAAAACATCCTCGAAAAGGTATATCAAGCAACTAGTGAAACATCCTCCTCAGCAATCCCGATGTGGGTTTAGAATACATAATATGGACCCAACAAACGTGATCAGTTAATAGGAAGTAGCTATGAAAACTAAAAGGTTGAGTTTATTCAGGTTGCTTAAGTTTGTAATAGTACTAGCAATGAGACTAAAAGAAAAAAAATCCTATTTAGATAATGTTTGTACTCAATTGGCATTCTCATTACAGTAAAAAAAAAACATTGGGTTACATGTTAAGGAATTTCCACAGTTCCGTTTTTTATAACGCTGATTTCCTACTTAAACAAGTGCAAAAAAGGGGTTTCTATAATTTCTGATTTACAAGTGCAAATGTGCAATTCTTTAGTTTCTTCCCATATCCCAATTACTGCAATCATACACTAATGAATCATTCACAATTATACACCAATGAATCATGCTTTAGTTTGTTCTGAGATCTCAAACTTCAGCATAAATGAGGTCTATATTGTATCACAATTAATCGATTATGAATAGCTATAGTGTTTTTTAGGCATTATAATAGTGTGTACAAAATCACATGCAGTTGTTGCGGAAGTTCCTAAGTTCAGCTAAAATTGAGCAAAATCACATTATACTATTATGCGTTAGGCATCATATAAAAGTGTGTGCTTTTAGGCATCATAATAGTGTGTGACTGAAAAACTCAAAGCCAAGAGAATTAAACTAACAAGTATGACTGAAAAACAAATGCCGGTTTTAGACATTGCGATGGATGAAAACCAACGCAACCCAGTTGATAAAACTCAAACTATAATGAAGGTCTTACGTCATTGTAATGTTAAGTGTACTTTGGCTTCAGTAAATATGCATTATTGCTTTGCAGAGAATACCTTCTTCACATCTGGTGCCTTATACGTTTGTTAACAAAGATTTATTGCAAAAGGTATGAAAGGGGAGCAATCAAGAAACAGCTAGTGACATTTATGTTATCAGATTCACGACTTGTGACCAAGAGCAGTGAAGGTACTAGCCATGTTACGACAATCCAAGTAATGAAAGATATATGGCTTGTAATGTTTGTGATAGTTTGCGCATCAACAAAGGTTTCAATTGGAATTAATACTTCAATTGAGTGTAGCTGGATAATACATGTAATCAGGAAATCAAAACATATAACTAAAAGGTGATTTAAAAAATTCAAAACAAAAAAAAAAAACTGAAGAAGAAACTGGTAGGTAATTTTGAAATATTTCAGTGAAGCATGAGATAATCAGAACTGGTTTTTATATCATCACAAAGACCATTTTTAAACCTGCAAACACTGCTATTTCTCGTACCCAAACACTATACAACTTAATAACAATATATACCCACACCGAATATCATCTAACATTTCTACAGCAATAGTGAACACTGAGGTAACAACTGTAAGTAAAGCAAGACTTCATCATTAATAGGCAACCAAAATATAGGCCAATGCCCATTGATAATGTCAAGCTAACATATAAACCCAACCAAAGAAACATGTGGAGAGGTACCAACTTAATCCAGAAGACAACCAAAAGATTGTATCTCAAGACATTAAGCAACAAAATAAATGCGGGTGTCTGATAACATGCTCGGAATGCAGCCAGATGTGCATAGTAAGCAGGTGGAACTGCAAAAGTCACCAATACATATGGTCAGTAGTCAGTGGTCAGTGGCTATAGAAAACAACACTAACAAAAAAGAAAAACAGAAGTGTAGGGACGAACCAATTGATACAGTGCGGGTACACCTTGCATACCTAAGACAGTGTTATAAACGTTAACTACAATTAACCTCGTAAATAACACACAAGTAAGAAAAAGAAGATGAGGCGGACTTACGTATAGCATAGGTCATTCGGGCGTGAACTTTTTTTCATCCTAAAGCACTTGGTAGTGGATAGGCCTGCTTTTTTTCATCCTAAATACGTGTATGATGCCTCTTTTGCACGACAACAAATGTCAAACGAGGAAGATAATTCGGCTCTAAAGACTGACAAGCAGGGAGAGATAGAGAGCAAACTGTCATTAGAAGCATACAAATAGAAGAAAAGAAAAGAAAAGAACGCTAAGGCCAAAATGTCGACACTTGCCTTGTAGATGGCAGATACCTCGTCAAGCAGAGCCTGACCGAATTCGCCCTCGCCTACACCATCCCTGGAAAATACATAAAGTTAGTGTGCAGAAACTGAAAAACATCAAATAGAAATAATACATACAAACTTGTAAGATCGTTAAAAAGAATTACCTATAGAATATGATCCGTGAGGGCTTCTGATGCCCATTCGCCTTGTAAAATCCCTTTAAGTGTAGCCTGATAACCAAGAAAAAACATACAAGATGAGAGGATTATAGAGAAAAATAAATGAGTGTCGAGATATCATAATGCTGTCTTATAAATTCTAGAGAAAACATACAAGATGATAGGAATTCTAGAGAATATAAATTAGTATGAAATGCCATTAGTATCTTACATTGTCATCTTCTCAAGATCAGAGATAATCTCTTGGTGATGGGCATGCGTAGCCACCAGAGCTCGGTACTTAGTAACCTCGGGGTCAGTCCAAATAGATCAATTTTTAGTAAATCAATATACAGTACATCACAAATTTGCAGAACAGGAAAATTAAACAGTGGATCAAATCGTACATAAACCTATCTAACCATGTTCGGGCAAGTGTCTTTGTTACTCTGATAGTACCACCAAATTTATTTTGTAAGGAAGACAATTATTTCTCTTATCAACATCGGTGAAGCTATTAGACTATTTAGACAATCGAAACAACACTATCAACTATTCGACAATCCTGAATATATACCCGATAGTACACTAAGCTAATTAATCCCCGTATTGTCATAAACCCTTCTACCGTTTCAACCACCGCATCCATCACCACCATGACCGCCATATCCACTACCACCATGACTATGACCACCGCTAGCATCACCAGCAATCACAGCCATCATAATAATAGAGCTGTCCAGTCCACCACCACCAGCATTCTGTACACCCGAACTTCTTGTACCTTTGGCATTGGCACCAGGAAGCACAACACACAAACATAAACATATACCAACAAGTATGAGTATTCCCACTACAAGGGATACTATGAGGACTATGTTGGCAGAGCTCACCATTGTTTCTGATTCGCTAGCTAGCTTTGATATTATTTCTGGATTCAATTCTAGTATCCTGAAAGATGTTGCAACAAAAGTAGAATGTTAAAAAGCCTAGACCATTCAGGGGTTGCTGCGATAGAAGTATAACATATGAAACTGAAAACTGCATAAGTAAATAAATCTCAAATGTAAATAAACCTCTATTGTTGCCTCTACAAACTATTACTCAAAACACAAATAGCAGAGTCTTCTCAAAGTATGTTGAAGAGATTTACATGTAAAAGTATGGATGTATAACCTCAAAATATCAATTTTAAGAACACAAACTGACGGAGGAATTGGAGCAACCTGGTTTAGGAGAGAACAAGGTTGCTCCAATTCCTCCGTTTCTTGTTGCCAAACACAAGTTTTGCATTTTGGGTTAGTTCTGAACTAGACCAGCCGGGTTTTCTTGGTTTCCAAACAGCCCCTAGAGTTCATCCGATTATCTAAGGTCAAAGAACCTTGAAACATGATTAATAGACAAAAAGTATCACCTTTCTGTTTTGCTTGGTGTAGCATGTACTGCTATCACCCCACCATAAAAAGTTTCATTTGCTATATTCCCAGCTAACTCGAATCTGCTTTGATGCTTCCTTTCCTCAATACTTCTTGTGTAACTCCTATATAATAGTCCACTGCCACAAATTCATAGCCTGATTATAACACAACAAAACCCAAACAAAAATTTTTAGATTTTCCTTTCCTGTATCTTTTACTACTATTAAATCATCTCTTTTCAAGTACACATTTACAATTTTGATGTGAGGTTGTATTTGGAAAGGGGTTTAAAGTTTAGTACCTACTTTGAGAGATTGACAGAACTTAATAACAAACTTAAAAACTGAAGTGTGGGCAGTGGGAAGTATGCAAAGTGTATATTTTGCATACCTAAAACAGTGTTATAAACGTTAACTACAATTAACCTTGTAAATAAGATCGTTAAAAATAATTACCTATAGAATATGATCCGTGAGGGCTTCTGATGCCCATTCGCCTTGTAAAATCTCTTTTAAGTGTTGCCTGACAACCGAGAAAAAACATACAAGATGAGAGGATTATAGAAAAAAATAAATGAGTATCAAGATATCATAATGCTGTCTGATAACCAAGAAAAAACACAAGTTGATAGGAATTCTAGAGAATATAAATTAGTATGAAATGTCATTAGTATCTTACTGTCATCTTCTCAAGATCAGAGATGATCTCTTGGTGATGGGCATGCGTAGCCACCAGAGCAATACTAAGCTGTACAAATCCCTCATATTGTAAAGGAATGCAGCCAGATGTGCATAGTAAGCTGGTGGAACTGCAAAAGTAACCAATACATATGGTCAGTGGTCAGTGGCTATAGAAAATAACACTAACAAAAAAGAAAAAGAAAAGTGTAGGGACGAACCAATTGATACAGAGCGGGTACACCTTGCATACCTAAAACAGTGTGAGGCAGACTTACGTATAGCATAGGTCATTCGTCAGGCTCTGGAGCTCATCAAACGTGAACTTGTTTTCATCCCAAAGCACATGGTAGTGGGTAGGCCTGCTTGTACCCTGCATATAATAAATATACAGATAAGCAATATATTAGCAAAAGAATGTCTGAATTATGGTAAATCCATTTGATTTGAAGAAAAAAATAGGCGATCGTCTAAAGGATAAATTAAGAGTTACTTGGATGCCGGCATGACTGCAGAGAAAAAAATCAAATTCTGCGGGGTGACAGATCATTGTATCAACAACAGTTCATGTTCATGTTCTTACATAGTCATGCTCTGAAGACCAGAGACGATCTCTTGGCGATGGGATTGCGTAGCCACCAGAGCTCGGTACTTAGTAACCTCAGCCAGTCCAAATAGATCAATTTTTAGTTAATCAATATACAGTACATCACAAATTTTCAGAACAGGAAACACGAAAAAAAAAAAAAAAAAAAAAAAAAAAAAAAAAAAAACGATACTCACTGCTGCTATGGAAGGACTTGAATCTTCCCATGGCTGTGGGTTAGTAACATCCGCACAAAAAATAATCGTCACCTTGAACTCTCGATCGTAAGCAGAGTTATCGTCACCTTAACAAGTTCACCGAAAATAATTTTTAATTATCACTAAAATTAAGAATTATATTTGAATCACTAAAAAGAGTACAATACACAATGTTTCATCAGTTTTTCATGTGTTTGTTGCAATATCCTATCTCCATGATGCATGACCCAAAACATTACTACATCTATACTTGCCTTTGATCTCCCTGTTTTATATCTTCCCATTGTAACATTTCATAGAGATAAACAACTTCAACAGTTTTTATCTGAAAAACAATAAAATCCTTTTGGGATCGAATGACTATAAGCACCATTATGAAATGGCGAACTTCACCCACCATTTACTCTAATTATTGTGGACCAAATATAGTACTTTAGGCCACCTACTCATTCATACATGAGAGTATTCGCTGTACACATCTATTGATATTATCTTGTGTAATGGGATCAAACTCTTTACACGTTCCTTCGATTATTATGGAAATCTATCTTATCAACATCTACAATCCTACCACTTGTTTTTCACTGGGATCATTAGTTGGCTGAGATTACGGGTTAGGAATCCCACCCAATCCTGGTAAGTTTTTATTAGGGTTTTAGTATAAAACCCTTAAACCCTAAACTTCTTCAACACTGAAAATAAACCCTAAACTTTTCCTACACTGCAAATAAAGAACAGGAAGGTATGGAGTCACTTCCACAGGACATCATTGATGATATACTCATTAGTAAGATGTAAGTACGTATCTAAACCTTGGTATCGTTTAATTTCTGATCCTCGTTTTGTTAAGTTACATCTACAACTAGCAAAACAGTCCAAAATTATGATCCAAACAGGTGAATATTCGCTTTCTTCTCTCGATTTTGTAGACAATGTAGTTAATGAAAAGTGGGAACAAGATCTAATCGTAAACTACTATCAGCCATTCGGCCGGGACAAATATCCTATTGACATTGTTGGTTCTTGTGATGGATTAATACTCATGCGAAGCAATGAAATCACCTTCTTATGGAATCCTGCTACTCGGGAATATAAGAAACTTCCAAGACATTGTTTTCATGGTGATTATACTGCATACCTTGGATTTGGGTACGATGAAATTAGCAAAGATTACAAGGTGGTAAACCTTGTCTGCAAGCCAAATCGGGATTGTATCCACAAAGTACATATCTACTCAATGCATAACAAATCATGGAGAAGGATTAAGATGACAGCTGAGTACGGAGTCAAGGAAAAATATTTTCGGTATTCAGAATCCGGGGTAAGTTTAAATGGGATTATTTATTGGAAGGCATATAAACCTTCTAGCTCAAACATTAAATCTGTTGGAACAATACTTTCTTTTGATCTTAGGGATGAGAAGTTCCTGAGAGGTATCTCTTCATGGAGTCATGACGCGGGAGCGGAGAATTGGAGTGTTAAAAGGGAGTCTTTGTGTTCTTGAGTTTGAGTTTGAGCATGGGCCTTATACAAGGCTTGTTGAGTCTGTTGTATGGGTAATGAAAGATTATGGCGTGAACGAATCTTGGAATAAATTGTTTTGCATTGAGCCTCGTAGATCTGACATATATGGAATTGATATGAAAATGCTCCACACTTCAAATGATGGTGAAGTTCTTCTGAAGACGAGTAATAGTAATCTAGTTTTGTATAATATCAAAGACAAGAAAAGTAAGAAGCTTCAAATAGGCGATAATCTTAGAGTCTCTGGGAGGATGGAGAGTTATGTTGAGAGCTTAATTTCACCCGAAAGTTGCTCTTGGTTAAAGAAATGACGCAGTGCAGTGGCATAGAGGATTTCGTCCTTAGAGTTCCATAGTTTTTCAGTTAATTTTGCACAAGTGATTGAGAATTTATATTTCCCCTTTGTAGCATTCGACTCCAAGTTGGATTGTTTTTGCTTAATAGTTATCTTTGATGTTTAATTTTGTTATTTGCTTCTACCAACGAATTTACGTCCTGAAATTAAAGCACATTATGATTCCGCTTGCTACACCGGTAATTTTTGATAAATATAGGAAAGAATTCCGGTGATGTAGACAGTTGCTGACTACCATAGGCTGGCTAAACTTTCTTCCTAAATTTCAATTTCCCGTTTGTGAAATTTGAGTCATAGTTTGTTTTTTCGTGGATTAATTATTGTTCCCACAACAGAATTTACGGTGAAAAATGAAGAGATGTATTAGACTCTCCCTGCATTTAATAGAAGGGAGCTGGTTAGTGTAAACCGCGGGAAAATCATTGAAGCTAGCTATGGTATCGGCCAATGCTTCGTCAACTGGGTCATGTAATCTTTCTAAGTAGGGATGTGCTAATGCTTCTTCAACTGCACCCCCACCCGCACCCGTAAACAAGTAATCGTTAGAAAAAGTTATATGAATCAACTAACCATAAAATATTTGTTAGGAGTAATTTACCTGTAATGCTTTTGGTGGGATCAAATGTCAACATTTGTTATGAATTTGCGTTTAGCAAAAGATTGCTAGGTTCAAGTCTCTATGAATGTATTTTAGGCCGCAAAGGATTTGATACAAAAAGTACAGACAATGTTCCTCGGATTACTCTTGGTTGGATCGAATTATTTGGTGAAGATCTGTGTCCATGAGTTCCTTAACAATGTAAACGTCGCAAAATTCTCGTTGTACATCTCTTATACCGATCACCTGTAAATATATTACACGGAATATTCTCTATTAGGACTAAATGATGTCTCAACACATGCTAAAACCAAATTTCTCAAACTAAAGAAAACAGTGGAAATGAAGAAGTAGGATTAAATTTTTGTGTATGACTTACACTGTCGTGAACGTAAAAGTTCAATCTCACGAAGGGTTCGCTTTGCATCCATATGGTTATCGAATGCATCAGCTATCTTCTTGATTATCCGAATTCATTACCGAACTAAAGAACAAAAACATATAAGAATGACTGACTGGTTAACAACTAAAGCATTCCAAACCTGAAATTAACGCATGCATTCAGCATGTATAATTAATGCATGAATTCAACATGCTTCAAGCATGGAAAGGTCTAACATGTTTAATGAATGCTAAACTGAGTTGCTCATTAGAGATGGACTCACTGGTTTTGAAATCCTGAATTTACTCTTCTTAAATCAATGGTTATGCTTAGATACTTTTAGAGGTAATACAAAATTGTATTGGTTTGTAAGTGATTCATGGTACTGCAACAACTACTGTAATATCCAAATCTTTAGTTTTTAAAACTAAAAGTGGGAATGGATGGGATCACTGGAATGGATGGGATATTGGTGGATACTAATTAGAGATGATCATCAAATCAACCATCTATAGGGAACACAGTTTTTCATGTGTCCCTTTAGATTTATTAAAATTTCCTCAAATTGAAACTTTTAGCTTCCTCCAATATGTTATCTCCCTGATGCAGGGTCCATAAAACATATGTACTTGGCTTTAGTTATGATCTTTCTACACTTATTTATGAGATAACTTAACACAACTTATCTATAAATATAAGCGCAACCACCAAATTCATTTTGTAAGGAAGACACAATTAGTTTTCTTCTCAACATCAGTGAAGCTATTAGACTATTTAGACAATCAAAACAACACTATCAACTATTCAACAATCCTGATTATTTACCCCATAATACACTGGGTATTGTCATAAATCCTTCCACCGTTTCAACCACCACATTCACCACCGCATCCACCACCACCATGACCATGACCACCGCCAGCATCACCAGCAATCACGGCCATCATAATCATAGAGCTGTCCGGTCCACCACCACCAGCATTCTGCACACCTAAACTTCTCGTACCTTTGGCATTGGCACCAGGAAGCACAACACACAAACATAAACATATACCAACGAGTATGAGTATTCCCACTGCAAGGGAAACTATGAGGACTATGTTGGCAGAGCTCACCATTGTTTGTGATTCACTAGTTAGCTTTGATATTATTTATGGGTTCAATTCTAGTATCCTGAAAGATGTTGCAACAAAAGTAGAATGTTAAAAAGCCTAGACCATTCAGAGGTTGCTGTGATAGTTATAAAGTATAACATAGTAAGTAAATAAATCTCAAATGTAGATAAGAAGCGTAAAGATACGAACCTCTGTTGCTGCCTCTACAAACTACTCATAGAGATTAGAGGGACTCAATTTGATCTATAGTTCATACATTGTTAGAGTGGGAGAGAAAATTATTCCCTAAATGTGAGAGAGGCAGATGTTCGCCGCGTGGAGTATCCATAAAGATTGAACGGTCAAAAATTAATATATTCTCAAGGTACTTTTCTCTTTTTTCTTTTTTTTTTCTCGGAAACCTGAGTGAGCCCGGTTCATAATTTATCACCATTTGCCCGACTAATCTCAAGGAACATGACAAACCCACATGTCGGGTTTAGTCAGGAGAAATCCTGACTGGTGAATCGAACTCAGGACCATCTCTGGTTTTAAGCTTTGAAGATGAATGTTGATAAGAAAACAGATTGTGGTCCTCTATATTTCGAGCTTAAAGCTTACATCGGTAGGACTAGGGAACATGGAAGGCTGAACCAGGTGGGTGTCGTTTGGTCATCTCGAGATTGAATGTTGGTCAAGTATCAAGTCGGTGTCTGCTTTGGATATAGCTAACACCTCTGCATGCGTCGTAAATAATGTTTGGGGGAATGGCATTGCCAACTTTATCATGAACATATTGTACAACTTATACAAAAAGGATGAAGATAATTAGTTCTTTAGAGTCCCTTGACCAAATATTAGAGTGGAGAATCAATAAAATCTAATACTTTAGTAAGAACACATAGATTAAGAGAAAATCGAAGTATGTCGAAGAGACTTACATGTAAAAGTAAGGATGTATAACCTCAAAATATCAATTTTAAGAATACAAACTGACAGAGGAATTGGAGAAAGCGTGAGTAATCAAGGAAATTAAATGTATTTAGTTTTGTTGGGGGAAGAAGATGAAACAGTAGATTTAAAAACGCAAAAAGGAAGTCAGAGGAGTTGGAGAAATGCAAGTAATCAAGGAAATTAAATGTATTTAACTTTTTTAGGATTACCATGTCTTAACACTAAAACTCTTGTTAACTATATTCAAATTAGTATAAGATGCACAACTAATTTTCTCTATAAGTAAATCCCAAAAAACTTACACTTAAGAAGAAGGTTTTGTAGATTCATTACATATGTACATCATGTATCATTATTGAGATTTCTAGGGACTCGATTCTTCCTCAAATAATAGAATCAGATTAGTTGCTCTTTTATCAAAATTACGTGGGTGGCAAAATTATAACTTTGAAACGTCTTCTACGTGTATCGTAAAAGAACTAGTTTTAAGGTTAAATTGGAGCAACCTGGTTTAGGAGAGAACATGAAAGGGCGGGTCCCAGAAGTTGCCGAACACAAGTTTTGCATTTTGGGTTAGTTCTGAACTAGACCAGCCGGGTTTTCTTGGTTTCCAAACAGCCCCTAGAGTTCAACCGATTATCTAAGGTCAAAGAACCTTGAAACATGATTAATAGACAAAAAGCATCACCTTTCTGCTTTGCTTGGTGTAGCTTTTAAACATGTACTGCTATCACCCCACCATAAAAAGTTCCATTTGCTATATTCCCAGCTAACTCGAATCTGCTTTGATGCTTCCCTTTCCTCAATACTTCTTGTGTAACTCCTTTATAATATTGTCTGCTGCCACAAATTCATAGCCTGATTATAACACAACAAAACCCGAACAAAATATTTAAGATTTTCATTTCCTATATCTTTCACTACCATTAAAGCATTTCTTTTCAAGTACACATTTACAATTTTGATGTGAGTCTGTATTTGGGAAGGGGCTTAAAGTTTAGTACCTACTTTGAGAGATTGGTAGAACTTAATAACAAACTAAATGACTTAATGCTGAATGGATCATGTAGCTAAATTTACTATTAACAAGTTCTCATTTTGATCATATAGTTGAGTTATGAATTTTAATGTTTGTTTGTGAAGTAATTTTAGATTTATAATCCTTAATTGTATGACTCATTAAAAAAAATTATGTTTGGAACTGGTTAACTGTGATGTAACCTGAAATACTCTTTTGGATCGTTGAGTAAAATTCTGGTAACACAGGATTGAGCTTTGCAGAGATTGCTATTTTTGTTACTTCTTTTCTTCCTTCTCATTTCATCCCAAGCTGTGTTGTGTATGTTGTTCCCTTGATTTATTTTTAGTGACTATATCATATCATCTGTGACCTCGTTTTTGGTTACCCCTAAAACTAGATCTCAACTTAAATGACTACTAGATAATTGCTCCAACACTGTATAATTGAGTTTGTTTGTCTTAGTTTACCTTTAAACTTCCAAGGAAGACTCGCGCTGTTGCAACATCAGGGCAGTATTCAGCCAGTTTTCTCTCCCCTAAATATAACAGTGAATTACCACAATCAGCTTACTGAAACAATAATATGAATACATGTAAAAAGAGAATAAACAGTTATTTATGGTCATACAACTACATTTTTTCCCGCAAAAAGTTTAGAAATTATATTGCCAACCAACAAAAGAAACCTTGCCTATAAGCCAGGCAGAGAGGCCAACAAAAGGCAAAACCAGAAAAGGGAAAAAAACAAAATCAGCTTCTAAACTTCAAATATTCAGTCTCACCATCCACAAATCTGCTTATGAAATCAGGTTTCCCAAAGCACCATTCTTCAAAAGGTATTGTAGCTCTGGATCCTCTTTTATCAAGCTGAGATAGTTGGAGTAATTACAATAAGTACAGATGGGAACACAATTAATAACATTTGCAGATAAAAGAAACATTACCTTCCATAGTCATAGTAGACACCATAACAAGAAATTGAAGATCATGATCAGGTAAAAGAGCTTTCCTGCCCAAGCACCACATGTGAGGTACCTATAACGTCACAAAGGAAAAAAACTCAGTCACGGTCCACCTTATGAAACTTACTAGGACTATTATTAATCAGCTGAACATACTTCAGACATATATTAAAAACGACATTTTGGAAACAATAGAAGGAAAAAAAAAACCTTCATCCATATAACATAATGAACAATGGGCAAGGATCCTGCAAGTGTTGTGCAACTCTACAACTTTGATGCCGGCTTACCTATAGCTAGTCTTTATGTACAACCTTCATCCATCACATTTGGCATTTATGTACATCCAAATAGCATCTAAGCTGTCCCTACACTTACCACGAATACCAACTATATCCTCCTAGTTTGCATCTGACGTATAGGGGACATTTTAAAATTATTGAACACTCTCACTCTATCAATTGATGTAATTCGAACACATTGATGATATAACAGTAATGTCAAACATGTGCTGCAAATCCCGTTGTTGCGTAACACGAAAACGAACAAGGGAGACGGAACTACGAATAGTAAAAATTAACTTAGACTAGGTCTCATAAAGCAATGAATTTTTTTAGCTAAACAGGAATCAGAATCCATAAGCATGTAAATGAAACATAAATCTGAATAAGATTACCTCGGAAGGCGTTGTAGAAGATCCTCACTAGAACATCTAAATACACGGCCATAGACAACTTCCGTCCTTTATGCCACATCATGACAACTATACAGTTTTTTCATCTAGCAGAAAAGAGGTCACTCACGTGGAGGCGCATCACTTCAGGGCCGATCTTGGGAAGAATGTAAATAGCCTTTTGAATTGTTTTTACCATATAACTAGGAACTGGTTCAGTTAGTACAACCATGTCATCAGGAAGAACCTATGTGGTCCACAAAGAGAAAGAAATTGTGAGCAAGCTAATGTGTTATTTGTGAGAGTTATCTTAAAATATCATCTTTACTTGATAATAAGAGATAGACCCCCTGCCAAAATGTTCTGGTTACAGAGTACTTAGGCGATACCCCTTATGTGTTCATGTGTTAAGGATTAGAGATTACTAAATAACAAAGACATGAAAATTATATCTTAAGTTACATACCTCCATCTCACTCGTGTACTGACAGTTAACAATCCACAACTAGCAGCCTCCAATATGGCTATGCACAATGCCTATGTCAGAGAACTGCATTAAAAGACAACAAAACAAACATAATTGCCTTTCTTAAAAGCTAAGTGTGGGCACTTTGACAAAACATGTATGAATGCACATATAACTCTTTGGCTGAAATAGCAGTCCCTTACCAACACCAATTAGGAGGCAACTTCAATATCTTGTTCATGTGGAGGCCGCCAATATCAGGAAAACCGTAGAATGGATGGTCTGTAAACAGAACATTGGTCAATCAGCTGTACCAACCAAATCGATAAATACTCATTAAGCACTTCAAATACAAAACAATAAGAAGCAAACCAAAAAGCTCAACTATTGTGCAAATAAACCCAAGGCACAAAAAGGAACTGGAGAAGTCAGAAGAGGACATGGTATACCATTGTGATGCAACACTGACAAGTGACAATCGACAAAACCATCCCCCTGAATATGCTTAGATCCACATCATTGCCCCTAGTATCCTGTAATATCAATAATAAAAAATTACAAAAGATTCGTAATATCTATCTATCTATCAAGAATAAAGTAATATTTTCGTATTTTGCAGCAAAAATCAAAAAAATTTATAGCAGTGTAATTTGATAATCATCAAGATTTTTTTTCTTTTTAGATTATTTTTCTATACTCAATTATTTGTGGTGTTAAAATTGTACACAATTATTCAATATTAAATCAAATCCAACTACAATACATATTTTATGCTTACTAAAGAAAAATTAACTATAATGATATTTAACATTATATATTCAATATATCACAATGTTTGCACTATGTTGAACATGGCAAGTGGTTCACAATGTTGGATAGAACTCTCGAGCTTATCTTATAAGTTATAACAGTGACATTTATCATGAAATACTCGTATCCTTGAACTATTGCGCATACATATAGTTTATAAGAGTTATGTCTTGAAAATCAGGGAGAAAGATTAACTTTTGTATTATAATTTTCGTTAATGAGCCCTGTAGATTTAAGTAGAAATTGTAACCAGTTAATAACTGACATACAGTATCACACTGCATCCGCAAGGACACACACCTTAATATCTTGTTTATGTGAAGGCCGACAATATCAGGAAAACCGTAGAATGAATGATCTGTAAACAGAACTTTGGTCAATCAGTTGTACCAACCAAATCGATAAATACTATATTAAGTACTTCAGATAAAAAATAATAAGAAGCGAACCAAAAAGATTAACTATTGTGCAAATAAGCTCAACGCGAAACAAGGGACTGAAGAAGTGAGAAGAAGACATGGTAGACCATTGTGATGCAACATTCAACAGAACCTCCCCCCTGAATGTGCTTAGGTCCACATCATTTCCCCTGACATCCTGAAATATCAATAATAAATATAATTACAAAAAGATTCGTAATCTATCTATCTGCCAAGAATAAAGTAATCCAAGATAAAAATTGAAAAATGGTTAACTCAGTAACAAGGTATACCTCATTTCTTATATATATTTTTTAAGAAAAAGGATAGATGTAAAGCTGTCAATTTTTTTTAGTTTACTCTAAGAACAAATATTACATTCGAAAGCATAAAAAGACAGGCGAAAAAAAAACTTAGATCAAATCCCTATTTTACACGTTTTGGGGAAACTTTTAATGTTTTCAACTATAAGAGGTTACGAATATGTATATTTCTTCCTGTCATAAGTATCTCCCGATCTTTCCCAATTTGCCATCACTAACCAATCCATCTCCGATGGAAGCATATCATCATCTCAAATCCCTCTATTTAACTTTAATACACTGGCATATTATCTAAGTGAGAAAATACATTGCAGACCAAGGAAGCATTAAGTATGTAATGGCTGACAAGACAAAAATATGTTTACCATTCTTGTTTTATGCTACATACCTTCTTTAAATTGACCTCCACTTCTGACATGATAGCTTATCTCATTAAGATTATTTACGAGACACAAATACCACAATCGAAGAAAGATATCCAGGAAAAGATTTGGCGTTATCTCCCAACAAAAGAAGAATTCCAGATCCGTTGAATAAAGACCAACATTATCTGCTTCAATTCTATCACCATAAAGCAGAGATCTTTTGAATTACATACTTGACTTCGGATAATGTGACAAGATAGGATGAGATCTAAAACCAACAAAGAAAATACCTTTAAAGTCGACCAAGTTCACCAACAGAAATGAACAAACAAAATCAGCACCACTTGTTTGTCAAGGAAGATTTCTCAAGCACCTCGTCAGCTCAAGAATACTCAACAACACAGGACAATCTTCAGAACTTGACCTAAACAAACATAAACCTACGACCCTGACATACAGACACTCAAACCTTTTACAATTACATTGACTTTACAGACACTCAGACCTTTTACAACTTCTACAATTACATTGACTTTACAAACACTCAAACCTTTTACAACTTCCACAATTACATTGAATTTACAGACGCTCAAACCTTTTACAATTTTCACACTTTCATTGACATCACTAACACTCAAACCTTTTACAACATCCACAATTACATTGACTTTACAGACACTCAAACCTTTTACAACTTCCATAGTAATGTCCCAACGTCCTTACAACTATGTAATGCAACCACGACAAAAGGGAAATACAGGTTACAAGAAAAACAAGGGGAAACGGAAAAAGATAACATAAAAAAATGAAAACAAAGGTGAAAGATAAAGAGGGAAGAAAAAAACTGACAAAAAAGAAAGAAAGAAGAAAGCTACCTGCTATTCACGAATCGATGTCGGTCATAAGGTTGGTGGTGATTTAAAGTATTAAAGTTTTTCTGTATCAAATATGGAATTACTTTGTGAGGAAAACCATATATTGGAAGGAAGGAAACAAGTTATGCATGCATCTACATACTGACAAACAAAACATGTTTGTTTTGAGAGAAAAAACAAACATGTATTTTTTGGTTACAATAGTAAACAGAGGCAAAGTGTCATTCCAGACATTCATGGCTCATAACAAACATGTCCTTCATTATGTAATTTTATGGAGAGCATTGTACTGGTGTTGCCTTGTGGAAAACTCATGAATGTATGAATACACAATCGGAATCTTAAAGATCGAATGATTTTGATCTTTGAGTAACCAAAAAATAATGAAAAATAAAGAACACCAATAGCTAAAACTAAAGGTCTGTATGGCATATATAATAGTTTTGATTACCAATTCATGAATCGTAGAGTAATGAAATTTTTACCTAAATGCATAGTCATAGACAACTTCCGTCCTTTTTGTCACATCATGCCAACTATACAGTTTTTTCATCTAGCAGAAAAGAGAGAAATATAAAGGCTCACATCTTTAGCATCGATCTTGTAACAATAAAATAATACACTATTTAAACCTGTATCATGTGAAGTCACTAACGTGGAAGTGAATCACTTCTAGGTCGATCTTGGAAAGAATGTAAATAGCCTTTGGAATTGCTTTTACCATATCACTAGAAATAGGTTCAGCTAGTACAACCATGTCGTCAGGAAGAACCTGTGGTCCACAAAGAAATAGAAGTTATGAGAAAGTAAATGTTTTTTTGTAAGAGTTATCTTAAAATACAATCTTTACTTGATAATAAGAGATAGACCCCCTCCCAAAATGTTTTGGGTTACAGGGTACTTGGGCGATAACCCTTATGTGTTTGTGTGTTCAGGATTAGAGATCATTAAACAACAAAGCCAGGAAAATTAAATCGTAAGTTGCATACCTCTAGAACACCTCCTACTCGTGTACTGACAGTTAACAATCCACAACTAGCAGCCTCCAATATGGCTATACACAACGCATCTGTCAGAAAACTGCATTAAGACACAACAAAACAAACATAATTACCTTTCTTACAAGCTAAGTGTGGGCTCTTGGACAAAGCATGTATGAATGCACATATACCTTTTGGCTGTAATAACGGTCCCTTATCAACACCGATTAGCAGAAAAGTAAATCAAAAGATTCAGGCTATATTATAGATATCTTGCCATATTTTCGTATCTTTGCACCAAAACTCAAAATTTTCTATAGTGATATAATTTGATATTCATCAAATTTCATTCACCTTTAAATTTATTTTTTATACTCTATTATTTGTGGTGTTAAAATTGTACACGATTAATTCAATATAAATCAAATCCAACTACAATATAGATTTTACATTATATATTCAATACATCGCGATGTTTAAACTATGTTAATCATGGAAAGTGGTTCACAATGTTTGATAGAACTCTCGAGCTTATCTTATATCAGTGACATGTATCATGAAATACTCGTATACTCGAATTATTGCGCGTACTTACTATTTTTAACTTCTATATTTTAATTTTCGTTAACGTACGCTGCAGATTTAAGTAGAAATCGTAACTAGTTAATAACTCACTATACCTTAACATATAGTATCACACTGCATCCTCAACTCTAACATATAATGATATGCAGACACACACACACCTTAATACATAGTGTATAATTATATATACATCCTCTCAAAAAAAAATAGTTATATAAAGGTGCTGATCCAACAGGCAATAGAAAACTTGGGGGATTATGTACACTAATCGAGATAATTTTGCACTAAATCCATAACTCCTGAACAGATTGAATCCACAAATCACAATGAATTAATGAGATTACCTAATTAAGAATATGTGCCCAAGAATAAGTACAGACCGCACCTGAGCATGTGGAACATCTCCCACCATTTAAAATTGATTGTGAAGAGAATGCTTTTCCCTCATCTCTTCCAGACACACTCTTTTGGTCCATCTCCTCCAGCAATGATACGAACCTGGAAACAGAAGTTGACAAATGAGATCATTGACCTCAGTAGTTTAAGGAACTTAATATTTAGTACATGACTGTCAATTGTAAGATATATATTGACTGTTGACCCTAGTACATGAACACGATTAGAAAACACCCAGTTTTTTTAGCGGCAAATCCCACGAAAGAGTATGGATAAAAAGGCGAGGGGGGGTTAAAAATTATAGTTTAGATAGTAGGAATCAAAGTTGAAATGTCTCATTGCTGCAAATAGAAATATTATCAAAATAAAAGGTATGCCCATAAATCGATGAGATGTACTCGACCTTAACAATTTTTCAAAAAGGTAAGAAAGCAGCAGAAATAAAACATAAAGAGGTAAGCCAACGTGGTAACTCCCGTACAAAACATGAAGTCAAAAGTATAAAGAAAAGATGCAAACCGAACATGAAAAAAAAAAGGCTTTAGGTGACGACAACCAAATGTTTATACATGCCCAAGTAACACACCATAAACTGTTTTCTCATGCAAGAAGAAACAGTGAACATGAAAAACACATAAAGACAAAACAATTCACCTTTGGGTGCAAATGGCATATTTCTAGAATGACTCCAACAAGCAGATCTGCACCCTTCCGGATACTTATCACAACTATAACTATTTCATGAAGCATAGTGGCTGCAAAAACAGAAATAGCAAAAAAGGGCAACAAAGAAAGAAACAAAATTACGGTAACATCTGAATGAGTTATAATATACCAAGAAGCCCGATGACAAACGCCCATAGCACAGTAAGGAGATTACAAGAGGTGAACCACAGAATGCAACTACCTGCCAAAAAAAAAAAAAAAAGATATCAGCAAATATATTCGGCATGTATCATGCTACATACTTCGGACCTATTAATGATTACTTTCTAAATTCGAATACATAAACATATGATGTCAATGCTAAAATTGGTTATCCCATAATATCAATTTTAGATCACTCCTTAATACATTTTGAAATTCTTCAGCCAGTTTATGTAGCAGTAGATCATATTTGGTCAGCCAAATTTTTAATAAATCAGTCTGAAATAGTGTAATATCGAAGATTTACTACTGACACATCTTTGTTTGGTTTATTCAATATAAAACCATTTGAAGTTTTAACTTACCAGCTGAGAATACCAACACAAACGTCCAACGCGGCCTTCCACATATATGAATTGTTCTTTTAGATGATGGTCGTCCACGAATAACTGGCTGTAATTACATTTTTTATCATAAGATGAAATATCTCCCGTAAAAGCAAAAAAAGGAAGATGGACCACTTATGTTATAGGAAGCCTCATCTTTGTTGCTAAATGCGGATAAAACTGTCTTGCGGTTCTTGTTACTTTCTCATTAAATGTAACCGTGAAACTGTAAATACAATCCTTAGTAACAATATGGAAGCAAGAGAATCCAAATGGTTACTACACAAACACTCAAACACTGCATTACTTCCGAAGAAAAAGAAAAATAAGAAGCGAACCAAAAAGCTTAATTATGGTACAAATAAACCCTAGGCAATAAAGAGACAGAAGATGTAAGAAGAGGACACGGTATACCATTGTGATGCAACACTGACAATCAACAGAACCTTTCCCCTGAATGTGCTTAGGTCCAGATCATTTCTCCTGGTATCCTGTAATTTTAATAATAAATATAATTAGAAAAGATTCGGAATATCTATCAAGAATAAAGTAATCCAAGACTGAAATTGAAAAATGGTTTACTCAATAACAAGGTATACCCCATTTTATATATTTAAAAAGAAAAAAAGAAAAAAAAAAGATATCTTTAATGCAGTCGGTAAATTCAAGTTTTCTCTAAGACCAATATTACATTCGAAAGCATGTAAGAACTATAGATGATAAAAAAAAAACTAGGTTAGATACCTATTTTACACATTTTAGAGAAACTTCTAATGTGTTCTATGATAAGAGGTTACGAATAAGTATTTATACCCCTCATAAGTATCTCCCCATCTCTCACAATATGCCATCAGTAACAAATCCATCCCAAAGGAAAACATATAAACATCTCAAATCCCACTATTTAACTTTAAGTACACCGGAATATAATATAAGTAGGAAAGGAGATTGCAGACCAGGGCAAACATTAAGTATGTAATGGCATACAAGAGAGAAATATGTTTATCATTCTTGATTTATCGTACATACCTTCCCCTAATTGACCTCCAGTTCTTATATGATAGCTTATCCCGCTAAGATTATTTATGACATAGATACCACAATCGACGAAAGATATCCAGGAAAAGATTTGGTCCCGCTGAATAAGCATCAACACTATCTGCTTCAATCATGACACCAAAAAGCAAATATCTTTAGAATTACGTACTTGACTTCAGAAGATATGATAAGATAAAATAAAATTTAAAACCATCATGGAAAATACCTTAAAAGTTGACCAAGCTCACCAGCACAAATGAACAAACTAAATCAGCACCACCTCGTGTGCCAGGGAAGATTTGTCAAGCACCTCGTCAGATCTCAAGAATACTCTACAACACATAACAAACTCCAGAACTTGCACTAACAAACATAAACCTACAACTCTGACTTTACAGACACTCGAACCTTTTACAATTACATTGACTTTACAGACACTTAAACCATTTACAATTACATTGACTTTACAGACACTCAAACCATTTACAATTACATTGATTTTACAGACACTCAAACCTTTTACAATTACATTGACTTTACAGACACTCAAACCTTTTACAATTACATTGACTTTACAGACACTCGAACCTTTTACAACTTCCACAATTACATTAACTTTACATACACTCAAACCTTTTACAATTACATTGACTTTACAAAACATCAGCTCCACCACTGCATATATAAAGAGAACAATTTGATCAGGCATTAATGCCAACAAATAAGAGAGAAATATCATAAATAGCCCAATAATAAACCTCAAAAAACAAATTTTCTGTTTAGAGTAATTCAATATATACAATATTTTCATATTTATACAATAAGGATGCTCAAATGACTTCTCTTCACTAAAAAAAACCAATGGAACCTTCATGCTTACAGTTTTTCAAAAATTTCCACTAAAACTGAAGGAAAAATTTAACTTTTTTTCTTTTTGAACTTTCATTGAAGTACATCCTTCAGTTTGGCAATGTTTGTTTATAATCAACGCCTAAAAATCTTTCTTTCCCCTCCATTCTCCAAGGCCATTCCACAATTATCTTCTTTAAGTTTATATAAAGCTAAATCAATTCACTCTAGGTTTTAAAGTCCATAATAGAAAGGCCTGGTAGAGTGAAGTATCTTTGTGTCCTCGCCAAGAACATTCTCAACTAAGCAATGTTGGGATACCACTTGAAATGTAAACATGGAAAGGAGGTCCAAACAATTGATCCGTGTTATAAAGTAAAGAGTATAAGATTATGAGCTAGCAACTGTAGCGCCCCGCTTTTTGTTATAACTAGTTGTGTAGTAGTTGTGGTTTAAACTCGTTGCACCCGGTAGTATGTGATCTTAACTCTAGTTCCCCTAACCCATTCAACCCACCACCGAAATAACTCCTTGCTTCTCTCCTTCTCCCTATTTCTCCTCCATCAACCTTCTCCAATCTCTTTTTCTCTCTCTAGAATCTCATCGAAGAACAACATTATGCCGGTTGGATTCCGACCTATAACCTCCCACTTCTCCTTTCAATCTCAAACCCATCTTGGTTAAATCTAATTTTGTTGAATTTGAAGATGCTTTGGCAAGGTTGATGATTGAAGTAAGATGCAGTAAATTCCTTCTTCGTCCATTTACCCAAGGCAAGTGCATCTATCTAATCTCATTTGCTTTGATTGATATGAGTAAATCATAGTATTCTTGTATGTTCTAATCTTCCCTATGCAAAGCATGTTCTAGATATTAATATGTCATTGGTTTATTACCCTCTTAGTTGTTGTTTTAATCGTCGCATCAATTTACATTAGACATCTCAGTATTGTGTATGCAGTCATATATCCCCTAGTGGTTTATTTCATCATGTTTATTTAGGTATACAACTATTGATCTTTATGAGTTAAGCTTTGGTTCTTAATAGGTTAATATCCTAATATTCTTATAGTCTGATGGTAATTTTGGTTAGAGAATCACTTGGGCATTGAAAGTGTAAAGAAACTACTTCAGATTATATTCTAGGTAGACAAACTAGATATTATGGGAAGTTGGTATTTGTGATAATCTTGATTTGTTCTGTTTTAGGTCATTCTTTGGACATCGCATATTCTTGATTCATTTGTATTCAACCTGATTAGGCTTACCCTTAGGTTAACTCACGAAGGCGTAATTGCTTAGAAAGATGTATGTATATGGTGGTGTTTATATCGAGGGTTGGTTATCTTATAGAAATTCATAAAGTAATCTACTCTTAGAGTGATCTGGACACATTTTGGTATAGTTGATATTATTCTTAAATTATATGGGATGGAGTGTTTGGACTAAACTTTACCTTAAGATGGTATAGTTCATTAAGTAGCTTATCGATACTTGTTTGGTTTGAGGCAATTTTCCATATATATATTGATTGCATGTTATGGCGAATGACATGGGTTGTGAAGCATACAAGTACCTTATATGGTCTACGGGAGTAGTTCTCTAGGTGTTTTCTTGCTAGATATTACATTAGTAATAATAAGAATTCTCAAGACATCGATTATGTCTATTATGGACAAGGCGGCCTAGTGTTGTACATAGTACTCATTGTAAGATTGGTATTCTAAGGCGCGAGTTGAGTAAGAGAGTTCTTTATCTCAAATGGACATTTGGACGAGTCTGTGATTCTAGAACAACTTAGATGATTCTTCGGTATGTCTTTTGTGACAGTTGATCCTAACATGAATTTTCCATGATTCAGTAGTACGCGACTTAGATTCGCTTTGATGCTCAGAGTTTCTTTTTGATATAGTCACACTTATTGGGCATGCTACGACAGATAGTATTGGATGTTGGAGTTTTACGTCATTTGATAGAGTCCCCACTTGTTATTAAAGTGAGGGTAGATAGATCATCTGGTCGTAAGAGCGGTAGGTCTTTGGATTTAGTCTCAGATGCTGATTAGGCAGGGGCAGACAGATCATTTGATTCTTATAGGATTCAAACTTCTTCATTTCCATTATGTTAGGATAACTTCGAGTTAATGTACACAGTAGGGCTATGCTGTTACGGTCCTTGGGTTCGAGTCCCTAAACCAAATATGAGGTAACTGTTTATCAGTTTTCCCGGGTTGCAAGTCCCAAAATTCTTTCCCGGTTACTTCTCGGCTGCATGCTTCGCGAGCATCCCGTGGGCAGATCCCTAAAAGTTGAAAATAAAATAGGTTTTAGACCTGTAGGTTGAAATTCCTTGAACACTCTGATCAGGTGCATTACCCGCTAATTCCTGGCTCACTAAAAAGGAATCCGCCAATCCCTGGCTCGCCAATAAGGGATACGCTTCTGTTGGGGACAGAAGGGTGCGAGAGTGTGGTCCCACTGAATTAAAAGTGACCCTGTGTACGTGACTTCCAAATTCTCTTTCCTCATTAACCGTACTTCTTAGATTGTAGTAGTTAGATCTAAGTTCAGGCTATCGTTGATATCTTGGTAGGATATTAGTTTTACTTAGACTGCCTCTTTAGAACTCGTAGCTTGGTTGATATTCTCCTATACTTCCGTTAGAATCCTCATGTCTCTTTTCTGTGTTTATCTTGGTCTATCATGTCTTATGACCTTGGATATTTGTACTTGCTGGGCGTTGCTTGCTGACGCCTTGCGCATATATACTTTTTCAGGTGAATTGTTGCGGTAGCGATACTAGTAGTTGGAGCAAGCTGGACTTGCATCTTTTGGAGTTCTGGCTATCCTTGTGGTATTATTTATCATTTATATTTTTTTTAGATTTTCTTCCGCTGCGTAGTTTCTTAGTGTTCTAGATGTATTTACGATTTATTTTAAATTGTAGTACGTCTTTTGGGGGTTCATCTTTAGGATGCCCGACGTTACACCTCAGAATTCGCGTTCTTAATAGTTTATTAAGAAGACAATTTTGGGGGCGTGACAACAACAAAAGATGGAATCCAAACCAAAAATATTAGATTGTTAAGAGAGTGAAAGGATCCTGAATTATCTGCATAAACTTGGCTGTACTATCAGCATTACAAAAAAAGTGATAATGTGTATATTACTCCATCTTATCCTTTTATTCTAAGAATTCATCTTTCCTCATAGAAAAATGATATATGTAAGATGGATCCCTAACTAGTTCTTACAAACATCTTCTAAAAAACTCTGGCTGGAAATCAGAAAAAGAGAAAAATAAAACCCAAAAAATTGAGTTTTCCCCCTAAATATGTGGGACTTGATCATTAACTCTCGCATAACTTGGACATCAACCAGGGTATTTTGGTGTGTAAGTTGGGATTGTAGATCACCTTTCTTAGGCTTTTGGGGATCATTTGACATCAACTTGTGTGTTGATTTGTAATCAATTTTTTTTTCTTTATTCACTATATACAAAATCCATGTACCCATAATTTTTTGGTTTTTCTCCCGAAAAAAAATTATGCTCAGAAATTGGTGAGATTTGGTCATCCACTCTCGCATCACTTGAGCATCAACTAGGGCATTTCTGGGCATCACCTGGCATATCAAAAGCACCTTTCGTTACGCCCCCTGAGGATCCATTGGACATCTACTCATGTGCTATGTTTCTAAAAATAAAGACGTTTTCTTGAGAAACCCGTGTGCTAACATCCACAAAATTTAAGATTTTCTCCCCCAAATAGTTTCAGTTGAGGAATCTCTTAGACCTGGTCATCCACTCTCAAATCACTCGAGTGTCAACTAGGGGATTTTGTGAACGTCACTCGGCATCGCTAGGGCACCGTTCTCCATGCCCCGGGAATCCCTTGGACATCTACTTATGTGATAATATGTTTCTAAGAAAAGTTTTTTTACATAAATGTGTGTGCTAACACCTAGATCTTTTTATCCCCCCATCCAAAAATAATAATTTGGTTGAGAAATCAGTGGGACTTGCTGATCCTTTTCGCATCACTTAGGCATCAACCATGGTATTGTATTTTTTTGTACTGACACAGGTACACGTGACACCGACACAGGTATGAGGGTGTCGGACACGTCGGCTTTAAAATAAGGGGAAACAGGGATACGGCCTCATTTTAAGGATAATTTTTCCATTCATATTCTTATATTGTGTCCTAATACTTGCATATTTATCATGAATATATACATTGTACAATATGCCATGATACTGTGAACTTCCTAAATGTCCAAACACTTCCCGCCTTTATTTCTCTGATAGAGCAAATCAAAATAACGACAACAAAAGACATCAAATAAAGAGTAAGCAACAGTCAAATCGAAGATAACATAATATTGTTATTAGGATATTTATTACCTAACATTATAACAAACATCCAACAAAAGATACTTAAGTGCCAAACAAGCAGAAGGGGATCGACCAGAGGCCACTCACATCTTTTGAACTTGGGCCTACTCGTTGGCCAGTTACAGCTCATGCGTTCACCCCCATCAAATTCAATTTTATACAAAATTATATTTTTCTACAAAATCTATTTATTACTATTATAACAAATCCATGAGCTAACACCCATCAAATTTAAGTTTTTCTCCTTACAAAGTTTATGTTCATATATTGGTGGGACTTGGTCATCCACTCTCGCATCACTTTTGCATCATGAAGTAGGGCATTTTTGGGCGTCACCTAGCATCACTAAGCACCTTATTCCTTAACTACTACCCCCCCCCCCCCCCCCCCCCCCCCCCAACAAAGGATCCATTGGTCATCTACTTATGCGCTTATTTCTAAAATAACACCTATATTTTTCCGTGTGCGCCACCCATAGGATTTAAGATTTTCTCCCCCAAAATAGTTTTAGTTGAGAAATCTCTTAGCCTTGATCATCCACTCCCATATCACTCGAGTATCAACTAGGCTAATTTTTGGGCATCACTCTAGCCAAGCTAGAGCTATGGAGCACCTTTCCCCATGCCCTAGAGATGGAGATCTACTTATGTGCTAATATGTTTCTATTTTTTTCTTCTTTTTGTTTACAGAAACCTGTATGCAAACACCCACAAAAATTGAATTTTCCCATAAATAAAGAATTGGTTAAGAAATTTGTGGGACTTGCTCATCCATTCTTACATCATTTGGGCATCAACCAGGGTATCATATTTTTAGGTGCTATTTCGCATCGCTAGAGCATTTTTCTTCATTCCCTAGGGGGATCCCTTGGATATTTCCAAATGTGTTAATAACTTAATATGTTTCTTTAAAAAAATGCTCTTTTTCGTTAGCAATCTGTGTGCTTACACCCACAAAAGTTGAGTTTTGCTTCCCCAAAATATTTTTGTAAATGTGGTACAATCACTACTGTAAACTTCCTAATTATGAAGACTCTTCCCACCTTTATTTGTCTGATAATAGAGCGGGATTGGGATTGGGAATAAGATGACAGCCAACAAAAGACAGTTGATAAAGAAAATATGAGCAACACTCAATTCGAAATAAAAGGAAAACATGATATTTGTAATTAGGATATCTATTACCTAACAAAGTAACAAACATCCAACAGAAGATACTTAAAAACCAAACAGATATAAAGGAACTAACAAGAGGTCGCTCGCACCTTTTGAGCTTGAACCTACTTGTTGCCCAGTTACAGTTCACTATAATTGCGCCAAACTGCACGAAATTCCTCGCGGAATGTGTTCAGACGTGCCATTAGATTAGGCGCTCTAAAGCTTGCATGAAGCATAGTGGCTGCAATAACAGAAATAGCTAAAAAGGGCAACAAAGAAAGAAACAAAAATTACGGTAACATCTGAATGAGTTATAATATACCAAGAAGCCCGATGACAAACGCCCATAGCACAGTAAGGAGATTACAAGAGGTGAACCACAGAATGCAACTACCTGCCAAAAAAAAAAAAAAGATATCAGCAAATATATTTGGCATGTATCATGCTACATACTTCGGACCTATTAATGATTACTTTCTAAATTCGAATACATAAACATATGACGACAATGCTAAAATTGATTATCCCATAATATCAATTTTAGATCACTCATTAATACGTTTTGAAATTCTTCAGCAAGTTTATGTAGCAGTAGATCATATTTAGTCAGCCAAATGTTTAATAAGTCAGTCTGAAATAGTGAAATATTGAAGATTTACTACGGACACATCTTTGTTTGGTTTATACAATGTAAAACCATTTGAAGTTTTAACTTACCAGCTGAGAATACCAACACAAACGTCCAACGCGGCCTTCCACATATATGAATTGTTCTTTTAGATGATGGTCGTCCACGAATAACTGGCTGTAATTACATTTTTGATCATAAGATGAAATATCTCCCGTAAAAGCAAAAAAAAGATGGACCACTTACGTTATAGGAGGCCTTCTTTGCAGCTAAATGCGGAGAAAACTGTCTTACGGTTCTTGTTACCTTCTCATTACATGTAACTGCAAAACTCTAAATACAATCCTCAGTAACAATATGGAAGCAAGAGAATCCAAATGGTTACTACACGGACAGACATTAAAGAAAATATTTGAAAATTGATTCTTTTAGCATGAGTCCTTTAAGAAAAAACTTCTTTAGCTTGACTTTGTTTATTGGGTAAACTAGGTTACTGGTCTATGGGCCTAAGCCTTCTAGGCTCGGAGTTAATTATATATAACGATCATGTGCTCGACATGGACTAAACTAGATCCAATTAGAACCAATCGGATCTATATTAAATTTGGTTACAGATCCCCACAGTTCCACACCTAGATCCCCAAATATAAGTTGGGTGTGATTCCAAGTGTCAACACTCCCTATTCATGAAGCGCATTGTAAAGAATACCCTGGATATGGCAGGCTAAAGCCAAGCTTGCGCTCAAATGCACGAATGTTGGGCTGGGCAGGGATCAAATTCAACAAAACCCAGTGCAGTCTGATAACACCAGTAAACTGTGGAAATAAATAACATGTGGAAGATAAAGTCTACATTTAACCGGGGTGGAAAATGATAACTTCTAAAGGTATTCTCTACAACGTTACTTAGTAGGTTTCTCCTTAAGAAAGAATGAATTTTCTTCATCTCATTGTCCAATAAAGCAGTAACCACACTGTTAATATAGTTTTCAAATCTCTATTATAACTGATTATGAGGCAAGTAAAACTTACCTAGGACTTTATTCTGATAATGGTTACCAAAATCTCCTTAAGAGAGAATGAATTATTCATAAGTTGGTCATGCTATAGAACATTTATACAAAGGGAAGAAACTGTTAGTTGTAGTTACCTATCATTCAGAAAATGGATGCTCAGCCCGGTTAAGATAGCAGCAATTATCACCAAAGGCCTCCTAAGAAACCCCAATCCTTCAAAAAACTAAACCAAATTATCAACTAAATTCAAACAATCTTACAAAAATAGTTTAAAACTTGAAATTAAGGTAGTTGTTATCAAGGATGAAAATGGTCATAAGGAAGTAATTGGTCCTGTAGCTGCAAACACAATCAAACAATTAAGAATCTAAACATAATCAAACAATTGAGAGATTAGGGTTATTACTTACTAGTAGAGATTGCATTTGAGGCAAGAGTTCCATTTGGAGTAAGATCTAGGGATTGTGAATCTGGAGAAGAACTCAGCAAGAGGTCGAGGAGGAGATGACTAATCGACTTCACAATTACATTGACTTTACAGACACTCAAACCTTTTACAATTACATTGACTTTACAGACACTCGAACCTTTTACAACTTCCACAATTACATCAACTTTACAGACACTCAAACCTTTTACAATTACATTGACTTTACAAACACTCAAACCTTTTACAATTACATTGACTTTACAGACACTCAAACCTTTTACAATTATATTGACTTTACAGGCACTCGAACCTTTTACAACTTCCACAATTACATCAACTTTACAGACACTCAAACCTTTTACAATTACATCAACTTTGCAGACACTCAAACCTTTTACAATTACATCAACTTTACAGACACTCAAACCTTTTACAATTGCATTGACTTTACAGACACTCAAACCTTACAACTTCCACAATTACATTGATTGTACTGACACTCAAACCTTTTACAACTTCCACAATTACATTGACTTTATTGACACTCAAACCTTTTACAACTTCTACAATTACATTGTCTTTACTAACACTCAAACCCTTTGGAACTTCCACAATTACATTGAATACATATCCACCAATAAGAATAACATTCTAACTTTTTGCTTCTATCACATTTATATCGACTTGATAAATAACAAAATTAAACTAGGGTTTCATGAGTTTTCCCCAAAACTTATCCATATTTTTAATAGGAACTAATATATGGAAACTTGTATGTTTAATCAAAATTAGCGAAAACTAAGGTTTCATGAGTTTTCTCCAAAAATTCACTATAAAAAAAACAACTAAAAACTATTGAAGCTAAAGCTCCTTATTAATTAAAAAGAAATACTAGGAAATATAACATACCTCTGGAGCTTATTCCTCTGCAACACAACAATATAGTAAAAACGTAAAAAACAATTCTCATCCTTATTATATCTCTTATTTTCCTCCCTTATTCTCCTTTTATTTGCTATGCAAACCGGTTTGATATAGGGATCCATAACCCTGAGTTTCCAACTCCATGGGGTTTTGATCTCAAGACTCTTCTCTTGGTGAAGGGTCATAACTACCACCACATGGCCAAGAGCCCAATGGCAACCTTCTTTTTTTTGGCTAGGAAAGCCGGATTTAAAAGGGACCCGTAACCCTGAGTTTCCAACCCCATGGGGTTTCGAACCCATGACTCTCTCTTGGTAGAGGGTCACAATCACCACTAGGCCAATATCCCAATGGTATAATCTTCGCTTTTTTCTGCCAGGCAAGCCGGTTTTATATAAGGATCCATAACCCTGAGTTTCCAACCCCATGGATTTTGGACCCAGGACACCTCTCTTGGTGGAGGGTGACAACCACCCTCGATTTTATATAGGGATCCCTTCTCTTTCAATAAACTTTCACTGCCATTTTTTACAGCTTCGAATCTCATAATAAATAAAAGGAAATACTAGGAAATATAAACATACCTCTGGAGCCTGCTTATCCATCTGTAAGCTACAAAAAAAATAATATAGTAAAAGCATAAAAAAAAAAACAAATATCGTCGCTCTTCTATCTCTCGTTTTCCTCTTTTATCTCTTCCAATAAGCTTTCACAGTAATACTAAAAAGAAAATACTAGGAAATATAAACATACCTGAGCTTATCCCTATGCAAGCTACACAACAATAGAGTAAAAGCGTCAAAAAACAATTCTCGTCTCTCTTCTATCTCTCGTTCTCCTCCCTTCTCTCTTTCAATAAGCTTTCACTGCCATTTTTGCAGCTTCAACATCCATAATACTTAAAAGAAAATACTAGGAAATATAAACATACCTTTGGAGTTTATCCATCAAGCTACACAACAATTTAGTAAAAGCGTAAAAAATAATACTCCCTTTTCGTCTATATCTGGTTTCCTCCTTTCTTTCAATAAGCTTTCTCTGCCATTTTGCATGACTCTCATAATAACTAAAAGGTAATACTAGGAAATATAAACATACACTTGAAGCTTATCCCTATGTAAACAACATAATAATATAACAAAAACGTAAAAAACAATTCTCATCTCTATTTTATCTCTCCGTAACCCTGAGTTTCTGACCCCATGGGGTTTCAAACCCACAATTCCTCTCTTGGTGGAGAGTCACAACCACCACTGGCCAAGATTCCAATGGCAACCCCTTTTTTTTTCTAGGCAAACCGGCTTAATATAGGGATCTGTTACCCTGAGTTTCCAACTCCAAGGGGTTTCGAATCCATGACTCCTTTCATGGTGGAGGGTCACAACCACCACTGGGCCAAGAGCAACAACCTTTTATTTACGAATCCATGACTCATTTCCCAATGACAACCCTTTTTTTTTTTTGCTAGGCAAACCGGTTTAATATAGGGATCCGTAACCCTGAGTTTCCAACCCCAAGGGGACTGACTCCTCTCTTGGTGGGAGAGTCACAACCACCACTGGGCCAAGAGGCTTTTCACTGCCACTTTTTCAGCTTCAACACCCATAATACTTAAAATAAAATACTACAAAAATATAAACATACCTCTGGCGCTTATCCATCTGCAAACTACACAACAATCAGAGTCGTCTAAGCTATTTTTTGCAGCTTAGACTCTGATTTTATCAGTCTCAAATAACACTACCAATTCAAGTATTCAACTAGTAAACATATAAGCACTTGCAAAACAATTCACACACAATCTACATTACTAGTAAAAATGTAAATTAGAGAAAAATGAAGTCACATATGGTAGAAGTAGCACCTGCAAAACAAAGGAAAAAATAGTACTAAAATTGACCCTTCAAAAAATAGTAATCTCTATTGGGATCATAAAATTGACCCTTCACATATGGTAGAAGTCACATATGGTAGAAAGATAGATATTCAAATTTTGAAGGGATCTGGGATTTTCAGATGAGACAGCAACTGATGGTTAGATTTAAGTGTCACTTCTTCTTCTTTTTGGACTGCCAAATTATTTGCCACTATCCCTTTACCCTATTGTTGTGGGCCTTGGGCAATTTTTTGCCTAAACCTTTCAAGATCTATTCTTTATTGGGCTGGCGTGAATCTCAATGCAAGAAACGTGATAAAACAATATTACATGAATCTCTCCGCTTTGATTGAATGAAAACGTCAAACAGAACTATTAAGTCTCTTTAAGAGAAAATAACAACTTGTGTGTGTGTGTGTGTGTGTGTGTGTGTGTGAGTGAGAGTCTGAGAGATCATAAACATTACCATCTCTCTTTCTTAAGCTTTGAAGATGGATGTTGATAAGAAAACTGAGTATGGTCCATTATATTTCGAGCTTAATACAGGCACAAAGCTTCCATTAGTAGGGCTAGGAACATGGAAGGCTGAACCGGGTGTCGTTGGAGAAGCTGTCATTGCAGCTGTCAAGGTATATCTGCCACTACATTCTTATATTTGTTTGTGTATGATGGGTCAAGTTCATTATATGTCGTACTAGATCTCAAAGTTACGAAGAAAAAGAATTATTTCTTATGAAGAATAGGTTTAAGATTTCTATCTTATGAATACTTTTGCAGGCTGGATATAAGCATATTGATTGTGCACGAGTATATGATAACGAGAAAGAGGTAAAACAATTTTGGGGTTCTCGCCTTTTTTTTCTTTTCTGCAAGTCCTTTAAAACCAATATACATTATTAGCACTTTTGATATTCTGCACCCCTGCAAATCACTGAAAAATAGAGGTAACACATTCTTGTATGGGTGTCGGAAGATCATTAATCATTATTCGAGACTAACCATGAATAAATATTGGATACCAAGTATTAATGTATGTCACCAAGTATCAAAACCGAGGTAACTTATCAAAAGGGTCTCACTGTACGCTTTAGTTATGAATGTCTAAGTTATTATGTTCAATTTGGGTGATGCAGGTAGGTGCAGCTCTAAAGGTACTATTCTCTACTGGCATTGTAAAGCGTAGTGAAATTTGGATCACATCCAAGCTATGGTATGTACTATATTTTCTTTGTCACTCTTGTTCCATTTAGCGTCTAGATTTGTTTGTCGATATCAGAGTATATGCATTTCCAGTTTGTGGTAAATCTTACTTTATAGGTTATTTATTTACAGGTGTAGTGACCAGGCACCTGAAGATGTCTGCAAGGCACTAAGCAAGAGCTTAGAAGACTTGCAACTCGACTATGTCGACCTCTATCTCGTATGTTCATAATCACTTTATTTTTTGGTGTTTTTAGAGATAAACTAATATAGTATTATCATATCCGAAGTTTCCATCACTAATTTTGTAGCATAATATCATGTTATAGTTACATTGGCCATTTCGAACCAAGCATGGATCACGCGGATTCGAACCAAATGTGATGGCTCCTCTCTGCCTTCCCGACACATGGACTGCTATGGAGGGCTTGTATGCGTCTGGACAGGCACGAGCGATTGGTGTGAGTAACTTCTCAACGAAAAAATTGCAAGACCTTCTTGCCTATGCAAAGATTCCACCTGCCGTGAATCAAGTGGAGTGCCACCCTGTTTGGCAACAACCTGCGTTGCACAACTTATGTAAATCTACCGGCGTCCATCTCACGGTAACTTAGTACAACTTTATTTATATTGTGCTTTTAGCTAGTGATATGCAAAATTAGATAATGTTTGAATAAGTGCAAAACAACGTGAACAAAGAAAACAACAACAATGTCTTTTATCTCAGATGTCCCGTATTGACAAAATTAGATTGTTCCTGCTCTCATTTCTATCCAAGGAAACATCTTCAGATGTCTTTGAATCGCCTCTTACTCCTCTAGTTCAACTTTTATGTTCCTTCTAATAGCATCCGTAGATGACTCAATAAGTTTCCAGATCTCAAATTAAACTCCAAACCTTAAAGAGCTGCAAGATGGCGATTTTAGTACAACGCATGACTCACATAGCTATAAATTCACTTTTCGTTTGTTAGTTTTACATAATGGATCTGTTTTAGTTGCACATGGTGAAATACACCTAGATTAATTTTTCCTTACTTTATTACATATCTTAGTTGTAGTTCATTTCCACAAATTTGAGCTACTTGTTGTTCATAGATTTACCACTCTCGACATCCTCATCTTTGCTATACCAAAGTCTTTGAAATCATTTTGTAGGCATATTCTCCTCTGGGTTCTCCAGGATCCTGGGTCAAAGGAGAAATCTTGAAGGAACCAATATTGATTGAGATTGCTGAGAAGCTTAACAAGTCACCAGCACAAGTAGCTCTCCGCTGGGGGATTCAAAGCGGTCACAGCGTCCTTCCCAAGAGCGTAAACGAGTCTAGAATTAAGGAAAATCTCAATTTATTTGACTGGTGCATCCCTCCGGAGTTGTTCTCAAAATTCTCTCAGATCAGCCAGGTAAATAATACACTCCTGTACATATAATTACATGCGTAGGCACTAATAGGTAGTTATGAGCTCAAGTTTTTTCATCCTTATATGTTTGTATTGGTGGATTGACTGGGTTGTGTGGTGCAGCAACGACTCTTACGAGGTGAATTTGCAGTTCATGAGACATGTAGTCCTTATAAGAGTCTTCAAGAGCTGTGGGATGGTGAGATATGATAAGATGCATTCACTTGTTCTATCCAGCGACGAGAACTGAAAGCTCCATCAGCATTGGAGAGTCGTATTTAAAAAATATCTTGCTTGACGAATTTTTAGTGTTTCCATACATTCTAGTGTTGTATTTACATCTTTTATTTGTCTCCTTATTTCTTTATCTCTCTATATATAGTTTAATCTGCCATTAACAATGGTCTAAAGACTTTCTCGATTAACAGAACCATGTTTCCATAAGCCCAATTCAAATAGGTTTTCCAATTGTTAGTATTCTTCGAGAATATTTGCACTCGAACCATGAACTTACCTTGTGGTGTGGTATTATACATACAAAAACATGATCATACTAAATGTAGGTAAGTTCGAGAGGTATTATACTAATAATTGGAGGAAGGAAATTGTGAAAATATTTGTTGCGTTAAAACCGACATATCTGTGTATTTTTTTCAATTATAGGTACAGGAGACTCAAGATTTTCTCCCTTTGGAAATCATAGATAATCCTGAAAATAAAACCATCTTACCGAGGAGAGAATACGAGGGTGAAGAGAGTGACTTGTTAAGCGAAAAGAGTATTGAATGCAACACTCTGTTGGTTGTATGTGCTACAAAAGAAAGTGAGAAGTATTTGAGATTTTGATGTTACCGTTTTCCTAAACGAGGTTTTCATTAACGAATTGTCTATAAAAGAGTCAACGTCGTCTGATGATCAGATCGGTTACAAAGGACCTGGACTTCATGTAAGAAATCATGCTTCACTTTTATTCTTGGCTCTAATAAGTTTTTTTTTCTTCTTCCAGTATATCAATTTTCTTAAACGGAGTTTGTTCTTCCAAAGGGATATGGATGAGAATCTGCAGAATTATATGTACGTGCTACTGGCCTTAATGGATATCACATCATTCTAAATATCTTCGGTGGGGGGGAAAGAAACTCAGAGAGGAAGATAATCGACATGAATGAATGAAGGCTTCTGAGTTACGAAATATGTTCACCACTAAAGCATTCTTCACCTGAAATTAACGCATGCATTCAGCATGTATAATTAACGGATGAATTCAACATGCTTCAAGCATGGAAAGGTCTAACATGTTAAAAGAATGCTAAACTGTGTTGTTCATTAGAGATTCTCCATGGACTGACTGGTTTTGAAAACCTGAATTCACTCATCTTAATTCATATGTTTAGATACGTAATACAAAATTTTATTAGTTTGTAAGTGATTCATGGTACTGCATCCAAATCTTTAGTTTTTTCAATTCTTCAGCAGGTACTGTGGTAATGGATGGGATCACTCTAGTAGGATATTGGTGGATACTAAATAGAGGTGATCATCAACTACCCATTCAAGACGTTGGGCATTTGATATGACCTTGAACATTTGATTTTGGCCAAACTAGGCTATATTAGAAAATGTGGGAATATGGTTTCTTGATGTTCTATCGGAACTCCGTGATCTCTCACAAATATTCCTAAAAGTATCAAATTAAGCATTATTTCACGACAAAATTATAGATTTTACAACATTTTCTTCTTCTAAATAATACTTGCAATATCATTTTGTCCCCAAACATCTACACAGACATCAAGCAGTTAAATACTAGCACGGAAATGATCACTAATACTTGAGCCTCTTAAAGTGTCTCGGTCTTCTGACTTGTATTCAGAAGCCTCCCCAACACGATATGATCAGTAGGTAAGATAGCACATATGGGTATCAGCTTACTTAGACTTGCTATATTCTATGAGATGACTTAAGTGGTTTTCGGATGATCCCGGAGGTTGGTTTAGAGACTTCTAGAGTCGTTTATTATTTTATTCATGCCGCAGTAAAGACTTTGCCGCACCAGTTTTAAGGGCTGAGATGGTGGCATGTGTACATACGAGATTAAATATAAATTCCACTACGAAGACAAAGAGAAGACAGTGTGACATGATTTTTTTTAATTTTCTCTCTCTTGCCATTTTTTTTTTTTTTTTTCATTTGTTCTCTCTAATTTATATTTATCTCTTAAATGACAACAGACATTTTTTATTTATTGGTAAACCATATATTAATAAACTGAAGAAGACAGCAAACATTTCACCGCAGCATAGTTTTTTTCTTCTTCTAATACCGACCCACTGTTGTGAATCGAATTTGGGTCGTGGTTGGTTGAGGCCTCTGTCATGGTTTATATGGACCCCTATTGTTGTGGATGCTCTAACAATTTATGATGAGTGCCCAACTAGTTATAAAACCGTGATGTAAGGGCGCAAGAAGAGCAAAACACACAAGTAAATAAGACATAAAATAGACACAATAATGTGTCAATCAAAACTCAACCATCCATGTTTTCTTCTCTTTCTCTTGGGTCACTGAAGTTTCGAAACTAAACTAGAATTCCAAAAATCTCTTCCACATCTTTCAATTCCTAAAAACCTTCACCTTCTCTCACGTAGTTCCTCTCAACATTGCTTACAATTGGATTTCATACTGATAGCTAATGCCACTTAGAACTCAAACAACGGAAAAACAAGAGTGGGGTTTGTAGTTTGCAATCCTGCTTCTGTCATCTACATTCGTTTAATCAAATTTTAGTTGCCAAAGACAAATTAAACAGCGAAATAATCCTTACAACTCCATTTGAATCTCCAAAATAAATCATATAATTGATTTATGGCTCTGCTCGTCTTGACACCCTTCGTCACGCGTTGGATTGCCTAGAGATTCATCATAATAATAATAATAATACCAATAGATGAACAACAACAACACCATTATCGTCTCTCATTGAAGCTCACAATTACAGCTCTATCTATGCATGGCGATGGCGTCGGCGTCCCTTACAAACAATATAATAATAATAAATTCACCGATACGTTACGTATCGGTATCGGTATCGGGTTCACCGATACGTAACGTTTCGGCCAATCAGGTATCTCATCTCTCTCTCTCTCTCTCAAATCATCATCTCTCAAACTCACTTGTTTCTCTCTCTCTCTCTCTCTCTCTCTCTATAGTTGCAGTTGCAGAGGAGGAGAATGAATGTTGTTGTGAGAGCTCAAACAACGGCGAGTGAGAAGAAATCTGTTACTGATAATCGAATGTTGGTGAGTCTCTCTTTGTGATTGAAATTGAAATTGAGGTGAAATTAACAAACCCCAAGTTATTGATTTTGAAATTGAGTACACAGGTGTTTGTTCCACCTCATCCGTTAATCAAACACTGGGTTTCGATTCTTCGAAACGAAGACACTCCTTGCCCTATCTTCAGTATGTACTCAAACACACTGTTCAATACTAGGGGTGTTCAAATGGGGTTGAATGATTGATTTTTCATTGTTTTTGGATAGAAAATGCGATGGGAGAGTTGGGGAGATTGCTTATATATGAAGCTTCAAGGGATTGGCTGGTGAGTTTTTGTTTTTGGGTGTGTGTTATGTTCTATGTTGAAGGTTGTTACTTGAGAATTAGATTGCATTATTGATTTATGTGTGATAAGAGGGGTTTCGAGGTTAAGTTTATTGAGGGAATTGTATTGGGGCGTGAGCGTAAAAGAAGATGGGTTTTTTTTTATTTTAGGGAGAGTGTTCAAGTTTACTTTCTAAAAAGTCTCGAGATAAAAGAGGTTTATTATGTTTATCCTTGTTTGCAGTTCATCAATTAGTTGTGTTCTTATTATTAGTTATAAACAGCCGACAGGGTGATTAAAAACAGACAGAATATCTGTGTTTAATTTGGTTATATATTGCTTATTGAAACTTGCACATCCATGGTCTCTACGTATTAAATCTTCCGACCGGTGATTTGTTGCAGCCTGTTGTCTCTGGGGAAATTCAGTCGCCATTAGGTGTTGCTTCTGTTGAATTTATTGATCCAAGGGAACCTGTCACGGTTAGTTTGTTACAGTTTTAATTATGAAATTTCATCAAAAGTTTTGTTTAATTTGGCAACTTCTCTACAACACTATGTTTTATTTTTCTTTGGATTGATCTATTAAATACAAGTTTTGTATGCCTATATTTTTAGGCAAGATAGGGTTAGGTAGACCTTTAATCGTAATACATAACCCAACGAAGCTGGGGTTAGGCAGATTCCTGTAGCAATATATAACCCAGCAAAGGAAAAGTACAGCCTAATGCACATCTTCCCCTAGTATCCTGCTCTACAAAAATGAGCAAGTGTCTTAGGCAAGGAGTGGGGGGTTAGCACATTTTCTATACTACAGGATGATTGATCAGCTAAGTAATTTGGACAATCAGCTAACTAATTTGCACAAGGCTTACTTTCTCTAAATATGAAAACTTTGGAACACTTATGTGCTTCCCTCACTTTTTTGCCCTAGCTGGACCTACACAGCATCGCCTAGTCTTTTTGTTAGCTTAGCTTCCAACGCTTTTTTTCCATCACGTCAGGAATCCCACATTCCCTTCAAGAAAAAAGAGCATCCTATTGATTCTCTGGATTATATATGAAGAGGCATTTCTAGGGGCACATGTTATTCTGAACATATGTCATCAGTGCCTTGAAGTCTGTGGCCGCCCAAATTCTGCGTAAACAACCATTACTTATCCCTAGATTAAGTTCTCTGTAGATTACAAACATATCAAGATTAAAAGTTCTAATGTTGTCTGGTTGCCCTGGAAAATAGAGCAACATCTTTACCTGTTTCATTGTTGAACAATCCACCATAGCCATTCTGTCACTGCTAGGCTCAATCTATTTTGAGAAGCCATAATGCACTTGGTGGTGGTTTGCATTTGCACAGCTTGATTTCTTCCTGCTTATACACATACGTGAAATTCCATTTATTGCATTTAACTGATACTTGATTCATTTGGCCAAACAGATTATCCCCATCTTGAGAGCTGGTCTTGCTCTTGTTGAGCATGCATCATCAATCTTGCCAGCAACAAAGACCTATCATTTGGGTAAGAAACATGATGATCATAACTCATAAGGTCATAATAGAAAGTTGCAAATATGTTAAGATTGTTGCTTGCGGTTTAGTTATTCTTTTAACCGTTGAAAACAAACTTGTTCCCAAATCAGTGTTGGTCGCTAAATATACTCATGACCATCTAATATTCGAAGCATTTCTTTATCAATATACTCACATTTATAACAATGCCTACTGCATCTGATACAATAAAAACTGCACCTTCACTTGATACAATAAAAACTATGCTGAATCGAAGTAGGCTCTTGAAAAAAGAGAATTTAAGTTGGTCAACAACCTATAAGATATTACATACTATATTTTCCATATCTGCCGCGACTACACCGTGTTTCTCGAACTCTTATAGACCTTCCTACCCTACATGCCTGGGAAGTGGGAATCCTTGGACATTTACATATATGCTAATAACTTTTCTGTCTCATTCTTCTATTTTTCATTCTTTCTCTTTCTTTTATCTAAGAAAAAAAAAATCTGTGTGCTGACACCCACAAAATTGAGGTTCTTTTGCCCAGGAATTTTTTGGGACTTAGTCCTCTCCTCTCGCATTGCTTGGGCGTCAACTAGGGTACTTTTTGAGTGTCTTGGCATCGCTAGAGCACCTTCCTCCATTCCCCAGGGATCCGTTGGACATCCACTTATATGCTTATAAGTTTCTAAATTTTTTTTCGAAAAATCCGTGTGCCAACACCCACAAAATTTGAAATTTTCCCCAGAAAAAAGTTTTTTGTCGAGAAACTTGTGGGACCTGGTCATTCACTCTTGGACCACTCGAGCATCAAACGATAAATGTTTTGAGCATCACTGGGCAATGCTAAAGTACTTTTCCCCATGCCCTAAGGATCCGTTGGACATCTAATTATGTGCAAATATGTTTCTAAAAATGTTTTTATTATTATTTATAGAAATCAGTGTGCCAACGACGCCCCTAAAAAATTGAGTTCCCCCCCCCCACAAAAAAGAATATTTTTTCTTCTATAAATCTGTGAGACTTGGTCATCCACTATCGCAAACTCAAGCATCAACTAATGTATTTTATCGTGTGACACTTGGCATCACTAGAGTACTTCCCTTCATTGGAATCTACTTATGTGCTAATATGTTTCTAAAAAATAAAGGGTTTTTTTTTTTTTTTTTTTCTAAAGAAAAACCTGTACTGACACCCACAAAATTTGAGTTTTTCTTCCCCAAAATTTTTTTGTTGGAAAATCTGTATGACTTTGTCATCCACTATCGTATAACTTTGGCATAGGGCGCCTTTTGGCATCGCTAGAGCACCTTCCTCGATGACCTGCGGATCAAACGGACATCTACTTATGTGTCAATATGTTTCTAAAATAAAGTTGTATTCTTAAGATGTGCTAACACCTACAAACTTTGAGTTTTTCTCCCCCTAAAAGTTCAGCTTTAGAAATCTCTAGACTTAATCATCCGCTCCCGTATTACTCGGGCATCAATTAGAGTGTATTTTTTGGGCGTCATTTGAAATCACTAGAACACTTTCATCCATACCAATGGGAATCTCTTCTACATACTTATGTGTTAATAAGTTATAAAAAGGAGATCTTTTTAAAGAAATCTATGTGCTAAGAGCATCTCCAACAGTGCAAATCCTCGTACTCACCTCTTTTATCACCTTCAACATGCGAGTGGAAATGAAGATTTGCACTCCCACTCGCCAAAAAAAGAGAATTCACACACTCAGACCAGAAATCGCAATTCACTATACGTGCCTGTCATGAAGGTGCGCACTACCCTGATTGACGAGCAAGCAAAATACTACATGTGAAAAGTCAACTTTTTGTCCTATCAAATTATTCTCGCATTACTTGGGCAGCAACCATGGTATTTTTAGGGTGTTACTGGCATTGCTAATCAGCTTTCTTCAAGCCCCAATGATATATTAGACTTCAACGTTTGTGCTAATGTGTTTTTAAAATAAAGATTTGTTACGAATTCCTCTAATACCCACAAATTTAAGATTTTCTCTCACAAAATAGTTCAGTTGAGTAATTTATTGGACTTGGTCATCCGCTCTTGCATCACTTGAGCACAAACCAGGGTATATTTCGGGCGTCACTGGGCATCACTAGAGCACTTTCTTCCATGCCCTGGGGATGCCTTGGACATCTACTATGTGTAATATGTTTCTAAAAGAAGTTTCTTTTTAAGAAATCCGTGTGCTAACCCACACAAGATTGGAGATTTTCCCCCAAAAAAATATTTTTGTTTAAAAATCTATGGGGCTTTGTCATCTATTCTCTTATCACTTGGGCATCAACCAGGATATTGTTAAGGCATCATTTGGCATCGCTAGAGCACCTTCTTCTATGCCCTGGGCCTAGGGATCCCTTGGACATCTAGTTATGTGTTAATATGTTTTAAAAAATGCTGTTTTTGGAAGAGATCTGCGTGCTAACACCCACAAATCTGAGTTTACCATCCCCCAAAAAAAAAACTCTGTCGAAGAGTCAGTGGGACTTGATTATCCACTCTCACATTACTCGGGTATCAACTAAGGTATTTTTGGACATCACTTGGTATTACTAGATCAACTTCCTTCGGACCCCGAGGATCCCTTCGACATCTACTTATGTGCAAGTTTCTGGAAAAAATTATGAAATCTTCATGCCAGCACTCGTAAAATTTGAGTTTTTCTCTCACAAAAAGGTTCTGTTGGGAAATAGCTTGATATCCACTTTTGCATCACTCAGGCATCAAAGTATAGTAAGGATACTAGGGACAAATTAATTTGACTTGGTCCAAAAGGTAATTTTACATTTAAAGTTCTGTTTAGTTTGTCACTTTTAGTGGAAAAACCCAAGCATATTAAGTTACACGTTTTATTTGCATTTTTCATCCTAAAATTTATTTGAATGATTCTCTGGAGTTGATTCTGTGTTTCGTATTGTATTTTGTAACAAAGGCATAAGCAGAGACGAAGAAACACTCCAGCCAACTATATATTTGAACAAGTAAGAGAATCTCTTCTTTATCACATGATTCTGCATCCATCAGTCTTGGTTGTTTCTCAGTTTCTTTTGTCATTTCTTACACTACTACCAAATTTCATCTTTTATGGAATTAAAATGATTTGGATATGAGCCCTGGTTTTCAGAGACATTATTTGAAATGTGTAAAAAAGTTAGATTTGAGCATATTTACGTGAAATTATGTCTTTATCTTAGATTACACAACTCAACAGTGCCTTTTGTTTGATGAGACTCCTTTGTGTGAAGTTTATGGGAAGTAAGAAACCTATACTTCCTTGACTTTCTTTTCTCTACTCCTCTTATTGGGATTTTTAAGCAATCCCTTCGTACCTCATACAGTGTGCTGTCCATGGATGTAAATTTTGTGAATGCCTTGACTGAGTTGACTCCAATCCTTATCGGTTGTATGGCGATATCGCCATACCATCCTGATTTTCTTAGATGATCCACCCCAACACTTGCTTTCCTTTTGCTAGTCGAGCAAAAAACTCGAACCAATTGTTATATTATTCATTAATGGAACTAAGGGAGAGGAATGACAAAAAGACACAAACCCTGGCAGAGGTGTTATTTCTGTGGAGCCTGATCGTACTGAACACCATGGCACAGCGTGATACGGATTCAGCCGTTCATGGCTTGTAACTGCAAAGAAGGTGATCAAATCCAATCAAGTCGCCTTTATTTTCCTTCTGTTATTGAACATAGTTGAGGCTGGTTTGAGTTGGTGAATACAGAAATCCCAGTAACCTTCGCCACTTCTTACTCAAGTAGTATGACTTTGGTACTGTTGAGTAACACCCTCTTTAAAAACCGGAAATGAGAGTGAGAGAACCACCTTTTTTATGTTTCTTCTGCTTTTGAACATAGCTGAAGCCGATTTAAGTTATTTCAAGTAAACGATTTACACTCAGAAAAAGAGGCTGGTATTACTGTTATTTCTCCATCGACCAGCTCAAATTTAGCAAGTGTAAGTTGGTGCTGTCGAGAAACCCTCTTATTTTGACTAGAAACAACCTGGTAACCAAATTGATCTGCTGCCGCAAACCGGTGACCGTTTCCGTCAAAGTTCAAAAGTTTGGGCATCTCGAACCCCATATAAGAAAATCGCTTTGTTTGGCTATTGTAATTCCTAAAGTGAGAGCACTTCTTTAATTTACATAATTTCATCTCACATGTATTATCCTAACATTTTGTTTCTTTATGTATTTTCTCTTCGCCATACATTTATCCGGAGGATAATTTATAGCTTTCCTTGAATTTCGTGTACTTTATCTTCGCCATATGTATTAAAATGTATTTGTTCAGGTTACCTGAGACGCTCCCCGAAGGATCTCGTGTATTAGTTGTTGATCCTATGTTGGCAACAGGTAACTCTTTCACATTTCCCCTTCTCTATTATCCTAGTAGTATTACAGAGCATTAAACGTTCTATTGGGCTGTAGCATCGTATCAGTAGTAGTATTTCATTTGATATGTGCAATTGGGTTTCAGGTGGCACAATTATCGCTGCAATCAACTTGCTGAAGGATCGTGGAATTGCCAACAATCAGATTAAAGTGGTGAATAAACTGTCTTTACTAATGAATTACTCACACCCTGTTCTTTCATCATTTTTAAAACATGATATCTGTATTCTCACACCCTGTGCTTAAAATGTCCGAATATCCGTATACTTACTTCTTGGACTTTCACCTTGTAATCATTGCAGATATCGGCCGTTGCTTCTCCTCCCGCTCTTCAGAAGCTAAGTGAAAAGTATCCCGGGTGAAATAAACTAAACCCTACCTATTGTTTCCAATGTTATAATTTGCAAGAAACATAAATTGACTTCAGATTTTGTTTTCCAGGCTTCATGTATACACAGGAACTATAGATCCCACTGTAAACGAAAAAGGGTGAGTTCTATTTTCAATTACTTTGCAGGTGACAATATCGTTTTGAGGTATCAATGCATTTTGATTTGTACATTTTTTATTATCAGGTACATAATTCCTGGACTGGGAGACGCAGGAGATCGTAGCTTTGGAACATAAATAAAGCTCTGCAAATATGGCCTTGGCTAATTATTAACTCTCTCGCAAAAAAATAAAGCTCAGGAAGATTTTCAAAACTTATATTCCCAGCTTTATCTGTGAAAGAGTATTTTGATTTTATGTTATGGATGGGATGGATCATACATCGGGAAAAAGAAAGAGTAATGAGTTTTGTATTAGTTAATTGGTTCTCAGTTAAAATAGGAAATTGGAAATGTATGAGTTGCTCAGTTAAAAAGACTTGGAAGAAACGTAAAGCCAGGAAAATAAATGGAAGTTCTATTTCGATGTTAACTATTTCCACGAAGATTGGGGCGGCCGCAAATCTATGAGAGATTGTTTCCTTTTTGCTTAGTGTTTACTTCCACTATGAAACTCATCCTGTTGTAGAAGAATCCTGATTATTTATTTGAAAACACATTGCATCTTAGGTGATTCTCATGAAAGCTTAGATTGTCTGAGATAACACAGATTCAACCAAGTTGGACCGATGACAAATTATATCACCACATTGCCAGCCAATAAACCAATCAATCCATCCTAGTTTGATTCTCGACAATAGCTTCACTGCCAAAGAGAGATGCTTAGCAAACCATCTCTTAAGAGGGTGGGCGAATTCAAATTCACCAAGACGTATTCCCAATAAGCACCAGCATTTGTATGAATAGGAAATAAAACTAAGTTGAACACTGAATCAAGTCCTCCACCTTCCCAGTCTCAGTCTCACAAAGCTTACCGATATATAAGCAAAATTGAGACGACTTTGCAGTGAGATATCAGCAGATTCAGCAGTGTGCCATTACGATATACAACTTTGTAATACAACATTCTGATGCTTATGCAGCCACGCCACTGATAGTATACACATCTTCACACAGCAATTTATATGATAGCGTTCCCGGAAACATAAATTTACCAAAATCCACTATTACGACTAATTACAAAATTATATAGGGACAAGTAATGTATATCAATTACCAAATAAAGGGGCTTACATAAGAAGGAATAAAATTCTTCACTGAGAAATATACTCTTGATTACGGATGTAGACAGAAGAATACTAAAAGGATATCAGCTCATAGCATATTTATCCATCTAATAAGCTTCGTTAATGAAAATGGAAACAATGGGGGGAGACATTTCGGTTACAAGCTAACACAGGTTCTGTACAAAGTTGCATTCTCTTCACTCACTAAAAAGGAGGGCAGAATGCCACAGAAGAGTCTTTCATCAGAAGGAAGCACACAAAGCATCAGCTCCACCACTGCAGAGATAAAAAGAACAATTTGATCAGGCATTAATACTAACAAATAAGAGAGAGATCATAAATAGCCCATTTATAAACCTCAAAAAATAAATTTTCCGTTTAGAGTAATTCAATATATACAATATTTCCATATCTATACAATGAGGATGCTCAAATGCCTTCACTTCACTAAAAAAAAGCCAATGGAACGTTCATGCTTACAGTTTTTCAAAAAAATTTACTAAAACATAAGGAAGAATTCGATTTTTTTCTTTTTGAACTTTCATTGAAGTACATCCTTCACTTTAGCAATATCTATTTATAATCAACGGCCTAAAAATTTTATGATTCAAGCCTAAAAATCTTCCTCTCCCCCTCATTCTCCAAGGCCATTCCACAATTCTCTTCTTTAAGTTTATATAAAGCTAAATCGATTTACTCTAGGTTTTAAAGTCCATAATAGAAAGGCCTGGTAGAATGAAGTTTCATTGTGTCCTCGCCAAGAACATTCTCAACTAAGCAATGCTGGGACACCATTTGAAGTGTAAACATGGAAAGGAGGTCCAAACAATTAATCCGTGCTATATGAATAAGGGCATAAAGGCTAGCAACAAAAGATGGAATTCAGACCGAAAATATTAGATTGTTAAGAAAGTGAAGATTAATAGGCTCCAATTTATTTTTAAAACATTTGAAAGGTTCCTGAAGTATCTTCATAAACTTGGCTGTACCATCAGCATTACAAAAAAAGTGATACTGTGTATATTACTCCATCTCATCCTTTTATTCTAAAAAATCATCTTTCCTCCTAGAAAAATGATATATGTAAGATGGATCCCTAACTAGTTCTTACAAACATCTATAAAACTGTGGCCTGAAAATCAGAAAAAGAGAAAAAGAAAACCCAAAAAATTGAGTTTTCCCCCTAAATATGTGGGACTTGATCATTCGCTCTCACATAACTTGGGCATCAACCAGGGTATTTTGGTGTGTAACTTGGGATTGCAGAGCGCCTTTCTTAGGCTTTTGGGGATCATTTGACATCTACTTGTGTGTTGATTTGTAATCAATTTTTTTATTTTTTCACTAATATACAAAATCCATGTACCCATCATTTTTTTTGTTTTTCTCTCGAAAAAAATTTCTGCTCAGAAATTGGTGGGACTTAGTCATCCACTCTCGCATCACATGAACATCAACTAGGGCATTTTTGGGCATCACCTGGTATCTCTAAAGCACCTTTCGTTATGCTCCCTGAGGATCCATAGCACATCTACTTATGTGCTATGTTTCTAAAAATAAAGACTTTTTCTTGAGAAACCCGTGTGCTAACATCCATAAAATTTAAGATTTTTCCCCCCAAATAGTTTCAGTTGAGGAATCTCATAGACCTGGTCATTCACTCTCAAATCACTTGAGTGCCAACTAGGGGATTTTGTGAACGTCACTCGGCATCGCTAGGGCACCGTTCTCCATGCCCTGGGAATCCCTTGGATATCTACGTATGCGCTAATATCACCTATATCTTTTTGTCCCCCCACCAAAAAAAAAATTGGTTGAGAAATCAGTGGGACTTGCTGATCCTTCTCGTATCACTTGGGCATCAACCATGGCATTGTATTTTTTGTATTGACACAGGTACACGTGACACCGACACAAGTATGAGGGTGTCGAACACATCGGCTTTAAAATAAGGGGAAACGGGGATACGGCCTCACTTTAAGGATAGTTTTTCTGTTCATATTTCTTATATTTTGTGTCCTAATACTTGCATATTCATCATGAATATATACATTGTACAATATGCCATGATATTGTAAACTTCCTAAATGTCCAAACCCTTCCCGCCTTTATTTCTCTGATAAAGCGAATCAAGATGACGACAGCAAAAGACAGCAGATAAAGAGAACATAAGCAACAACCAAATCGAAGATAACATGATATTGTAATTAGGATATCTATTACCTAACATATTAACAAACATCCAACAAAAGATACTTAAGTGTCAAACAAGTAGAAGGGATCGACCAGAGGTCACTCACATCATTTGAACTTGGGCCTACTCGTTGGCCAGTTATAGCTCATGTGTTCGCCTCCATCAAATTTAATTTATACAAAATTATTATTTTCAACAAAATCTATTTATTACTATTATAACAAATCCATGAGCTAACACCCATCAAATTTCAGTTTTTCTCCTTAAGAAGTTTATGTTCAGATATTGGTGAGACTTGGTCATCAACTCTCGCATCACTTGGGCATCATCAAGTAGGGCATTTTTGGGTGTCACCTACCCTCGCTAAGCAACTTATTCCTTTAATCCACCGCCCCCCCCCCCGAAACAAAGGATTCATTGGTCATCTACTTATGTGCTTATTTCTAAAATAACACATATTTTTCCGTGAACGCCACCCACAGAATTTAAGATTTTCTCCCCAAAATTTTTTTCAGTTTTCAGTTGAGAAATCTCTTAGACTTGATCATCCACTATCATATCATTCAAGCATCAACTAGGCTAATTTCCGGGCATCACTCTGGCCAAGCTAGAGCAATGGAGCACCTTCCTCCATGCCCTGACATCCCTTGGAGATCTACTTATGTGCTAATATGTTCCTATTTTTTTACAGAAACCTGTGTGCTAACACCCACAAAAATTGAATTTTCCCAGAAATAAAGAATTGGTTAAGAAATCTATGGGACTTGCTCATCCATTCTTCATTTGGGCATCAACCAGGGTATCATATTTTAAGGCGATATTTCGCATCGCTATAGCATTTTTCTTCATGCCCTAGGGATCCCTTGGATATTTCCTAATGTGTTAATAACTTAATATGTTTCTTAAAAAATATGCTCTTTTTCGTAACAAATCTGTGTGCTAACACCCACAAAAGTAGAGTTTTGATCGACCAAAATATTTTTGTAAATGTGGTACAATCACTACTGTATACTTCCTAATTATGAAGATTCTTCCCACCTTTATTTGTCTGATAATAGAGCGGGATTGGGATTAAGATGACAGCCAACAAAAGACAGTTGATAAAGAAAATATGAGCAACACCCAATTCGAAATAAAAGAACATGATATTTGTAATTAGGATATCTATTACCTAACAAAGTAACAAACATCCAACAGAAGATACTTAAAAGCCAAAAAAATATAAGGGAATCGACAAGAGGTCACTCACACCTTTTGAACTTGAGCCTACTCGTTGCCCAATTACAGCTCACTATAATTGCGCCAAACTGCACGGAATTCCTCACGGAATGTGTTCAGACGTGCCTTTAGGTTAGGTGTTCTAAAGCTTGCATGAAGGACAGTGGCTGCAAAAACAGAAATAGGCAAATAGCTAAGGGCAACAAATAAAGAAACAAAAATTACGGTAACATCTGAATGAGTAGTATAATATACCAAGAAGCCCGATGACAAACGCCCATAGCACAGTAAGGAGATTACAAGAGGTGAACCACAGAATGCAACTACCTGCAAAAAAAAAAACAGGAAAAGATATCAGCAAATATATTCGGCATGTATCATGCTACATACTTCGGACCTATTAATGATTACTTTCTAAATTTGAATACATAAACATATGATGACAATGCTAAAATTGATAATCCCATAATATCAATTTTAGATCACTCCTTAACACGTTTTGAAATTCTTCAGCCAGTTTATGCTGCAGTAGATCATATTTGGCCAAATAGTGAAATATCGAAGATTTACTACGGACATCTTTGTTTGGTTTATTCAATGTAAAACCATTTGAAGTTTTAACTTACCAGCTGAGAATACCAACACAAACGTCCAACGCGGCCTTCCACATATATGAATTGCTCTTTTAGATGATGGTCGTCCACGAATAACTGGCCTGTAATTACATTTTTTATCATAAGATGAAATATCTCCTGTAAAAGCAAAAAAAAAAGAAGAAAAAATGGACCACTTACGTTATAGGAGGCCTCATCTTTGCTGCTAAATGCGGAGAAAACTGTCTTACGGTTCTTGTTACCTTCTCATTAAATGTAACTGCGAAACTGTAAATACAATCCTCAGTAATAATATGGAAGCAAGAGAATCCAAATGGTTACTATACGGACAGACATTAAAGATAATAATCAAAAATTGATTCTTTTAACATGAGTCCTTTAAGAAAAAAATTCTTTAGCTTGGCTTTGTTTATTGGGCATACTAGGTTCGTGGTCTATGGGTCTAAGCCTTTTAGGCTCGGAGTTAATTATATATAACGATCATGTGCTCGACATGGACTAAACTTGATCCAATTAGAATCAATCGGATCTTTATTGAATTTGGTTAAAGATCCCCAAATCTAAGTTGGGTGTGATCCAAGTGTCAACACTCCCTATTCATGAAGCGCAATCGTGAAGAACACCCTGGACATGGCAGGCTAAAGCCAAGCTTGCGCTCAAATGCACGAATGTTGGGCTGGGCAGGGATCAAATTCAACAAAACCCAGTGCAGTCTGATAACACCACTAAACTGTGGAAATAAATAACATGTGGAAGATAGAGTCTACATTTAACCGAGGTGGAAAATGATAACTTCTAAAGCTATTCTCTACAACGTTACTTAGTAGGCTTCTCCTTAAGAAAGAAAGAATTTTCTTCATCTCATTGTCCAATAAAGCAGTAACCACACTGTTAATATAGTTTTCAAATCTCTATTAAGAACTTCTTAACCGATTATGAGGCAAGTAAAACTTACCTAGGACTTCATTCTGATAATGGTTACCAAAATCTCCGAGCCAAATATTTACATATTTATTTTAGAAATGATTTTATTGCTTTTGGAAACATATATAAATATCAGCTATCCAAAGTCAAAAGGGCCTGTCTTCTGAGGAGACATGGGTATCTCCCCCACATAAGAAAGACCAAAGGTTCCATGGCCTGGCAGGGGTAGATCTAGAAGAGGGCCGAGCCGGCCTATATCCCAGAGTAACAAGCGGTAAAAACCAATTAGTATGCGAATAAGAAGATGTTTTTCTTTACAGCCCGGGCAAATATAATATACTTCCACAATCCGTCATACACAAATTAGTAATTTAAAAAAAAAATGTCACACTAGATAAAATTGTTAAGTTAGATGAAGTCCATTTTCAAGATAACAGATGTTAAATGTTGAACTGATTATTATTGTTTAAATTGTCTTAAGATATTATTCCCATAAATACTTAATGAAGTACATTTATCTGTAGTCCTATGGTTTACCAATTATTGTTTAGTCCACCCCTTTAAAATACATTTCTAAATCACCCCCGACGCTAATACACCTACAACACCACGTCAAAGTACACACCCTGCCTTAGACACTCCCCTTATTCGCACTAACGTCAGCGTCTAATAAGTGTCATCTGTAGTCATTATTTACGGTTCTAACTTCTAATAATCAATACAACTATGGTTCTACACGTTCCCTTAGTTAACTTAAATTCTCTTTCTCGGCCATTTTGATTTCCATAGTATACAAAGGGAAGAAAGTGTTACCTATCATTCAGAAAAGCGATGCTGAGCCCGGTTAAGATAGCAGCAATTATCGCCAAAGGCCTCCTAATAAACCCCAATCCTTCAAAAACAAAACCAAATTAAATTATAAACTAAAATTAAAACAATCTAACAAAAATAGTCTAAAACTTGAAATTAAGATAGTTGCTACCAAGGATGAAAATGATCATAAGGAAGTAATTGGTCCTGTAGCTGCAAACACAATCAAACAATTAAGAATCTAAACATAATCAAACAGTTGAGAGTGAAATTGAGAGATTACTTACTAGTAGAGATTGCATTTGAGGCGAGAGTTCCATTTGGAGTAAGATCTAGGGATTGTGAATCTGGAGAAGAACTCAGTGAGAGGTCGAGGAGGAGATGACCAATCGACTTCACGAAGAGCATCCATTAGATCCTCAGTTGTCACGTTTCCCCAATCCATCTTCTTCTTTGATCTTTGATTTGATCTTTGATCTTTGATTGATGAGTGATTGATGATCTCTCTCAACAACAACAACAACAACAACAACAACAAACCCTAGAAATCGATTTGATTGATTGATTCAGTGGAGACAACAAAACACAAATAATTTGATGGTTTCGAAACCCTAGAAAAATGGAATCGAAATATCTTTGTTGGAGAGGAAAGAAGGTTGAATACGACACACCGAGATGACTATACGACGTAATCTAGGAGAATGACAATTTTACCCCTCTCTTGAGAATTTCCTTAACACAACAACTGTGTGATTTTTTGCACACAGTGTACTGATGCCTAAAAAAACACTATTGTCATTCATAATGGATTAATTGTGATACAATATAACTTCATTTCCGCTAAAGTTTGAGATCCAAAACAAAGATGATTCATTGGTGTATGTTTACAGTATTTGGGATATGGGAAGAAACTAAAGGATTGCACTTGGTAAGTTATCCCCTCATATTGTTTTAACAATTATTGTACTAAAGGAACTTGTGCCGCCATTTGAAGAAGCGCTAAAGTTTGAGATACCAAAACAAACTAAAAGTTTGAGTTAGAATTGAGGATAATTCATTGGTGTAATATTATGATTGCACTAATTGGGATAACTTGGGATAGCAGAGATATTCATTGGTGTATTATGATTACTCACTATATAATGTATACGTCTTCCCTCCTAAACAAAATGTGAACTCAAACAAATAAATAAATCAGTGTTTTCAGTTCATAGTTTCCCTTCATCTTAGACAGTGAAAGTTCATAATTCAATTGAAAGTTCGCCCACAACAAAAGGTAAAACAATGGCGTGCATGTTACAAAATACAGGGTTGACACAAACCCTTATTATACCGTAATGCTCACACAAAATACAATACCATACAAATATCATCAAGCCAGTGCTCCATGTAGTGATGAACTCCAATTTTCCCCTTCTTTCTGCATATAATCAAGTACATTCTTCAACTCCTAAACACTTCCCCTATCCGCGCAAGCACAACTTCTAACTATCTCACATCCATGAATGAAAGCTCAAAGATTAGGAGTAATACAACAATGTACCCAATAGCGGAAATTGAATTAGAAAGCTAAAGGAATCAGAGCAGAGCAATGCAATGCAGCATTGGAGTAGACAAGAACATTACTAACAGATCACACTCCATTCTAACGTGCGATTTCCCTTCGTGCATAACGAATAGTATGTCGTCTCAACCATAACTGATACAACACAGTATGAAAAGCATCAAAAGGTTGCGGCGACATCACCGAACCACTCCAATCAAAATGTTTACTCACAATCTTCCCCAACCTCCTCATCTCCTCATACTTTTCTCCACAACCCCCATCAAGTACACTCTTCAGTTCCTTAACACCATTCTCCAACCCCACAAACATTGCAATCTTCGACCATCTCAACACATCCATAAACGGCAACTCAATAACCGGACGGTCACTAATAATCACCGGCACACACCCCAATCTCAACGCCTCACCAATACCAAACATACCGGCAGTCTCATCGCCATATAAGAACAAACAAAACTTGCTCTCTCCATAACTACTACTACTCAATTCATCACCATCAACATGTTCCACTACGAAATCGTTGTCATCCTTCATTTCTTTAAACAATGTGGTAGACACAGTTACAAATGACGAGTTTCGACTTAACCCATTGAAATAACCTCGAAATCTCGCCTTTAAACCATATAGACCATATGGGGTTACTAAAGGAGGCAGAGTTAAATCTTTGTGAGGGATAAAGTTACCATTTTTCGAAGGAAAACACGAAAGCTGAAGAGAGTTCTTCTTCAACTCAACTAAATTCCTATCAGACTCATACCCAATCCCATCACAGAACACAAAGAAATGGTCAGCACCCAGTGTTTGATTCCAGAAGGGGTAATCATTCCTAAGGTATCGAATTACTCGAGATATCGACCTCGGCGAGGTATCAAGAGGAAAGGGGATATAGAAGAGGTGAGCTTCTTGTGGGTTTGTAGTAACAAATGGGGTTTTAAGGAGAGAAGAGTGGAAGAGGGATTGAAGAGAGGAGGTTTGGTAGATGTAGATCTTGAAGGGTGTTTGGATCATCTTTTGGTAGTTAGAGAAGAAGATTGATTGGGAAAGATAAGGAGATGTTGTTTGAGCTGAAGATGTAATAGAACAGTAGAGGAGAAGAAGAGAGAGAAAGTAGGACGCCATTACAACAAGCTTAAACCCTAGCTAGCTTAGGTAAGATTGAACGATGATGAAAGTTGGAATGTTCGTCACTGTTGATGTGCACGAGGAGGAGGATAGAGAGGAATCTATAAATAAAAAATTGGTATTGATCAGCTGCAATTTTTGTCCGAACTTCCGATTTTTTCTGAAATCCGATCCGATTTTTCCGATTTTGGAACCCAATTTTACAGTTCCGATTTCCGAAAATCCGATTTCCGATTTTTTCCGAAAAAATTCGGATCGGAATCGGATAGGCTTCTGTAATTCCGAAATTCCGATTTTTCCGAAAATAACCGATTCGATTTTTCCGAATAATATTATTCCGATTTTTCCGAAAATACCGATCCGATTTTTCCGAAAATAACATATTCCGAATAAATCCGAATCCAAAATATCAAAATAATTTATTCCGAAAATTACTCCGAAAATTCGAAATTTATTCGGATTTTTCGGAATATCCGAAATTTATTCCGAAAATTCCAAATTTTATTCCGAATTCCAAATTTTCCGAAATTCCGAAAAATTTCGGATTCGAATTTATTTTGGCAGTTCCGAAAAAAATCGAATCGGAACAGGTTTTCTAGTTCCGAAAAAAATCGGAAAAATTTCGAACACCTCTATTTCCGATCCGATCCGATCCGAAAACAGGCTTATATATGATGCTTCTGACTCTATGACATTTGAGAGATCGCAATGAAACATATAATTGGTAGTGGTACTGGGGGTGTCATTGCTCGGAATTCTTCAGTACGAATTCCACCGCGGTTAGTGTAAGAGAAATACAGGCATAGATACGAAGGGACAAATGTGCGTGGACTCAATATGTTTCTCGTATTGTGTTGGAAAAAAAACATTGTGGTTTCATCTTTAGTTTGAATGGTTGATATCTAAGTGGTTTATTTTGTACCACATTGGGTATGTAGTTTACACAACTTTAGATTATAAGAGTTTACTTATAAGTTGTAATATGCGTGATTTGAGTTGTCTTCAACAGACACATCATGAGGTGTGTCTTAAGGTATGACTCTTGGTGAAGAGTTGTGTCTTAAGGTGCGACTTTTGGTGAAGAGACACTAACTTGAGGTGTGACCATTGGTGAAGAGTCACATATACTCTATATAACTCAACTTCGTTTTCATTTTTTATAATCAGTTTTTTCAGAGTTTCTCTTGGGTCATTTTCAAGAGAGAAAACATACGCAATCAAGGTTCGTTTGGCAGAGAGATAGCAGGATTTTTTTCTCTCTGCGACTGATCGTTGTATCCTAGGAGACAGTGGCCGATTATATCTTACAAAACACTGTGGCAGGGGCGAATATGTCTTAAGAAGATAGTGTGCATGCACTAGACTCGATCATATCCCGATAAGTGTTTTGATCTATTTCTAATCTCATTAATTTGTGTTGGAATTTTTCAAAAACTTATACCTCTTTTGAGCCTTGAACCCATGACTTCTTGGTCATCTATTTTATGTGACTCCAATACTATAGCCTAAAGTTTAGTCCCACATTGTTTATAGACAATAGAGGAACTAAACATATAAGGTAGTACCCATGTGACATGTGTGTAACATGTGACATAGAGAGAGTGTATAGTTGTGTGAGTGTGTGAGAGGATTTTATACTCTATACACACTTGGACCTCTCTCAGGCGGCCCGGTAGGCCGGGCCGGCTCGGGCTCGGACTTGGAATTGGGCAATTGGCTCTTCTGGCTCTGGAGGCCTTGGGCTTGGGTATCCATAATCTTTTTAACAAAAAGTTCATTGGGCTTGGGCTTGGTTTATTTCTTTAGTCTTGGTCTTTACTTTGTTCTCTCCACCTCTTGAGGAGACCTAATCCTCAGGGACACGTCCCACACGTTTGAATAAAGAGAGAGTGCATACTTCGTTCTTACGTAGACTTCCGGGATAACTGAAGTTACGCTCGTTGTATCCTGGAAAGAGATCAGACCTTCGTTACCTTACCCGAGGTAGGTCGAAATACTCTTTAAAGAGAGTGCGACCCACGCCTAGGCGCTGAGTTCCCTGAAACTGCCTGTGATTAGTTCTTCTTGCTGCTGTTACAACCAGTCCTGATAACTGTTTGTTCTTTGCCGGAATCTGCCTGTTCCTTGCTGCTGTCCTGATAACTGTTTGTTCTTTGCCGGAATCTGCCTGTTTCTTGCTACTGTTACAACCAGTTATAATAACTGTTTGTTGTTTGCCGAAACCTGCCTTACACAACAGTTCTTGCTGCCTGAACTTGCGCTACCAATCCAATTGTTTTTGCTGCTGAACCTACATGTTATTCCATTGCCTTTTACCGGAGTTTACCTCATACTTCCTGCCGGTATAATTGTTGCTACTCATTACCAGAACAACAACTGAGTTATTGTTGCTCTTCATTGTTGCTGCTATATACATTGCTATTGCTCAATCAAAGGGAAAACTATACTTACAGGTTCATAAGACTTAACCTATATTTTCTTACAATTTGTTTTTGATACTGCAAATTTTGAGCACAGGCTAACAACATATTGAAGATCAAGAGAGTATATATTCAGGTCAATTGCAGTTGACCAAGGTCAAACTACAAATAAAAGACTATAATTGTTTTTTTACTAAATGGCGGGACTCAAGTCAAATATGCATAGAAATATCAGTGCATAAGTCAATTTAACTCGAAGAATAAGATCATAAACACTGTTATGAGGAAACAACTTGAAATGATCCATGATTATTATTTGAAACTTGTTAATTATCCCCTATTAGTGATACTTTTGGAATGAGTTTTATATTTGTTATATAAAGGCAATATAGCCCAAGATTGCGTCTTTTGCGCATACGACTTTTATGCCACCACGAGCAGATGTAATGTAACCATCATGTTAGCCAGAGGGGGAAAGTATACTAATAACAAATACAAAATAAGAAAAGAAAGAGACAGCATAAGCACTTTGGTATCAATCAAACCATTACGAATCTTGTATTGTAGGAATGACCTGTTTGTTCTCTATTTCCATATACAATACATGTACATTTCATTAAGAAAACTAACATTATTTTTGTGTTATTACCGTGTTCTTGTTGCAATGGGGGTGCTCAAGTAAGCAAAGGTATAGAGCGAAGAGTCCCCATCAGAACATCAGAATATACCCTTCAAACCACTCGTAAGCCAAACTGTGGGAGAAGAACACGCGGGCATCAGTGTTTTCTTTTATAGATGCCAGTATGGCTCAGGCGGGTATCAGAGACATATGTGTTCTCTCCCGCCCTACACCCCCTGGGGTAAATGTTTGAGTTTCACTGCTTAGATATAAAGTATCCACATTTGAAACTTGTTAGCAATGTGGGACTATTATAATTTTGAAAAACAAAAGGAGCTTGAGAAAGACTCTGAAAATGAACCGCCCATACAAACATATATATCTATCTACTTTTCTCATCACCAATGCACCATTATATTCTTGGCACACTATCTTTATGTTATGATCGTTCAATCTCTCTCTCTCCAATCCAAAGATAAGAATCTCTTCTTCTCTTAAAATGTTTCTTTTCTCTCTGTCTATCATCGTCACTATATTCTCTATCTTCTTCTTCTTCTACTTCGTCTTTAAAGATGCCTATAACCCCACTTTTACAACTATTCCTTTTCTCTTCGTTTTCTCTTCGAACTTTCATTGGTTTGCATTCTGATGGCCTCTTCTGGTATCAACCATATCACTCAACACTGCATCCAAGGTTACTTTCATCTTCCCCGTCTCTCTGTGTGTATGAATATCATATTGTTTCTCAAGGGAAAGATTTTTCGTTATTTCTGAATTTGTCCAGGGAACTATGGGGAACGAAAGTCAAGTTTCATGAAATGGGTTGGCAAGTTATTTAAGGGAGGATCAAGTAACGGGATTACTGAGGGGCGACATCGACCTACACTTCTTGGGGAGGAAACTATGGCTAGGCATGCTCCGCGAAGATCAATGGTACGTAATTCACATTATAAAGCTCTTTCTTGTATCAGTATGTATCTTATGGATTACTATTGCTGTTAAAGCATTTAGCTAAAAGAAAGAACAGTTTACGCCTCACCACATTCTAAAAAATGAATGTAGGGTCCTTCTAGTAGGCTACTCTGTAAAGCCGTAAGCCGATTCCAAGCTACATGCACGTCTGAAATACACTGGATAAGCTAATTGATATCTAATCTACAATAGAAATGAACTCCTTGGAAAACTATTGTCAAGTTCTTTATACCAACCTCTAATATCAATTATCTCAGTCTAATTAAGATAGTAGTCTACTTTAAAATTTTAGCTTCCTATTAATATAGCTTATTTGCATATTGACGTTATTAGGATGATCATTCTAGAGCGGAGAATGAAGAAATGGAACGTGCAATAGCACTTTCTTTGGCGGAAGATAAAAGGAAACAAAATGGCAAGTTTTTTTAACTTTCGGGAGTCAAAAGTAGACCAGTATAAGCTCTTATATATCGTTTGCTTGTTATTGATTCCATTATCTTAAAGCTTTGTGCCTTACTCTTATTTATGTGCATTGATATGCAATTCAGTAAAATTAACTTGATAAAAAGATGTATCCCATAAGGTTTAAAGAGGGAAAGAGGCACACAAAGTTGAAAAAATGAATTAAATTAAAAGAAGTTGAAGGTGAAAGATGATATGTGTCACTTTTTAGTTGGTTGTTTTTTCAACCTCGAAAACCAAGATTCAACCTTGGATTTCGAGGATGAAAAACAACTCAGTGAGAGTGAGGTACAGTTGGATTGCAAAAAAACTTAACCAACTCTATCTAGCCTTAAGAACTCTAAGACTATTTTACATATAAGTAGACTATTTTCATCCGATAGTGGTTGCCTTTTACTTCTTTTTTTCAGCCAAACGGGCCCACAAGTCTTATCTGTCTATAAGTAAAAAAAATCGGGTGCATAAGATTTATGCACCCGATTGCAACTTTTGAATCCAAGGTCTCGACTTGGATTCCCAAGTCGAGAAACTTGGAATCTGAGGTAGTTTTGGCTTTGAGTTAGGCATCGTTGGATGAGTTTTTATATTCAAAATCTGATGTGGTACCCACAAATCCAAGTGAGGTAGGCACTTTAATTTGGAGATGCTCTAATTGGTAACAAATCCTGGCTAATTTTTTTTTTTATGGAATCTAGAGAGAAAAAAATGGAATAAGCGATATATTGCAATATTTTCACAATTCTCTATATTGTTATTGCATATAAGTGAATACTTGATTTTTTTCAGGATATAAAAGGCCTACAGACAATGATGAAGATCTTGCTAGAGAACTTCAAGAAAACTTGAATTTGTCTTCATGTCCTCCTTGGGCTCCAACGCAATATCTCTCTAGAGGATATAGGTTGGTTATGTTCACACCCCTTCTTACTTCAATTACAGTTTGAAACCAAGCAGACCAACTCCCTTGTCATTGATCAATACCACTTCTTGGCATACCGTGAAATAGGCTCCATAAAAATTTATAGCAGACTCCATACAAATTTATCTTGCTCAAATGATCACTCTATTAATTTAATCTTGCAGATTATGTGGTGGCTGCAAACGTGAAATAGGCTCTGGTAATTATTTAGGATGCATGGGAGCTTTCTGGCACCCTGGATGTTTCCGTTGCCATGCTTGTAGTAACCCAATAACAGAACACGAGGTACAATTCTGATGGACTTCTTATGTATTCGTGTTATTCTCTTTTATATATCTTGTTAATGTGAAGTACTTAATTTAGGCCGGGTTTTCAAATATAGTATTTTTAACATTGCTTACCTCGTCAAATATCGTTTCTTCTATCTAAGTACTGGAGATCCTTTTCTGTGGAATCAAGTTTTCTTTGTCAGGAAGGAGTCCATACCACAAGTCATGTTTCAAAGAGTTACACCATCCTAAATGTGAAGTGTGCCATCAATTTGTAAGAAACAACTTAACCATATACAAATTCTTTACATAATTGAAGTACCCAAGACTAAGATTCTTCACACAAACTAATTTGATTGAGTTACTTTCCATCTTTCCAGATTCCAACAAATGGAGCTAATTTGATTGAGTATAGATCACATCCTTTTTGGAGTCAAAAATACTGTCCTTCACACGAGCATGATAATACAGCTCGTTGTTGTAGTTGTGAACGTCTAGAGGTATGGTTACTTCTCACTAAGGACTTTTTCTTTTATTTTCCTCTATTATGTGTTGCATACACAGTTTCTTCTCATATATCGATACATCGACTACCTTTATAATTTGTTGGTTGTTTAACATTGACCGATGTATTACATATATGTCAGGATATATCTGTTATCAATGTATAGAATAGCAGTATTACCTGTACTATATATGTCTTAACATGTTGTCTAACTGCTTAAATTCTTGTATTTTGTGCTCAAGTCGTGGAATGCGGGATACATTTCTCTGGGAGACGGAAGAAGTTTATGCTTAGAATGTATGGAGTCTGCTATAATGGATACCGGTGATAGCCAATCACTTTACCATGCAATCAGAGACTACTATGAAGGAATGAACATGAGACTAGATCAACAGATACCCATGCTTCTTGTTGAAAGACAGGCCCTTAACGAAGCTATTGAGGGGGAGAAGACTGTACGTGATGTTTCCACCCTGCATTTATTTACGTGGTACTCTTAAGAAACATTTTTGTTTATCCCATATTCTTGTTTGCAGGGATTTCATCACATGCCCGAGACAAGAGGATTATGTCTATCCGAGGAGCAGACTGTTACCAGTGTACGATTAGATATTCTACAAAACCTTGTTTTAAATTCACAATTTACTCCTAGTAACTCTTTCTATTTGGAGAATCATGTTCAGTAGAAACCTTTGGACATAAGCATTTCCTTAAGAATGATTAACAAACAGATAAAAAAGGCCAAATAGCCAAAACGAGGCTGGGATTTGTGACGTGGCCGATAGTTGATTCTCATCCTCATAATGGATTATAGTAATTGTTAGCAGAGAACCCCTTACGCAACACATATTTATTATGTTAACCTCATTTACTTGTTTTCGTATCTAGATACTTAGAAGGCCAAGAATTGGAGGAAACCGGCTTATTGGTATGCGAACACATCCACAGAAGCTGACGCGGAAATGTGAAGTTACAGCTATTCTTGTTCTATACGGTCTTCCAAGGTAGTAATTCCGCCTACTTTTTTCACTATTCCAACTAAAAGCAATGAAATAAGCCCTGTTTTAATGGAAATGACATTTCCATGGCACTGAATTTACATGTTCTCGATTTATTCGTGAAACAGTAAATGCTCAGTCTGAAAATAATGAATAATCCTTGCCCAAAGCCTAATATTTTGGTACCCTTTCTCGTTGCAGATTACTAACAGGTTCTATTCTTGCTCATGAGTTGATGCATGGTTGGTTGCGTCTTAAAGGTGTGAAACTTCCATCTTCCATTTTTTGCATTCTTTCATGTTTTGCCTATAAAACCAAGTGTCATGAGATAATATAATATATATGTCACCACTTAGTGATGTGTATATTGCAGACTTGTAGCTACTGTATTAGTTCGATAATTTTTATAGGGAATGTTCTCTTTGTTGTTATCAAATCGTAATGCATTCTTGCATAAGACATTATGAAACATTGACATGTGATGCTGGATCTTCAAGATTGCAGTGTCAAGTTACGATATCAGTATTGCCAATATTTCTCTGATATACCGCTATTCAGGAAGAAATGATATATCAGTACTCTTGGACTTTTTGATTCCTATCATAATGTTTTGTTTTGAAATTGATGTAGGTTACCACAATCTGAGTCCTGAGGTGGAAGAAGGCATATGTCAAATGCTTTCTTACATGTGGCTAGAGTCAGAAGTAATGCCAGGTTCGACAAGCATGCCATCTTCATCAACAGCTTCTTCGTCCTCCTCCTCTTCATCTAAAAAGGATGGAAAGTCCAATACTGAAAAGAAGTTGGGCGAGTTCTTCATGCATTTAATTGCTCACGATACTTCTGCGGCCTACGGTGAAGGGTTTAGAGCAGCCAATACAGCCGTCAATAAGTATGGATTACGTAGAACTCTGGATCATATTCGTCTCACTGGTAACTTTCCTGTATAACAGAAAATATATATTTCTTGTATCCATTGAACCATTTACGCATTCCTTTCAAACATCTCTTTGTAAGGATTGAGTTGGGCATGGAAGCTTGGATCAGCTCCAAATATAATAACAAATTCATATTTTTACATGATATTCAGATCGTCAATACTTACATGCTCTACCTTCGTATACGTATATCTTCATATAATAACAAAATCAAAATAATATACATTCTAGTGCAGTACATGGGGTTTCAAAGGCACTGAATATATTGCGATCCTTAAAAGAGTATTGCTAGGCACACTATTTACACCTTTCTAAACTTGAGCACAAACATCTAAGAAGGCGGTTTTGGATGCTGCTTATCCCACACCTTGAGATCAGTTTCATGATGATTCCCAGTAGCAGAAATATGTCGATCACCATAATCTGGTTGCACAAAAGGGACGTTCTCGCTAGTAGAAGGAGATAAAGCTTGTTGGAGCTTCCTGTGATGGATAACCTTCTTATCCATCACTACTTCTCTTGGATTTTGATCATGTTCTAGAGTAGGAGTGGTCATTAGAAAAACTAGAACTACTATTGGAGAAAATTGAAAACAAGGTGATTTCATGATTCAAAATGGTGGGAAGTAAGGCAAGTTTGAAGGGTTTGATATTCAAGGCTAATCTAGTATGTTTATATATTAAGTGCATATTTTGGTGGGGTTTAAGGAGGAGAATATTCATAATGTATTACGCACGAAAAGATTACACAAATCAGTGGGTTTCGCCTTCAAATCCCCCAGCAAGGCCCCCCGCACACCAGGCTACAGACCTCTTCCACTTTCAAAGGTGTCCTTAGTTGCAGACAATACGTTTCCTTAATCAAACTTAGAGAATGATTAATTCAATATTTAACATTATTGTGTTTGTTGTTGCTGATTTAGGAAATGCATAAGTTCGAAAGAGACGTATTTTACATTAATCTCCATAACTTCAAAAGAACATTGTTACGACTTGAGTATAATGTAAATTTCATTCAAATTAGTTTTTTCGTTCTTTCTTTTTTGCCTGAGATTTTTGAGTTACAGTTACCGTGTTTTCAAAAACAAACTTGTAGGTCCATCGAAATTTCGAATCACACGCACACAAGATAAACTCTAAAAGAGTAAACATGATCATCCGTAAGTACGGACTTACAGTATAATGTTGGCTAAAGGAGCAAAAAAATTATTGAACATATTGAAAGTGAAACTGTGTTGATGCCTACAGTATACCACACTTGTTGATGTTGATCGCCTAGCATAACGATGTCCGATGTCTTAGTATATCAATATAGCATGTATACAACCTCATCCAAAATCCTAATCTAGCTTTAAGATTGAGCCAAACTCGTGTGGTGAAACTAAAGTATTATAAATCATCTAACCCGTGTTGGTCGCCTCATGTATTAAGAATATCATATTTGGATTAATCACTAAAAGTGGTATGGTCTTTGAATTCAGATTCGGAGCTGGAGCTTTGGTTCAACGCTCCAAATACAGAGTGGGGGTGAAGTGCTCCAAAACAGATCTAGGTGCCTAGAATCTTCAATAATGTAAAAGTAGGTGTATAATTTAAAATTAAGACGCCTGCTCCGAATTGGGGTGGATTAATGATTAAGCGCGTAGCACACGTCATTTAGAGCACTTGAGAAATGTTGTTGGCCTCCACACCCGTACTCCGAAATTAGATCTGGATTATTGCCTGGATTCAAAACAACAACTGTTCGAGATGCTCTAATTCACTTGTACCTAAGTACCAAACGAGCATAAAACTACTTGAAGTGAACATACAAATTTCAAACCGGAAAGAAAAGAAAAGAAAACCAAGACCGCCCATCGGATTTCCTTTCATCAACTACCAATAGCTCAAGTGGCTAGTTCGCACGAACAAATGTGTCCCTTTCTTTTCTCTAGTAAACACGAGCACATGTTAATGATAAAACACCTTGATCTTTCAGCTTAAGTTACACCAATAACCTACATTATTATTCATAAAGAAACACCATAATCCATAGGTCCCATACTTTCTTTTTCTTTTTCTTTTTTGAAGTTTCAAAAGCATCAATCATGGCATCGACCACATTAGTTTTGTTTCTTTATACCAACAAGCACAAGGAGAAGTACTACAAATACTACTGCTGCATCAGTGCATGTTAATACGATTGGACTTTGATTTGATTGGTTGTAAGTCAGTCTTTCTTCTTTCTTAAAAGACACCAAAGGAAAGCACCATGCACTAACAGAACATTTACTTAGATATTTTCAGACTCAGAATTAAAGGTGTGGTGGGTCAAATATCTTCAAAGATATCAACTTTTTATCACCATTATAACCTAAGTTAACTCCACTTCCTCTTGGTTACTTCTACTTGCTAACCTTATTTTAATGAGAAAAGTTTGCAGGGATATGTTATTCTAAGGACATTAAGATCACAGTAATAGTACCTTGATATAGAGCTCCATTTCAACTTGTTGATGATATATGGCATTATATGCATATATGGTTCCTTCAAAATTTGTTTGATATACAATGAATCAATGTTTCATCCAACAAAATCATGTAGCAATCGTCCTCCGAAATCCTTAACATAATGATGGTTTTGTGGTTCAAACCCACCCATGATATACCCCTGATCACTACTTCCTCCGAGGCCTAAACTACGAGCCACATCCATCTGGAAAGCTTCACGCAGTCCTATTCCGTGATTCTGCCGAAGACCTAAAGTTAAAGAAACACCGCTGTTTCCACCAGCATTGCTAACTCCTACTCCAAACTGATCATGATGGCTTGATGACAAATTATTGTAGGAAAACTCCGTTGTTGGTTCATTGCTCTTGTCAGGTGTTTGAACAAGTTGATCTCTACTACGTTTCAACGTGTTGTCTTGTGGTGGTTTATCAGGAGCTACATTTTCGTCGTCTTTCAATTCATTTTGCTGCGTGTCCAGCATGTGTATTTCTTCAACCATAGGTTTCCACAGTCTAACTCTGGCATTGATGAACCAGTTTGAGACCTATACAAGTTTGAGGATCTTGAGAACGGGAATCATCAAACAAATCAACTCATCACGAGAGGGAAATGCAAATCATGTTTCATGTAAAAACCGAACATATTCCAACTTCAAGAGCCAAGAAAACAAATATCTGAAAAATAGTAAGAGATTAATTACATACCTGGCTTCTCGATAAACCGGTTTCTCTAGCCAGCATATGTTTGTCATTATCCGTAGGATATCTGCAGCATATAAGAAACACTAACCATATCAGATCAAATTTATATATCGTCCCCATATAAAGAGTAATTAGGCAATGTTTCATAAATTTGACTCAACAATATCCTAATTATATCTATGGTGTTCATAAATTACTTACGGGTGTAAGAAATGTTCAAACAGCCAGGCTTTAAGCACGGCTACTGCACGATCTGGAAGTCCTCTTTGGGGTCTCCAAACAGGATGATTTTCCTGAATCCTCAGATTATGACTTGGTTTTGGACCATGAGCCCGTCGGTTTGCATCTCCCAACTTTAAAGAATCACCTTTAATCGTGCTGCCCTCATTTCCAACAGCCTTGCTTGTGCAGCGAAGTTGATCAATTATGGAATTTTTCAAGGATTTGAAGTGCTTTGACATGGCTTTGATTGCAATAGATGTGTAAGGTGCTGCATTACCAAGCCCCGAAACTGATTCAAATGATGCAACAATTGCCTGCATCTGTTGATAGTAGACTTTGTATCTCCTGTATACCTACAAAAGGCCCAGGAAAAATAATAAATAAGTAAATGTAGATACAAGGCTTTATGATGAAAACAAAAGGCTTTAGAAGAAAGTTCATAATATACACATAGCACATGTAAGGCGTATAATGCCCTAAATATCTCAAACGTTATCATCACGGACCATTACATCTATAAATTATGTAAATGTGTTCTCAAGAAAATTTGTTAAGAATTACAATTGATGGGCTCTTAACTGAATAAGGTAAATAGTAAATGCATTGAATATGAGGGCCAGTGTGTCTATGATATAGAGGAACGTGAAGAATGTAACGCCAGAACATAGCCAAGATTAATTAGAACAAGCCTTCTCATTGCAAACAACTAAAATGTATTGTGGCCTAGTAAAGCATAAAGATATGAATTTATGTCAAGGAATCAGCATAAACAACTAAGGATTTAATCTTAATTTCGTATGCTAAAGTACACAATTATCGCTTATACATTTAAGATTGTTTACGTTGTTTATAATCATCAGTGAAAATACATCCATGTGTAGTATGAAAGATACGATATACCATGCATATGAAATAAGCACCAATCACTATGTACAAAAAAGATTGTCTTTAACGTGTTGCAATAAATCAAAAAAATTCTCCACAAACACATTGATTTTACCTTGAAAATGAAATGTGATTGATACCTTGATTAAGTTGCGAATGAAACCATACAATTTCTACATGTTTCACACTATTGTGTTGCTCCTACCATTCAAAATTGTTTAAAATTTGTAAGATATAGCTTTTGATATTAATGGTGTCTCCTACCCAATCAGCCAAAAATACATAGATTTACTAGGCCAAGATTATATTGGCATTTTCCCTCTTGATTTGACAAGAACAACAATGCATTCCACACAAACTTTCATGGTCACAATGGTTTTGTAGTTTAGGCTCCAATCACTTCATGGCAATACTAACAACAACAACCAATAATCGACATATAAGGTTGTCATGCACTTTCATGGAACAAAACTTTATGTAAATGTTCCTTGGCATCAACTTTACTAAACATTTCCAGACTGTAATCACCAATATCAAATTTCTAACATGTTCTATATCGATCATCAATCCATAAAAATGAACTTAAAATGCCCTAAATCTTGGTTGTAGAAGTGTAGAGTTGCAGGAATTGATAATAAAAAAATCAGAAATTTGTACTAGTGAGGATATAAACTTGACTAGAGAAGCGCAAACCTCATCCAACATTGCAATCAACTTATTCTTCTTCCTTCCATATTCATTCTGATCATCACCACCGCCTTTAGTCACACCCAAAATATCTGGAGGATCCAACAAAGAGAAATCTCCACAGCTTCTTTCAACAAAAACTCCTTGAACCACATCACAGTGTTCCTCCATGAGTTGTTGTGCAGGTTTCAAGAACCTTGATCTTTTCAGAACAGAAGCATACCCTGTAAATGGTCCAAGAGGCACTGGACTTCTCACATCAGTAGAGCATGATGCACCAGCATCACCAATGATCCCTCGAATTACATATCCATCAATACCCTTACCTCCAAACACTGAGTTTGGGTTATCATACTGTTGTAGATGGTGGGTTTGGTTAGAAGAAAGTGATAAAGATAGGCCTTTGTCAAATGATGATCGATAATCATCGAGAGTCTGTTGTGGTGGCCTAAAGGAGATGTTATCTTGTAAATATCTAAGATGTTGTGATGAGTAAAGGAAAGGGTTGTTGTTGTTGTTGTTGCTGTTGTTGTTACCTTGTTGAATTGAGGTAGGGTTAACATGTAGAGCAAGAAGAGAAGATTGAGGATCAAGTAAGTAAGAATTAGAAGCATAAGGCATGAAATTTGATACTTCTTGTTTGACAGTTGAGGATGAAACAAAAAGAGGGTTTTGCTTAAGAGACTCTCCTCCTCCAAGTAAAAGAAGAGATGGATCATAGTACAAAGCTCTCTTAAAGCTAGAACAACTTGCTTCTTCCTCTTCTTCTTCATCATCATCATGTTCATGAGAAGGGATGACTCTAAGTTTATCTCTTCTACTTCTCTGTGGGACATGATAGGGTTCCTCATCAGCCATGATTGAGCTTAACAGGGACAATTAGGTATTTAAGGAGAGAGAGAATGGGATGTGAAAGGGACGTTGGAAGGATGAGAAGATAGGTTATGATGATGATGATGAAGTTCTGTGTTTCATAATTATTTGCAGAGATAGCAGTGAGAGAGAAATATATAACTTAAACTTTTGTGGTGCCTGATGCCTGGTGCCTGGTGGGGATAGAGCTACTAGGGTTACCAACCAGAACAGAAAATGGATGAATCCATCATCCATGTGTGTTATGACTGACTGACTGACTGATAAAAATAATTTCTGCATTACTGTAGAAGTGACACTACCTTGAGCTACAGTGTATACTACTGTTGAATCACTGTAGCAGAAGCTCACCTCTTTTGGTTAATAATAATAATGCAGTAGAGTTGTAGTTGAGTTAATAATAAAGATGATGATGGGATTAATTATGAGTTTAGAACGACGGCAAATACGGGCTATCTTTGAAGCAAAAGATTTCTTTTTTATATCTAAAAACTCTCTGTGACTATGTCTATGTCTGTGTCTATGTTTGTAGTACGTACAAGTTATTACAACAATGGTTTGAATGAAATGCGTCACTTCTAGTCCACTCCTGACTTGGTTTCCACAGTGGAGATCTCTGATTTCATCACGTGGATTTGCATAGATATACGTAATCCTCAATTTGACCTACCTACCTAGTAGTAGTAGCTAGCTACTAGTCTCTCACTTACTTCTCCTCTAGGCAAAGCCACTACAATGCTCATGTGTCATGTGTCATGTGTCATGTGTCATGTGTGCCTCACCTCAAATACTCCTGAAAACATATGTATGACCATAAAACTGACTAACATTAACAACAATTCCCCCGGAAATGGAATCATCTGAAATACATGATCAGTAAGAGCACCTTTTCAATAGCATGGTATGCTCTTAAGGTTCTCTTGTACTCTGACAAGAAACCCATTCAACAACCCCATATCCCTCTTGAGTATATGAAACTTAAACTTGGCGAGAAGTATTTGTTAAGGTATGAACTCGAAGCTATATTTTGTCAAGACTGGAAACTGGTTAGATTCGTTCGAATGATATTGTTGTCCGTTCGAACGAAGAGTCAAGCTTGGTGGAATTTGGCCCAGAATGACAAAATCGTTCGAACGACTTTGTGACTCGTTCGAACGAGATTGGCGTTTAACTTTTTTAGAAGTTCTCTCCGATTTAGAAGTTTGACTGTGAGACGTAGGAGTTTGCCTCGAGATCTGTACCCATGTAAATTAGAAGTTTATAATCTTGGTGTGAGCCCTCTATTATATAAAGGGGTCATAGGTTATTGTATTAACCATCTTGTGAGAGTTTAATCTTAGAGAAGCTTTAAGGTTTGAGAGACTCCATCATTAAGCTTTAAGAAAGCTTTGAGAGATCATTGTAACCTATTTGATTTACATAGTGAATTAATCGGGACTGGATTTTTATCTGAAAGGATTTTTCACTTCCATCATCTGGAACTTTTGTGTGTCTTATTGCTCTTGTTTGATTTTTGTTTATTCTCTTAGATTGGTGTTTCCACGTAATCGTTCTTGACGAGAGGAAGGGAGTAGCTAACTCGGATTCTCAACAGTATTCGTGTACCACCAAGGCACTTAACTGTTGAGTGCCCAACAATTTTTGTAGCGCCCCGTTTATTTTTATTTGTGTTTTGGGTTGCTTTGCTTAACTTGCTCTAGGGTGTATAATAGTTTAATTTCTAAGCTTTTGAATTGGGGAAGATTCTTGGTCAAGACCCACCACCGAATTCCCAAACTCTTCTCCAACTCCTCCTTCTCCTCCTTCAACTTTTCTTCCCTCTTTTATTTTGAAATCAGGAGAAAGGGTAGCTTAACCCCAACCCCGAATTCCTAACCTATTTCTTCTTCTTTTACAATTGTAAATCATTTCATCTCTTGTTGTGGCTGGAAATTCTTGAACGGGAGATCGAGAGTGATAATCGATTGTTCTAGGGTAGGATCATTGCATTGCTCTTCTTAAGCATTCAATCTTCAGGCAAGTACTATTATTGCTCTTCACTGCTCTTTGATCGAAATTTCATAGTTGCTATACAATTATTTGGAACCCATAACAGTAGGACTGTTAGATTTTTACAAGTATAATAGTTGCTTCTGGGAGTTACTTCTAAATCATAACAGTAAGTATGCTTGATATACTATTATTTAACTATTAATTATTTATATTGTAGTTATAACCCATACTATAATAGTTCTTTTTATATTCAGTAAGACATATTTTCATAGTCTATATACAGGATGCATATATATTCAGTAAGGCAGATTTTTATAGTATATATACAGGATGTATATATATTCAGTAAGGCAGATTTTCATAGTCTATATACAGGATGCATATATATTCAGTAAGGCAGATTTTCATAGTATATATACAGGATGCATATATGTTCAGTAGGGCAGACTTTGTGTAGACATATATATAGTTTAGGGCAGACCTTGGTTAAATGTTTACTTAGAATATATATATGATTAGTATATAAGAAAATTTGTAATGATATTAATTATATCCATATCAATAGCGTAGGTAATAGTAATTGGTACCTCGTGCTCAACCCTTTAAACTATAAATGGATAAGTTGGACATTGATGTTAAATCAAGGGGGTATTAGCATAAGCCTATTTAAAATCATCGACTGAGACTCTACTTCTATATTTGTGAGGGTAAAAAAGTCATTGAGCTTAAGATCGCCAATCATATGATATAGTCTCATTGTCTATAGAGCAAAGACAGATAAGTCATTTTGATTGAGCGTCGGTCTCTTAAATCATTCATGCATAGGATAACTTAGAGTTAATGTACACAGTAGGGCTATGCTGTTACGGTCCTTGGGTTCGAGTCCCTAAACCAAATATGAGGTAACTATTTATCAGTTTTCCCGGGTTGCAAGTCCCAAAATTCTTTCCCTGTTACTTCTCGACTGCATGCTACGCGAGCATCCCGTGGGCTTAGATCCCTGAAAGTGAAAATAAAATAGGCTTTAGACCTGTAGGTTGAAAATCCTTGACCACCTTGATCCGGTGATTTACCCGCTAATTCCTGGCTCACTAAAAAGAAATCCGCCAATCTCTGGCTCGCCAGTAAGGGATACACTTCTGTTGAGGACAGAAGGGTGCGAGAGTGTGGTCCCACTGAATTAAAAGTGACCCTGTGTACATCGCCTGTTAGTTATCTCCCACACCTAATAATACTTTATAACTATTTTATAATACTAGTTGGCGCCGACGCTTAAAAAAACAACATTAATAATTGAACCTCATTTCCTCAATGCATTGCATCATTTATATATAATTACAGGATATTATATCACACTAGTACTTTTTGTATAATAGATCGGTCTGTCATGTTCAGTGACCGGTAATAATTGTGCTTGCTTGACGCCCTGTGCGCTATATTTTTTTCAGGAGGTCGAGCACGGTAGGATTTTGCTTAGTAAGGCTTGGCTATTCAGTTTCAGGATTCTTTGGAGTTCTTTGGATCGCTGAGTTGTCGTAGGGTATTTATAATAATTATTTCATATTTCATCGTTTTAGTCTAATTCTCGTATTTAGAGTTAGTAGAGAATTTTATTCATTTTAATATAATTGAGTTATTTTCCGTTGCGTTTGGTAAGTAGATGTAGTTAATTTCGTTAGAAATAATACATCTGTGGGGTTTCATCCGTAGGATGCCCGACTTGTTAGGCCTTAGGATTTGCTTAATGATTTTTATCAGAAGGCGAATTTTGGGGCGTGACAATTTTTAAATGCAGCTTTCAAAGCACTGAAATGTTAGGCACGAGTAAGTTTTTTTTTTGTGTGTGCGTGTGGCCCCAACCCATCTCCCTACAACTAGTTTTTTTATTTTACTAAAAATTTCAAATAAAAATGGTAGTTTTCTTAAATTCTCCTTTAAATAAATTTGTTCACCCCTTTCAATCTAGTTACCATTATTAATTATCTAGTAACTCAATGGATAATCAATTTTCCCAAAATTCATACTTTCGAAATCACCGAATTACTCCATGCCCTCGCATTCATTTTCCGCGCCACTTAATGTGTTTGTCAATGAATAGAAAGATGTGTTTGTCAACTAATAGAAAGACGATAATAGTTGTTGGACTGACCTTGAGGATCAAACGTTTGCTAAATATTGGGTCGTTCACTTGCAAGATAATCAAAACGGTAAACAACAAGATGAATCCAAGTTTTGGGGGGAAATAGTAAACGGCTATGAAGAAACAAGTGGGTACATGATCCCGCCTTTAAACAACGTTAGAGAAAAATCCAACAGCAAACCGTATTTTTTGTGTCTTGCGTAATCAAAGTTCGTGAGGTGAACCATAACGGTATTAGAATTGAACACCACGAGGTACGTTTCAATTTATATGACATGTTTGTTTAAATTTGTTACATCACGCCATTTCGTTATAGAAATAGATCACGCGGCATTCGAAATTTTCGCCGAAAAAATTTGCATCGTAAGTCGGTTTTAATTCGGTGAAGTAATCATCCAATAATTCGGATTTGAAAGCGCTTCGTATGATAACAACAAATTTAAATGAGAATTTTGACATAACGCGTACTATATAACTCATCATCTTTGTAAGAGGAACACACAACTTTCTTCGATATATAACTTTTACCCCCCCCACAACACAACCACGCTCATCATGTTATCAAAAAGAATATTGAGGGGTGGAGGTGGGTGGGCAGGTCCTTGGTCGTGCGAGGCAAATCTCTCCATTACCGCCTTGCAATTTTGGCGTCGGGCGGTGTAATTATAATATTTCATCAATTAATTTGTTTATGGGTTGTGTGAAGAATTAAGGTGTTGGAGTGTTTGGATGTAGGTGTTTGACGGTGGAGTTGTTTGAATGAGAGGGGAGGGGAGAAATGGACCAAGTAATATTAACATATGTTAGACGTTTTTTTATATATTTGGCGTTTTTAGTTAGGACTGCAGAAAAACCTTAATTCTCTGTTGGACGAAAACAGTATGCGATTCTATTGGAGGTGCTCTTAAGTTAAAGAAACAAACCACCTTAGATACCCAAAATGACCCATTAATCTTCACCCACATTTCTTCAAGGACCCATGGCAATCTCTCTTGCCCTTGCACTACTCTTCCTAGCTACAGTTAGAGCCCAAGACGCGGGTTCCAACGACTTTAATGTTCCTAATGGCATTTGATAGGAACAAAATTGATGGAAGTTATTTCACTTTCACCGGTCTAAGAAATGGAATGCCTGCTAAAAATGGACTCGGACTTAAAAACTATTTCTGTCACGAAATTTCCAGCTCTTGATGGAATGGGAGTGTTTCAATGGAGTTGTTGGAGTTAAATGCTCCCTACAACCATCCAAGAGGACCAGAAATGTTGTATTTAGCTGAAGGTTCTCTGACTGTGGGAACAACCAATTCAAACGGAAAATTATACCACAAGGGAGATGTCTTCAGCCCTCAGGCCAACATTTCCATTAGAAAAAGAAGCCATAGCATGTCTACTTCTTGTCTGTCTATGAAATGTACCTTGTTCCGAGTCTACATTACCCAATGCATTCACATTCTGCATGTTTCTCCTATCTACATTACACAATGCATCCATATCTGCTTCACTATCACTTTTGGGGAAGAACAGCTGTGGTCTGACCATAAAACATATGTAAAAGGATTTACATATGACAACATGCTTGCCTTAGGCTATACTATGTATTGCTCTGAAACAGAGCATCTAACATATAAGTTTTTGGGAACATTATGTTCCCTCCCATGTATATATGATATTTATGAGATGGACATAAATATTAGAGGAATTGCAGTATGGTCTCTTGACTAGAAGGTACACAAACAAAACATCTGTGTTTTCTGTCTTAAGAGCACCAGTAAGGGAGTGTGTACCAACCATCATAACTTGTCCCCCTAGTTGTTTAAGTGCATTTAGCTAAGCTAAATTGTGTTAAAATCTAGCAAAGCGAAACTTCCTAACAAACCCCAAACTCTATAAATTGAGGATTTATTTTCGTTTAATCTCCAGAATCCCAATAGTTATAATGGCTGGAGTTGTTCTTGTTTTGTTGATCTTAACTAATTCTTTTGTGGTTCTAGCTGTAGATTATCCATTCCTGACCAAAACCCGTAAACTCAATCAGTTTGTACCATTGGCATTGGCATTGGCATTAGCGCCCTTATCTAGTGAAGGTCCAAAAGAGTTGAGTTCATTTGGTGAACCATATTTGAGTGAAAATGCCGAAGCACCAAGCAATAGAAGACTGGGTTTAAAACATCATTCCGTTGAAAAGTCGATTGTAGGGGGTGGAGTAATTCTAGGGGGATTTGCTACTACATTTCTTGTTGCGGTTTTCTGTTATATTCGAGCTACTAGAAGGAGAGACGGAGAAACTGTGCCTGGTCTAGTTTAGGAGCTTAGTTCTTATGCTTATACGCATAACACACAATGCTCAAGGTTGTTCCTGTTAAATTTTTTGAAAAAAATATATAGATTTTGGTTTTTGATTTTGTGTCTTCTTCTCGCAACATTTAACTTCACCCGCTTAACCACTAATTTGAGAACAAAGATATGAGCAAAACTTGTCTTACATTACTCTTTGAGTAACCGCTCAACCACGGAAAAAATACCCAGTGTGATGAGTGAGAACTCTGATTTTGCTAAAAAAATAACCTATAAGTTAATCAAGTTTAGTCAAAGCAAGCTCTCATGTAATATATCCGATTATTTTGAAAACATTGGCCATTAATAAGTTTGCTTATACCAAAACATGTCTCATAACAGCTGTTATTATCAAATTAAACAAACTTTCTCCATGGTGATGTTGGTGTTTATACATCGAAAGCATACATTATGTTCCCCGTCGAAATCTTATAATGCACTCTCACATGTCTCCTTATAAACTACCCTATAAACAAATTCCATCAATCACCATGTCTTCATTACAAAATTCCTCAATCCCGGTGAAACGAAACTTCTACTAATCTGCACCACACGAGTGTCTCCCCCCAACTTTCTCTCTCACAATATATTATTTTTGTATTCTCAATATTCTTGCAATCTTCTTCAATATCTTGAACAATCTTTTTTTATACGAGAGCATCTCCAGCATGGTATGTTGTTACAATTTTCAAGCACTTTTGCAAAAACTCTTTCCAACAGGTATGGTGTTCAGCATACTCACTCTCGTACCCCTCCAAAGTATGCAAATCTGGAACTTGAAGAATGGTATGTACATACTACTTTTGTGGGTCCCTACAAATATTTCTTCTCGAGAGAAATCTGTTGGAGGAAAATAGTATGCTATTCCGGATACTAGTATTTGATATAAAAAATATCCACATTAAATTTTCTTGAATATCTCATAATATTTTGGAGGCTTTGTACTGAATTGGCATCTCCAATAGTTTTTTTTGTTGTTGTTGTAAAGTCCGTATTTTTGCACTTTTATTCTACATAACCTGAAACATTACAAATTACAAATTAGTCTTATTTAATAATTATAAGAGGCTTAGAAGCTTTAAATAAGAAATATGAAATGAGCATTTTACATGCCTATCAACCAGCGCAACTCTGATACACGTATACCGCTAAGTAACTTAAAATAGTAACTTCAAGGGTAAAAAAAGCCCAGATTTGTTTGAGAAGATGTTGATCACTAGTCTTAATTATAAATATGGAATTTGGATCAAACATGTGGTTTTGCTAATTGTAGATTACTGTACTATATTGAGTATGTAAATATTTACGGGAATTCTATAAGAACATGATTAATCGATTAAATTAAATTTACTTTAGACTTATTTACTAGTGTTTTTTCAAGATGAATCTTCCTTGCAGCAAATTTATGCTAGGATTGCAGGTTATTCTCATTCTTGCGTTATCAATCTCGGCTCTTATTCCTAATTTTCACGCTGACATAAATATTTTCTTTGGGGGAAAGCATGCCAAAATCTCCAATGATGGACGACAGGTTGATCTTTTGCTCGACAAATCTACAGGTTCGGGTTTTCAGACTAAGAATGGATATATTTTTGGCAAATTCGACGTTATGATGAAACTTGTTCCTGGAAATTCTGCTGGAACTGTCACCACTTTCTACGTACGTATTCTTCTTTCGTGACTTCTCATGTAGTATATACATATTAATGCTATATTAGGTGATTGATAGTCTAGTGTTTGTGTTTCTAGCTGAATTCAAGTTGGGGGACGGGGCATGACGAAATAGACATCGAGTTCTTAGGGGATGTTAATGGAAAGTCATACACCATGCAGACTAATGTCTTCACAAAGAACGTCGGTAATAGAGAGCAAAGGATTAAACTTTGGTTCGACCCGACCACGGCTTACCACAAATATGCTATACTGTGGAATCCCCAAAGGATAATGTATGGATTATCGATATCTTAGCATGCACTAATCAATCACAAATTACTAATATAAAGATACTAATGAGAAACTTTACTATTCTCTTGCAGTTTTTATGCGGACAACATACCTATTAGGGTATACGAAACAGGGAAAACAAAGGTTCCATTTCCAAGTGAGCAGCCAATGAATGTGTACGCGACATTGTGGGACGGAAGTGATTGGGCCACGGCAGGTGGACGCAAAAAGGTAGACTGGAAGCTAGCGCCATTCACTGTATCATTTCGCGACTTTAATATTGACGGATGCGTGTGGTCTGGGATAGGCTTAGCTACTACTTGTTCAACCTCTTACAAACCTAAATGGATCGACCAAAAACTTACCCTTAAGGAGGTACAAAAGTTGGCATGGGTACGAAAGAATTACATGTACTACGACTACTGCACCGATCCCAATCACCATAGTCCTCCTCCTGAATGTGCACTCAAAATCACCGCAGGTGGTTAACTTTGAACCAGTAACAATCTTTTGGCCAATTTTGATCAACTTGCAGATAAATGTAATTTTGATCTACTCTTTTGTTTTGCTTCTTTGTAATCTTTTTTTTTTAGTATACCTGTTGTTTCAGGTTGTTTTTCCCTTTTCGGTGTTTGCTTCTCCCCCTCCCCCAGGTCTTCATGTTGACTCTCTAAGGATTAGGGGAAGTTATCCCCAGCCCCCACCATGTACATTCTTTCTTTCTATATATCTGGTCACGAGTCTACCTAAACCAGGCTTGCTTAGCAAAAAATAAAAATAACTTCCACATCAATACAATTTGCAACTAAAAGAAAATCTTCACGGAATCTGGTTGACCTAATCGGATCGACTAGTTTATTAAAAATAATGGTGCGGCGTGAATGCATTAAAATTTGAGGAAGATGATTCGGCCTTCCAGAAGGCTTTATATTTCTAGAAGGCTAGTGCTAAAATTCAAAGGGAAGAAAACACGTAATAAATTACATATGCCTACCTATCAATATCAGAAAACGCATTCTTTAATTTTTAGTTGCTATATAATAGTTTGTTCGCTTAGTTACCTTGAACCTGCCGGACAGACTTAGTTTTATATCTGTCTATATATAATCCTAAACATAGATAAACCAAATACTAGAAGAGGATGGTTTTTTCTAAAAGCTTCATTAGTTTTGTTGTTGCTTTGATGATTGTTTCTCAACTTGAAAGCACAACATGTGTAGAAGGCAGACCACTTGTTTCGTTAGATCTTCGAAGTAAGCTCTCTAATTAATTTCTTTCTATCTGTTCTTCATATGATCAGTTGGGGTACATAGTTCTGATGTGATTTGGTTTTGTAGGATTTGCAACACTAGGAATGATCTGCAAGTGCTGTGATGGTGTTGGAGGTGAATGTAGGAGTATATCAAAGGGAGATAACTCTTGCTCTAAACTTGAATGTAAACCATGGAAATTTAGTTAGACTGGATATATTTTCCCATGTGTACATAGTTTTTTAATGCGAATTTGGAGATGCACATATATATGAATAAGACTGTACCATATAAATGTAAGATGGGATTATGCATATATTTTCCATCTCTAGTTTTGGTTGCAAGCGCTTAGTCTGTATCTCAGTAGACTATTTTGGATTGTAGAATACATACATACACCCAAAAGTAGAAAGAAAATACCAAAGACTGCAAGTCTAAACTTGAAGTCATTTAGAAAAACGCGTAGGTAGTAGATCTGCTTACAGCTAGATGATTATGGGTGTATTTTGTTCAACTTCTGGAAGATGGTGATTTTCTTTTTACATTCCAAGGCCTGAATTCAACTAAATAGCTAGTGGCCCAGTTTGGAATCCCTTGTTGGAAAATAAATTTAGAAGGTGGAAGCAAGTAACCATCTTTTTTCCAAACTGACTACCTAGCAAGTTGGCCAACACATCAAGAAAACACACCCTCAGGGGCGGTTCAGAGACCCGCAGGGTGGGTTGTTAAAATATTCATGCTGCGCAGACACAAATCGATTAATAAGAGACGCTACGTGTCATTTTCTGATTGGATGAATATGTTGTACAGTTTATTAAAAATATAATTACAATACACGTGGTTGTCTTCTATTGGCATTGATGCCGTGCGGTGTATATAACTGTTACGATTTGAACATGCGGCTTCCCAACAGTCGTCCATTGCTACCGCGCAGTTCTGAATTGTGGTAGATTCTAATGACCCTTTGTTGGTTTGGCACTGGTGTATAAAATTTAAGGTCAGTTACTATTGAGTCATTTTAGTCGGATTCAAATGACCCTAGTACTTTATATGCTTTTAAGGATTTTTGTGAAATATGAATGTAAGGATGTTGCTGCAAGCTTTGGCGAACCACATTGGAAAAAGGAAAAAGGAAAAGATAACTTGAAAGAAATTGCAGGCTTGAATAATTCAATTGAAGTAACTTAGGGGGTGTTTGTTTTCAAGTAATGAATGCTGACTGTCGAACATTTTGAAGTGTGTGTTGAATGCTTTCAAGTGTTTTATTTTCAAAAAGTGATAAATGCTAATAAATATTTTAAATACCCTTGTTATAAAAATAACGCAAGTTGCACCATTACGCTCTATATGAAATGACTAGAACTACTACTACTACTACTATTACCACCACCATTACATTTACCGTCACATATACATATTTCTTAATCCAAATAATTTTTACAATAGTTAGATGTTTGTTTGCGAGGGAGTTGAGAGAGAGACAAAAAAAAAATGCATTGTTTAAATTTCGTGGGTGTTTTGTTAAAGTTTTTTTTTTTTTGTGTGGGTGATGAGGGGTAATATAGATAGACAAATAAAAGAGGAGTGCTTAATGACTAGTAAACTAGTCAAAACAGCTTACTAGTTTTGATTTACTAGTAATTGCTTACTAGCTAGTAAACTAAAAAGAAACACCCTTCAAATGTTTAATACCCGTTATTAAGCATTTCAGTAAGCACTAAGTGTAAGCCGGAAAACAACCACCCCCTTACATAAATAAATGTAAGAGAATATTATTATTGTAGCTTGAATCCATAATTGATTTGGTGATATAATATCTTCTCCCTCTGGAATCAAATCGAATTATATTATTATGTTTTGTAAGAAGTGTGTGCAACTGTACAAGCAAGAAGAAGTAAGGTCGTCACTTACTGCTGGAATGTAAACCATGGAAATTTAGTTAAGACTGTATTTTCTCATGTGTACATAGTTTTTTAATGCGAATTTGGAGATGCACATATATATGAATGAGACTGTACCATATAAATGTAAGATGGGATTATGCATATATTTTCCATCTCTAGTTTTGGTTGCAAGGGCAGTTTTGAATTGCGGTAGACTCTAATGACCCTGGGTTGGTCACTATCTTTTTTCCAAGCCCTTGTGGAAAATAAATTTAGAACATGTGCATCAGTAGGGTAATTTGCTTAAGTGGAGGCAAGTCACCATCTTTTTTCCAAACCGACCACCCAACAAGTTGGGTCATTTTGCCTAGGCGGCAGCCAACACATCAAGAAAACCCACTCTGAAGGTCGGTTCAGAGACCCATATGGTGGGTTGCTAAAATACTCATGCCGTGCAGGCACAAATCAGCCAATCGCTACGTGTTATTTTTATGATTGGATGAATATGTTTATTTTTATTTTTATTTACTAAAAGAAAAGAGTTACAAAAGTGGTCCCATCACTCTTGAGCGGCTCTGAAGCTTACCGAACCAAGAAAAACATACATTATCGCCCGTGGGCCTACCTGCTATACAATGTGCTACAGAGTTAGCGCTCCGAGGCGCATAGTTAATACAAATAACCTCAAAATGTTTAAACAACGCTAAAAAATTATGCAAAATCGTTTTAGAGGACCAAGAAATGGATGCAGCGCCCATCTGACAAAATGAAGAAATCGCCTCGGCATCCGTTTCAACTGTAACCCAATCTAAACCTTGCTCTCGAGCCCAGCAAACACCACCCAGAACCGCTAATGCTTCGCCTTCTTCGCTGCTCGTAAATCTGCAAGAAGAACTTCGGGCTACAACAAATATATTATGAGCATCACAGATAACAAAACCAATGTGATTATACAATTTATCTTTACAGTAAGAGACATCAACATTTATTTTGGCCCATCCATGAGCTGGGAGAACCCAAAAAACCTTGATATTCAAACGGTGCAGACAATCGCCCCCATTTCTGATCCGAACAGATTTTACAGTTCTAAAAAAATTATGAAAAATTCCGATCGCCCCTATTTCTGATCCGATCCTATCCGGAAACAGCCTGGCCTATATAAAATATGCTATAATGCCCTGTATGGCTATATCAAAAGGCTAGAGAATATTATTATTATTATAGCTTGAATCCATAATTGATTTGGTAATATCATATCTTCTCCCTCTTGGTATCAAATCAAATTATATTATTTATGTGTTGTAAGGAGTGTGTACAACTGTACATGCAAGAACAAGTAAGGTCACCACTCCCTTGAAAGAGAGAGTCATATTTATTGGTGACTAGTGAGACAGAGAGAGTCTCTCTTGTTCTATCTCTGTTTCTTTGTAAGATTTCAACAACAATGGAGAAACAACAGATTGAAGGAGTCAAAGCAGCTTCATCAGAAGGAGGGAGTTCTTCTTCTTCTTCATCTACTGATGCTCTACTGTTGGCTTCTTCTTCTGCTTCTGCTGCTGCTTCTGCTTCTGCTTCTGCTTCTGCTTCTGCTGATGCTGATGCTGTTGCTGTTGCTGTTGTTAATAAGGAATCATCATCCTCTGGGGGGGTTTTCGACTCTGTCTTTGCACCTCCATCCAAGGTATTAGTGCTTCAAGTTTTGATTTTTATTCAAATATAGGATGATATTAATTCAAGATTATAACTTTAGTTTGTTTCAATTTTAGGTGTTGGGAGTGAATTCATGGTCATGGAGAAACAATGATCCCAAGTCCTGGAATGCCTCTCCAGGTATTACTAGTTATTTAATTTCCACTTTTCCTAAACTTATCAAGCTTTTACTATCACTCAACCAAGTACCAACCAGCACTTTAGGCTATATAATATCTAGATTGTATGCTATAGTCAAAATTAGAGTGTTAGCATTGTGGGTTTTTTAAGTACATGTGACGTTTTGATCCAGGAGGATCTAGAGACTAAACCTCTTAGATATAGACAAAATGTTGAGCAATTGAAGCTCTTTTTGGGAAGTTTTAAACACCGATTTTGTGTTCTTTGCATTAATTTCTTCGATTAGGTTAATCTCAATTCGATTGTGGATTACGTTTTTAATTCACTGCCTCAACTACATGTTGTCCAAGCAAATGAAACACGTAAGAAGAAACTAACAAAAAGCCTTACAGCTTGAATCACTCGATTTGTAACGCCTGCTAACACGTGGAGTACCCAATCTAAATTGTACGTTATAGTCAAAATTAGAGTGTCGGCATATCCAAGGGGAGTCTCGACCGACGCCATTGACGGTCTTTTGTATTGAACGTAAAAGGTTTTTGTAGCTAGTTACAAAAGAGTGTCTGGCACGTTGCCTTCTAATCCAACATTTTTAGTTTACTGCGTGTACACGTTGTTGAAGAGAATCAAATACGTTCAGGATCATATGTAAAGACTAAAGAGTGAAACTAATTTAATCTAACGTTACCAGACTAAAGCCACATGTTTAATTCTATTCCAGAACTACACGTAGGAAGAAACTAACAAAAAGCCTTACTGCCTTTGTAACGCCTGCTAACACGTGTAGTACTCAATCTAAATTGTACATTATAGTCAAAATTAGAGTGTCGGCATATCCAAGGGGAGTCTCGACCGACACCATTGAAGGTCTTTTATAGTAACATAAAAGTTTTTGTAACTATGTACTCAACAGTGTGTGGCATGTTGCCTTCAAATCCAACATTTTAAGTTGACTGCGGGTACACGTTGTTGAAGCGAATCAAATACGTTCAGGATCATATGTAAAGACTAAATAGTGAACCTAATTTAATCTAAAGTTACTAGACTAAAGCCACATGTTTAATTCTATTCCAGAACTACACGTAGGAAGAAACTAACAATAAGCCTTACTGCCTGAATCACTCGATTTGTAACGCCTGCTAACATGTGGAGTATCCAATCTAAATTGTACGTTATAGTCAAAATTAGGGTGTCGGCTTACCCAAGGGGTGTCTCGACCGACACCATTGAAGATCTTTTATAGTACCATAAAAGGTTTTTGTAACTATGTAACAACAGTGTCTAACACGTTGCCTTCAAATGCAACATTTTTAGTTGACTGTGCGTGTACACGTTGTTGAAGCGAATCAAATACGTTCAGGATCATATGTAAAGACTAAAGAGTGAAACTAATTTAATCTAACGTTACCAGACTAAAGCCACATGCTTAATTCTATTCCAGAACTACACGTAGGAAGAAACTAACAAAAAGTCTTGCAGCCTGAATCACTCGATTTGTAACGCCTGCTAACACGTGGAGTCAAAATATAGATTGTCGAATATAGTCAAAATTTGAGTATCGGTATACCTAAGTGGAGTGTCGACCGACACCATTGGCAGTCTTTTGTATTGAACGTAAAAGATTTTTGTAACTAGTTACAAAAGAGTGCCTGGCACGTTACCTTCTATTGTAAAGTTTGTCTAACTGTCTATATATGTCTAATACGCTGGTATGTCATGGCATTGCAAAAGTATCAGAAAATTGATCACCCTTATTGCATATGATTTTATACAAAAAGAGAGGCAATATCACGTGGATATAGCTAGTGGAGCAATTTAGTCTTAAGATACAGCTAGAAGTATATTTTAAGGCATAACACAGCTTACATTCTCCATCTGCATATCAAAAATTAGGTATAAATAGTGATCTTGATTAGTATTCTAAATGAGAATTTAAATCGAGGTATATTACTTACAGATTAAATGAATATCTTTAAAAAATCTTGATTAGTAGAATTTAAATCGAGGTATATTACTTACAAATTCTTGTTTGACCCATTGTTAGCAAACTAAAGCCACATGTTTAATTCTGTTCTCGAACTACACCTAGGAAGAAACTGCCAGAATTAGTGCCTGCTAACACGTGGAGTAAACCATCTAGATTCTAGAAATATAGTCAAAATTAGAATTTCACTATATACAAGGGGAGTCTGAACTGACTTCATTGTTATTTCAAACTATTTTGTCAAATAGTTACTCAAATTCTCTTCAGTTACACCTTGTTTCCCCCTACAAATAAATTCTTCTCGGAAAAAAATCCTCGCGGATGAGCACTTTGTATAATGAAATCGTAAAGCAGCTATACCAATTTTCTCTATATCTTCAAACTTGGTGGTTTTCCTGGACCCAGATATGAATTTGAACTCAGCAATTCTTATTTCAAACTATTTATGCAGATGTAGACAACTATATGTCTCAAGTTCGTGCCTTTGGCACCTATGACAGCTCATGCTGATCTCAAAGAAGCCAATAACCCTCTTTTGTCCGGGTTGCACCTGTAAAGCGTCACTAACCCTCAGTTTTTACAAAAAAGTTTTGTTTTTTGTTGTGCTGCACCCAAAATTCCTGATATACCCCTTTTATAGTATAAAACATATTAATCTAATTTCTACATGATATATAAGCTTTGCTCCTGAAAGATCACTTCCTAAATCGTATGTGATTTTTGCAGTCGATGTTGCACATAGCAGCGAAGGTGAAGGCGGGAGTCATCTCTTACCGGACAAGGAGAGGCGTCCCATTTTTCAAGAAACATTAGGACCTTGCTCTCTCAGCTCGTCTATCTATTATGGTGGGCAAGACATCTATCCGAATTCTCCAAGTACCGGATCGTCTGATTCATCCTATAATGTAAGTTTACCTAATACATCATTCATAACACAGTGATAGCCGAATATAGGCATGTGTCAGCTTAGCAAAATGTTGACCACACATCTGAGGAAGAAAAGAAATAAAATCAGATTTCGTAAAAGTTTCCTAAACTCGTGGAAACTGATATTTTCAGTGAACTCTGGGGAACGTGTAGGAATGTGGGTGACTTGCTCAAAAATTTAGTAGATGAAAAATAAAGTCCAAATACATTGTAATAAGCTTCAACACTTTTTAGAAGTAACTTTGGAAACTTACAATCATGTTCCTGTTTCATGCATCACTAAAATCCTAGAACATTAGATACTGTGACATTAATTAATAATTAATTTGTGAAGGAATATATGAATTTTCTGAACTTCTTGGTGAACCAATATTATATATCAGGAAAACATGAAATCCTTTGCTTTTCCGCTAAATGTACTGAATTTCTGTACAGGGAACATGGAAAAACTAGTTTTTCACTCTAAAGTTTTTGTATGATGTTTCTTAATGAACCATGCAATCCAATTACATTAACCGACACATGGAGCTAAATTCTAAGTTAATTTGAGGAGTAAGGCTTACAGTTAAGAGAAGGGCCTTCATAAATTTGTGTTTAAAGGTGTCCACTTAGTCAAAATACATGTCAAGCCAGAGCTACGTTATGTTAGAAGAGACACAGAAAAGGAATATATGATTCACATAATGTTCAATTCTTATTTCTATTTGGAGCATAATATGTTTCTATGCTAGTATGCATATTCTTAATAGAGATTCAATATCCTTACATGTTCCATTTCATGCATCTTTCAGTTCAAGAAAGATGGGGGTGATGGTGAAGATGATTCAAACGAAGCATCGAGAGGAAATTGGTGGCAAGGTATGATTGCTGTAAATTACGTTAAGAAATGCTGTATTTTAGATACATTATCCTGTCATACTCAATTGCTGAAATACTATTTTCTGCAGGATCACTCTATTACTAATATGCATGTCTACTCCTACCTAAATAAGGTACGTCTTGCAATTGTAGTTACACATTGTAGAATTTAGTTGGTTCTTATTAACTATTAAACATTGGTGTTTCGGTGTTTAAATAGCCTCGATGTGTCCAACCGTTTACAGGCACATACATTCTGCTAGTCAATCTACTTTAGGGATTTTCCAACCTACACATATAATATAGACTTATCTTTTTACAAATTAAATCCATCTATGACCACTCCTTAAATCACTTTCCTTCACTGACTGCTAGTATTGCTGCCTCCAGGCTCCTCTTGATATATGACACTTTCATTCACCTGTCTTGAGGTTTATTAGACTTAGATGTAAATCCCATTTTGGATTCATAAATTTAGTGTTATCCTCTTAGCATGCATTTGTAACATAGGTATAGTAAAAGAATCCCATTTGTTTCTTCTGCTTGTTTCGACTATGGAGTTCTCTTGTCTTTATGTCTTGTTCCTATTATCTTAAAATTTGATATATTTATGTAGTGGTTTCTTGACTGTTATTTCAGTAAACCAATGAAGTAGCGCTTTGTAGTATGAAAGACTTGTTGGCCAGGGGACGTAAATGTATCGGGCTCGTAGGTGCTTTTCCGGGCAAGTTTTTCTATGATATTATATTAGTTTTATAAGATCTTTTACTAGAAAAAAGAAACTGTTTATGAGGGCTTATATGGAACTTGTAGCGCACAGCTTGGTTTCTGAATTTCACCAAGCTTGCTTATGTCTATTCTATTAGTTTTTCCGTAGTATGAACTTAACTATATGAATGGACATATTTATAATATATTCCCTCTTTTATAGTTGAATAACCTTGATATCTACTTGTGAAACCGCTAGTAGAAATGAAAGACCAAGCTTAGTTTCAAAGAGTTTTCTGCATGGTTCTGCAATAATCAATAACCATCTTACTACTTTGCTGTGCACTAATAGGCTGTATAGCTGTGCTCTAATAAGCTGTATATTACAAGAAAGCCTGTTTTTCCAATTTTAAATATTAATTGCAATTTATCCAGCGATCCATTGGGTCTCATTATTGCCATTAACAGTTCGTATTGAATGTGATTATCGTGTTTGAAAGCTTTGATTTTCCTTTTTTCTCTTAATATTAATTTCATGTGAATATCATCATCAGACAGATAATACCGTAAAGAAGATTTGGTTAACTAAGCATCGATGTTTCTCCATAGGAAAGAAGCATCAGTGTCCATTATCTTGCTTTGTACCTAAACCATCTCTCTGTCTCCATCTCGTAAAACGTCTTATCATTTCTTGGCTCACAATGGCACTCTTGCTGGAGCTTTCAAGGTTGGGGTACAATCTCTAATCCTATTTCTTGTTGATTCCCTGTTTTTGTTCTGAGATACGTATGCCTCTCATGGTTCTTTTTTTAGTCTGATCTGTTTCTAAGTACACATTCAATTACTGCACACTTAGTTCCAACGTTAGAAAACTCTATTGAATACATATTCCATCCAAACAATGTCACAACAAAAACTGAGTAATCCGTTACAAAGCTCTAATCCACGCACCGAGTCCCTAAGTTAGGTTAACTGTTTTCTAAGAGTATCATTTAATCTCTAGTTAAATTTCCGACTACCAATACAATAAAAAAAAACACCTGGCAAATTAACGTTTAGGTAGAACTTATCCAACTTCATCGGATACTCTGGCAAACTCCCTTTCGAACCCCTGGGTTTTGAACTACAGACAGCATCGATGAGGAGCTTGCACATGAAACAAACTCAAGTCTAATGGAGGCAGGAGTAGAGTGTAAAACAATCATTCATTTCAATCCAACATATCTTTGTATGTGCAGTAATCATCCGGGTCATTCTTATCCTTGGCAATGCAAAGGAAGAGCCTTTCATAAGCAGCTGTCATTTTAGTGGCAGTGAACAACTTCAGAGCTCTCTCTCTAGCGAACTCACCTTTCGTCTCAAGAACACCTTTTCCATCTCTCCAAACCTTATAAAGGGTCTTCTTCAGTAAATCGACTTTAGGTGGGAATGTGTATCCTATCTCTGAACTAACAATAACAGATCCAGTTATACTGGCTAACCTTGTAGCCATTAATGGTTTACCTGAAAGCATTGCTTCTAATAATGTATGATCCAATCCTTGAGCTCGAAGGGTCGGGTTTACAAAAACATCAATGGCATTGTAAAAGCTTGCCATTTGAGATTGTTCCAGTGGACCCAATACCATTAAGTTTCCCCCGAGATTTCTGTATCTAGCACCCCAAGGTCCATCTCCAGCCACTAGTACATAGACACTTCTTTGAAATTCCTTGTCTTCCGTGAAAATCTCCTTTAACGCTTCGAAGATTAATGGGTGTCCTTTATCCTTCACTAATCTCCCAGCCATCCCTAACACTAGAGACCCGGATCCTGGAATACCAAACTTTAGACGGAATTCTTTTCCAGAAGTGAACGCTGGCTTGAAAATGTTCTCGTCAACACCATTTAGAATCACATGGACCCTTTCATCTGGGATCATATATATCCTCTTAAGAACATCTCCACAGTGATCGCTAGTAGCAACATGGTGAGAATACCTTGGGAAGAATTTCACCTCATCAACAACCTTAATTGCTCTTTCAGTTAAAGCATTAGACCGTGATTCTTCAGGCGTTCGGGTGAGCTCCTGAATTATATCAGAATGTATAGTTTCGTAGGCAATCCCATGCCAGGAAACTGCAAGATTATTCAAATTTTTTGCTCGGGTATGTAAGAGTCCAACACTCTCAGTGTGAACTACATCAAAGGGTTTTCCAGTCGAATTTTGGATTTGGAATTGGTTCCAGACTATAGCTTGGTCAAGATAACCTCCTGGTGATGGTTTGGAGAAATGAAAATTCATATTGGATTGTGAGAATTTCATGGAGGAGTTTGAGGAGGTAGTGAAGATATGGAGTTGATGACCTCTTTTTGCAAGGGATACATGTAGGGTTAAGGCATGTCGTTCGATCCCTCCAGCGTGATTTTGATGTGGCCATTTTTTGACAAAGAGTGCAATCTTTAGAGACTTTGGAGGAGGGGTTGATGAAAAGGATAGTTGGTTCCATGAAGAAGGATAAGAAGGGAGATATATAGGTAGGTTTTGGCTTTGGTTTTGGTCTGCAAGAGAAAGAATTTGGGGATATGTCCATGAGATTGAGTAGTGAGACCAGTAGAGAAATGAAATGGAGGTGAGTGTAGATATTACAAAGAGGATATAACAAAGTAAACGGAAACTGAAGATGGTGGAGGTTAGATCCTTCACCATGGATGGATGGATACACACAGTATTAGAGATGATCAGAGTTTTTGTGGGATACAATTTTTTAAACTTTGAGAAGATCTTCACATGGTGCATACAAAGTTCTAGAACTAGGAGGAATACTTATAATTTGAATTGAAATCAAACTTTTAAAGTTTTGCTTGAGGTTTAAGTGTGAAGTTGACTTTAGTTTATATAGTATGGACCCTTCTCCCACCATATTAAATACTACTCTTTTTGTATTAAAGATATCAGACTAGTGGATTAAAACTGATATTAAACTTCAAGTGGAGATACCCTAGTACTGATGTATGTACTCTTTTGGATTTGGGAATGAAGATCCTACGCCAGATCGGGAGGCATTTTAATTTAATGAGCCCCCCTCCCTGGCCATTCTGGAAAAATATGAGGGGCTTGTTAAAGACTTGGTATAACTATTAGATAAAACTTTCACATGCTGAAAGTTTATTATGTCCATCTTCTAGGACTGGGAGATTTTGATGACCATCACAGTCAGGGAACTGATATTGTAACATTGGCCACTTCAATTGATTTTCATCAGAAAAGTAACAAAATAGTACTGTCATACAAAATCATAAGACCTAAGAACTTCTGGGACTGGAAATGCTCTTATACTTGTTGCCATTGCGAATAAGAAGTTTTAGGTGGCCAGCCATATACATTGGTTGGTTATACACCAAGTTTGTAAAACAGGCCCTACTTCTCCGACCTAAAAATGTTGTTGATGCTCACCATTTCCAGGTTGATCAGATGAGCTTATCCTGCAAATGACTAAATTACTCGACTGTGGTATCTGACTATTCTCTGAATAATCAGCACCGTAAAACCTGTTGTCAATCTGTATTTCGAACTTTATATTTGCTGCTGTGAAACTGTGTTGCATTCAAAGCTTTCTTTCTTTCTTTCTAATATCTAATAGTTATACATTGAAAGACAAAATAGGGCATTTGGTCTAGTGGTATGATTCTTGCTTAGGGTGCAAGAGGTCCCGAGTTCAATTCTCGGAATGCCCCTACTTTTTTTGCACACCTACATTTTTTGCAGTTCTTACTGGTTATGTAGTCAAGGCTCAGTGTGTGTATATATGTGCTCAACTTTGTACAATAAAAATCTTTTACAGTGAAAAGAAACACACATAAATTCTCTATAGTTAAACAAGAGCTTCAGCAAAAGCCATCGTTAGATAGATACATAACTCGTTAGTCACACAACTCATTACAACAAGAATTTTAGTATAACCTGTGAGAATAGTCATTAGCCTTGACCCTCTCCAACTTCCACAAACCAACTCCATTTAAATGGGCTGGTAACTTTGTTTAGGTTGTCTAAACGTTTTAGAACTTTAAGATGTAGGTGTTTCTCTGATCACTCTTGCGATCGTTGAAACATCAACTGAATTTCCCATATTCTTCCCCTTATCAGCACCAAGATAATCTGTCAAAACCTTTTTTACTCCAAAACCACGATGTTGATGTTGATGTTGATGTTGTTGAGACTTATTATGGTTTAGAAAGGGGGATCTGTCTCCCTTGGCAGGTGAGAAACTTGGAGTTGTATACGCTGTTATGCACGGAGTGTTTGAGATGGACACTGAGAACGGAATTGAAACCCTCTTGTGAGCAATCACACTTACCGTAGGGACAGAAGAAAGCTGATCTGAGTTCTTCGCTAAGTCATCCACATAAAGGAGATCATCAATCCGGGCTATAATATTATATGCCAGGCTTTCCAGTACTCTGGAATAGCTCTCTAGAATGGATTTTCCAACATCCTGAAAGAAAATGGACACTTGGGATGATTAGACTGAACTCTGAAGCCTTGCATATTCAATTTATAGTCACATACTCAGGAGAATGCTTAAAACAATCCAAAAAGGATACATAGGCATACTATTGCTTTAATTATGAAATTTTGACGATACTTCACTTCACGTAAACTGACTCAAGTATAGGGCGACAACCAACTATTGAAACATAGGATTTAACTCATACATGACTTTGTCTATCTTTAAAATTTGGCCAAGAAATCGTAGATGAAAAGTTGGAAAATCTCACCTTAAGACAAACAAAATCTTTACTTAGAGAACTATCTACATTCTAATCTAAGAAATACAAAAATGAAAGATGTCGAGTTTAAGAAAGAAGGGAAAAAAAAGAAACAAGTAACTTCCTATTCTAGTCTAAACATTAAAGAAAATTATAAAATGAATTGATTAGATAGCTAGAACAAAAATGTAACAACTGGATAATTGCGATACCCTTCAACAGCATAACATAAAAATCACGGCAAGAAATTCATTTGGTTATTCAGCAATCCAGAGAATTCAATATTAACTGTAGATAAAGTTGGTGCTATCTTAACTTGGAGGGTTGTGTTAATTTCGGATGCAATTAAGAGAAAAGGTACTAACAAGGAAAAAAAAATCAAGGAAGAGAAGAGAACCTTGTTGAACTGGATTTTGGTCATATCCAAGGTTGTTTGCGCGAGACCTGGGAACCGTTGTTTCAAGCAAATAAAGAGACTTTCAGCTCTATCTGCGAGAACGTCTCTCTTATCTGCATCACCCATCAACTCCTTGACCATCCCCCATGAAGACTTTGCAGTAGAGCGACTGGTGTGGGTAGGGGTTTTTGTGTTTGTTCTTCGACGCCAGACATAGATTGAGGCCTCAACGCGGTTAGCAATCTCTAGAGCCTGATGCTCAGAGGAAAGATCAAGGCAATCGAGTAGGCATTCTGGAGAAAATTGATTTGACGTAATATACCTGTGTATCACATCCCCAAGGCTCGCTCTTCCATTCTGAAATGGAGAAAAACAAGTATTGTAATCATTTGACTACGTTACTGTACAAAACCACAACAAATATTACTTGGAAAGAGAACCTTAAACCGCACTTGAAATGTTACTTTTCCTATATGTTGGTCCAATGCTGTGTATGTTTGATGAAAAACGTAGTAAGTTACACTGCAGTTTATTCGGGAAAAACCACATTTGTAATGCAGCATTTACTTTCAGACTAACAAACCATATAAAAGTTAGACCAAATGAAAACTCAAGCAAATGCCATTTTAGGTTCTTTTCCAAAAGTAAATATCAAGTCTTTTCCCGATAACTATACCCTTTTGTACCTTTGGAAGAGCTTCCATGTATGAGTTGGGGATTTCCATTTCAGTTAAAGCAACATTATTTATAGCCATTGCCGCTTTAAGGATTTGGTTCGTGCATTCGCGTTTATGCTGCAACTGCTTCCTTGAATTGTCATGAAGACCACCAGGAGGAATACGAGGAACAGGTAGCCACCACTTGTCTTGTTGCCGTTGAATTGGTTTCCGAAAAGAAGGTGATGTACTGATGGCATCAGGAGCTGCGATTCCTTGATCGACGTACCAGAAGTCAGTGTTTTTAAAACTATCTAGTATTTCCTGTAAAATAATATTGTAAGAAACTGGGGTCTGATTGTCTGAAGTAGGGATATAAGATACAAGGTTGGTGAAACTTACAAGAAGCATGTTGTCCAGTTTACGCAGAGCTGGTAGATTGATATAAAGATCTGTTCTGGGTGTGCAAGTCATGACCTGAAACATTGTTTAGGAGGAGTTATGATATGAAGTTAAGATGAAGAAATGATCAAAACTGAGACCCCACCCATGGCTTACCTCAAGCTTGGTTCCATCAGGAAATGTTTGACATGAAGGTACAAGTTGGATAATGTGGTCACTAACACAAAGAAGACATTCCATCTCTCTCTTCCACATTGTTTTTTTGTGAGTTGATAGAGGTTCTAATCTCCAAAGTTGGCCAAAAAGTGTGGCTAGAGATAAGATGAAATGAAACATTATCAGAATATGTATTGTTCTAATAGAAGTCTTGAAGTGAAAAAAAAGCAATTACTCCTTTACCATATAGATTAGTAATGGCATTTGAAATTGCGAATGCTGTACAAACTCCTTTACCGCTTCCAGACATATCTTCCCCTAGCAACAGTTTCGCAAATCTCTCCTTCATCATTTCAATATCTATTAAGAAAACTGAATCAGAAACGCTTCTTATATTCCTAGCTATGTATTCCTATTTCCTAGGTAGTATTAGAGATAACCTGAGACTTGATCGACTTGCGCAGCAATTGGAAATGGCCAACCCACAGTTGGTGGTTGTGGTTGTGGTTGTTGTAGCTCAGCAGGCTCAGAAGATGAGTCTTCTGAGTTACTACTATTATTCGTATCTTCAATAGATGTTTCCTCAGACGTAGTCAGGGAATCGGAGCTTGAAAACTCTTCCATTTTTGGTTGGTTTATTGGAGTGAGAAATTAAGCTATAGTTGGGTATGATATTGAGTCTCCAAAGAGATTTTGAAATTTACTTTTGACCAAAGAGCCGTTTGTTTGCTTTGGACTAAACTCTATTTATTTGAAAACATTTGAATATTTGTGCAGTGAAAAGGAAGGATAACCAGCCTCTTCTAAATGGTGATAATTGTTTTGATAATGTTGCCTGCTGGTGGTTCTGGTGGTTCTCGAGCCGTTATCAACCCAAAAAGAAGAAGAAATGGCCCCTTTCTCTTTCGCCAACGGTTACTTATTAGCTATTGTTGTGGTTCAAAACTTGAAGTTAAAGGGAGATTCACTTTTGAATTAATTACAATGTGTTTTGGGTCACTTGTCAATATCTCTCTTTTCATTTCTTTTTGCCAACTTTTATTTACTCTTTGCTACCACCAAACACAAATTATATGTTTCAACTTTCAAATTCAAATATGCAAATAAAATATTATTTATACATCAACAGTATTGGCAATTTTTTTACAATGGCAGAGTTCAACAAGTAGGGCGTTTGGTCTAGTGGTATGATTCTTGCTTTGGGTGCAAGAGGTCGCGAGTTCGATTCTCGCAACGCCCCTCCCTAGTATCTATTTTGCCAAGGACATACATATGTGCAAGTGGAAGGACATACCATTATCCATTATTCAGTTTTGATGGAGGAAGCTGATGAACAAACTGCGGTGCAAGATCATCTTCCTCGCCTTTGCTGGCGCTTGGTGCTTATACCATGCCCTTATACAATCGAGGATAGGGTCGACGGTGTTGAGTCATTACTGCTGGTGCCGGATTTCGTCATTTGAGAATTGCTAGAGGTTCTCTTCTCTTCCCTGAAATTGGGTTAGAGAAGAGAAGAATTAGCCAGAAGAGTGCTCGCGTGGTAATTAAAAGTTTGCTAAACTCATTTTTTTTAGAGTGGGAGGAGCTCACACCTAGTTGGGTTCTAACAACACCACATCAAACCCAAACCCAAACCCAATTTTTGGCTGGAAGACGTTTGAGTTTGGGTTTGGGCCGGATTTCGCCATTTGAGAATTGCTAGAGGTTCTCTTCTCTTCCCTGAAATTGGGTTAGAGGAGAGAAGAATTAGCCAGGAGAGTGCTCGCGTGGTAATTAAAAGTTCGCCAAACTCATTTTTTTTAGAATGGGAGGAGTTCACACCTAGTTGGGTTCTAACACCACATCATCAAACCCAAACCCAAACCCAAACCCAAACCCAATTTTTAGCTGGAAGACGTTTGAGTTTGGGCAGACAAAACAAACCCAACCCAAAGATGCTGTAAGTATTAGTTTAAGAAATGGAGACCATTCATTATACAGTTTTGTCCCACTGAAAGTAAGTCAATGGAGGAAACTGATGAACAAACTGAGGTACAAGATCCTCGGCTTCGCCGACGCTTGGTGCTTATACCATGTCCTTTACAAGGTCACATGACTCCCATGCTACAACTAGCCACTCTCCTCTACTCAAAAGGTTTCTCAATCACAATAGCCCATACTCATATCATCTTTCCAAACCAATCCAACTATCCCCATTTCTCATTCCAATCAATAATATCAGGGGGTAAGCCTCCTTCTGATGTCAAAACATTCATCTTTTATATTAACAACAACTGTGCAGATCCACTTAAAGAGTGTCTACTTAGTCTTTTATCTAAATCAGACAAACAAGATTATGAGCCTGTGGTTTGCATCATATCAGATGCTATGATGTACTTTGCAAAAGATGTAGCGGATAGTCTTAAGCTGCCAAGGATGGTGTTGAGGACTAGTAGTGCCATTTCTTATGATGCCTTTACTTATGTTCTGCAACTCAATCAACAAGGTTGCTTTCCAATACAAGGTAATTTTCTGTTTCCATCATTTCTACTGAAAAGTGTAACACCTTGGCTGAGCGGGTATTGGAAAGAGGCCTAGTCCATTAGTGGTGATGGTAGCACCAGGGACAATATCGGTGCCCCTAGAGTGGGGTTTTGACAGAATGCAAGGCTAATTAAAATTTGGGGCCGTCGTTATCATATTTGCCTCCTTGTCATTCTTGTCATTCTCCTACCAAAAAAGAAAGAAGAGGTACACTAAATTAAATATGTGTCTTGCGTCCCGTTTCTACTAAAATAGCAATAGGATCTTAGACAGTCGTTATGATGTGGTGCATCCCTCATAGGATCGTTTACCTGTTGGGAAATCTCAGGGGTAGCTAATCCCAATTCCACGCCTCAGAACGATAAACGGAAACGCCAGAAAGATTCGAAATTGAAAACACAATAATTTACCCAAATGAGGGAAGTGGAAAACCCTTGCGGATAAAAAATCACTCCCCGTGAACAATCCACTATAATCAAATAGGTTACAAACGATCTCTCAAGCTTCCTCGAAGCTTTAATGGAGTCTTTCAAACCCTAGCCTCTCTAAGATTAAACTCACATAGAGAACTAATTACAAGTATTACAGATCTCGAGGCGAACTCCTACGTACCAGAACGACTCAGCCCTACCTATGTTAGGTCACATTACAAGGTTACTCTCCGGATATCCTGGAGTTGGTGTTAACGCCGGAAATGTCGGGTATGGCGCCATGCTCTGACACTGCTGTAGTTGTAAGGTCTAACGAACAACTTCGCCGTCTTGTCCAGTGAGTTGGTGATTTGTCTTGTCATACTTCAACGGACTTTGAATCCATCTTCAGCAGTTCGCACTTTACTAGTTCGAGTTTTCATGAAACTTTACCAGCTCGAGTCTCCAGTTAACATAACCAGCTCGAATCTTCGGGTAACTTAATCAGTTCGAATTCCAGGTACCAAAACCAGTTCGAATCTGAACATTGAAAATCTCATTTTCAATCTGTTTCACTCCACTTCGATCCTTGCTCGTTCCACGAGCTCCAATGAGCTTCGACAAGCATAGCGAATTCCGAGCTCGTTCCTTGAGCTCCAACAGAGCTTCGACCAACATAGTTTGAGTTCATACCTCAACAAGTTCATCCTTAACATGCTCGTCCCACGAGCTCCGACGAACTTCCTCGACCGCAATTCGAGTTCATACATAACACTACCTACCGCGTGATCTATGTTTATTTTTTAATGCTTTATATTTTATGCTTTAGATTAAGCTATGTTGGAGAGGTTCAATATGGGTTATTAGCAGTTTCCAATTTAAGTAGAAGTCTATTTCAATTAGAATTAGGGTTCCTAATTCTTAACCAACTTGTATTCTATAAAAGGGGAGGTCTAGGTTATTTGTATTTTGTTTCTTAGTTAATATACTTAATTAAGTTAAGTTAGTCTTGTTCAGAACAAGAATTCTAGTTAATAAAATTAGGTTCCTCAAGAACTTAATTCCTTTTGTTAATCTGGTGTTTTTCTTGATTATTGGTTTCCACGTAATCAGTTTACATTACGTTACTTCTTCAAAATAGCAATTTGTTAAATATCGATTCCTGGTATGACTTGCGAGTGGCAGCTTCACCTATTTTTACCTGCTTATTTCAGAATCACAACTAGCAGCTTCACCTATTTTTACCTGCTTATTTCAGAATCACGACTAGAGGAACGGTTTCCTGATATTCCACCACTCAAATTTAAGGACCTCCCGACAATGAAGACATCAGACGGAAGTAGTTTGTATGAGTTTTTATTAAAGATGCTACTAACTACAAAAGCTTCTTCAGGGCTCATTTGGAATACCTTCCAAGACCTCGAAAAATTAGCATTAACTAGTATCACAAATGATGTCCACATTCCACTCTTTGCAATTGGTCCCCTTCATAAAACTGTTACAACAATATCTTCTACTACTAGTTTATTACCACAAGATTCCACATGCATTTCTTGGTTGGACAAACAATCTCCAAACTCCGTTATCTATGTCAGCTACGGGAGCATAGTGGGTATGGACCAAACTGAATTTGTCGAAATAGCTTGGGGCTTAGCCAATTGTGGACATCCCTTCTTGTGGGTGATTCGACCAAATTCAGTTGCCAACTGTTCCCAGTGGGAAAAACTTTTGCCAGACGGGTTCCATGAGATTGTAAGAGGAAAGTGTTGCATTGTCCAATGGGCTCCTCAACAAGATGTGTTAGCGCATCATGCTGTGGGAGGGTTCTGGACCCACAGTGGGTGGAACTCGACGTTGGAGAGCATTTGTGAAGGGGTACCTATGCTGTGCAGGCCTTGTTTTGGAGATCAAGCGGTGAATGCGAGGTTTGTAAGTGAGGTACGCAATCTGACTTGGTCGCACTTTTCTTTTAGACTAAGGTTGTTGATATTTTCTGATTATCAAATAAATTCGACATATTGAATGTACATATGTATTAATATGCAGGAATGGAGGGTAGGATTGAATTTGGAGAATGGGTTAGAAAGAGAAGAGATAGTGAGGTTCATCAGGAAGCTAATGGAGGGCAAAGAAAGGGAAGAAATGATGGTAAGGGTTAAGGATTTAAAGGAGAAGGCAAAAAACTGCATAAACCAAGGCGGCTCATCTTTGGAATCCTTGCAAAGCTTGATAAATTACATACTATCCTTCAATAAATGAAAACGACTCATTTCTCATATATAGACTTGTTCTTCTTAAATGATTACGAGAAGCATATATTCCTAATTATTTGAATGTTGATGTATATGTTTTGAATCAAGTTGTTGGACAATGATGTAAACTTCCTATCGTCCAGTTTAAATTCTCCTTCAGGTATTATTGATTATATATCTGTGCTTTATCCAATGAGCAAAGCTTGAGGTTTGTTTCAATCTTACGAAAGTCATGAATTGTTGAGTATAATTAAAACCTTAAAAGATTATAGCTATGCAGTCATGTGCCAAACTAACACAAAGGATGGATGGTCAGATTCCTAATATTTTTTATCTTCCAGGATAACTCAACTCCGGGGTGGATCAAGTATCTGAGATTTATAAAGTGGCACCTTTAAATCCATTGTGTTATTAACATATGAATACTTTGAGAAAAGGGGGTGTAGGATTGTTGTAAATGAAATAACATGGTATGCGTTTATACCTATCAACCCCACTTGGAAACATATTCATCATACTTATGTGATGCTGTAAAAATGTTTGTAATAATTTAGTGTTTCTTTAACAAAAGTATAGCTTAGATTATGTAAAGCTTGATTGCTTTCTTGTGCTGCTGAAGAAGACTAAGTGATAACAATCATGAATCATATGTAGAAATAATATGGGTTCCTATCTAACCTGTCAGCTAAGTTAGTAAGTATTAGTGTAAGAAATAGTTAGCTAAGAAGGAATCCCAATTAGCCACCCCCATCTCATTTTTCCCCTTTTGGCCCATTTTGCAAATAAAGAATGTCAAAAAAAGGAGAAAGAAGATCCAAAAACAAAAAACAGCATCTTAGAAACTTAAAACAAAAGAAAGAGAAAACTCTTGCTATATGTTAAATGCGGTTTGTGGGGGTGGTGTATTGGTTATGAAATGGTTTGATGGTCCTTGTTGTCCAAAGAGGCCAGTAGTAGTAGCTCCATTGAGATAAGAGTTGAAGTCACATTTGGTGTGCTTGACAATGAAGTGTTATTTTGGTTGATGATCAAGTAATAAATAAAAGAAAGTGTGTGTGTGCAACTTCCATAGCAACTAGGGGATTAGCCTATACTTCATGGACTCCCCTCACTTCTGAACTGCGAGTCATCAAAAACCAATTATATACTAACAGTTGTTCAACTACTATTGGTTCTCATATCCCTCGCTTCTTAAGTACATCCTCTAAATTAATTAATTCAAAACATCTAGGTAAGGCTTAACTTAATTAGTTCTCATGCCCCTCACTTCTGAAATGCATAGCATAGATACTCACAAGGGAAAACGAAAGAAATGTTTTCTTGTAGGATAAAGTATGGGGATGTGGGGACAAAAGTCGGAATAGAAAGAAAAAAATAAAGAAAGTAAATCCATGTTTTTATTTCTTATAGAGGGGCCGGCCATAGACTTATTCTTCTTCTCTACCATCACCAGGTCAGGCCCTGCAGCTGAATAGGCGCCTGCAAACTCTGTATTTAGATGCAAACCAAATGTACCATACATAATACCACCACTTGATACCACCACTACTACTACTACTAGTCTACTATTGTTTGTGTTTTGGTTTCAGATTTGGAGATCTGTCTCAAATTCCAAGGAAAAACCTCTCTCGATCCATCTGTTTCTTAATTGGTACGCTTCTCTTCATTTGATCCAATACATGAATTAATTGTCTATCTATCTATCTATCTATCTATCAATATTTCTTAAAAACTATTCCTATTTTTTTTATAGATCTCAATTTTTGTTATACATATTGCTCTTTAAAACTATTCCTGCTTATATTGTAGCTCAACATATATGAATGAGAAGGGATGCATAATAGTTGTATGGGTGTATGGAGTACCATAGTAGTGAAGCTCATCAAACACAAAAGGATAACCCCAAATCCAATGCTCATTTTCATAATCAACACATAGCTCAGACTAAGGAAGGTACTGAACTTGTTAAATACATGTCAAAATTGCCAACTTATCTCCAGCAGCGTCGCGTGGAGTCGGACAAGGGAGATAACCTTCAAGAGAAGGCTTTGAACTTTGGAGTTCTTGACTGGGGACGTCTTGAGAAATGGAAGGACACCCAGAAACAAATCCCTGTTACTGGTAGTTCTTCGATAAGAGTAAGACCGTCCCCCGTGTTTAATATTAGTGGAAATAGTAGTCATGATGCTCGTCAAGGGAAACAGTCCTTGGCTGGGAAAGCTGCAGTTTTTCAGAAACAAAAAACATTTGACTCGGTGGCTACACGGCAAAATAATACAAGAGCGAAACAGTCTCTGGAGAGTTCTAAGATAAAACCCGAGAAGGGAAAGGGAGTAGTATTTAGAGATCCTAAGATTATTAAAAATGTGATACCGTCATCATCAACTGGAAAGATTAATGCTGGAGTGGCTGAGTCTACAAAAACAATAGAGCAGTTCCAAGAATTTAGACTTCCTGACCAGCATTCCCCTGGCACGCAGAAAACCATTGTTCTTCTTTTGCCTAGAGATGGACGGAAAAGCTGCTCAAATATTCCCCCCATTTCGGAATCAACAACTGTGCAAACGAATCGTATGAGCTTTTCAGAAAGCTTTTGTGTCAACAATGAGGTTCAGTTTGGGGATCTCTATTCTGGTATTCCACACTCATGCGCGTTGCCTTCTATAGGTGAAAGTAGCACACAGTCAAAAGGGGAACTATGTAGACCCGTTGTTTCTGAGGTTGATGCATCAAATGATAAGCATGTGCCTACGGATGTAAAAGCGATGAAGCATGTTAACCGGTCAAGTCCCAAAGCAGTAAAATCAGAAGTTGCAAAAGGAAGATGTCCATCACCCAGTAATTCATCAATAGGTCAGATGAGCAGAAGTTTCAGTTCCAGAGAAGTTTCATGTGTTCCGAAATTGAACTCAACTTATGTGGTTGCTAAATCCGGTCCTGTTGGATCAGACGCTTCTCCTTGTTTGGACAATTCAGATAAAGAAAAAATAAATGCTAATAGTAGAGCCAAATCTAGTCCTTTGAGAAGATTACTGAATCCACTTCTGAAGCCGAAAGCAGCTAAATCCCAGTCTCGTTCTATTGATCCTGTACAAGATGGAACGTGCGAAACAGTTCCTATAGTAAAAAGAAGCTTGAAATTTGCAAGTTGCGATCCTACCAAGACTGACGATTCATATCAAGGCGACTTGTCAATGGTTCAAGCTCTTTTAAAAGTCACAGTGAAGGAGGGGCTTCCTTCGTTTACTTTTGCAGTTGACAAGAATAGTGATATTCTTGCAGCTACGATGAAGAAAGCGGGTGCTACTGGGAAGTACGACTGTAGCTGGATATACACATTTTTCTCCTTCCACAAAACTAAAAAGAAGAGCGGAGGATGGATTAATCAAGGAAGTAAAGGTAAAAGCCTTGACTACGTACCTAAAGTTGCGGGGAGGATGAAAGTTGCCAGCTCAGGATCCCCCAAGGTGACCAGACATAGTTCCAAGGATCAATATATGACGAGGGAATTTGTATTACTCAGTGCTGAATGCGGAGAGTCAAATGACGAAATCCTACAAATTCAACCAGACAGTGAGCTTGCAGCCATTATTGTTAAGGTGCCAATAGAGACCATTGGTGAAAATATGTCTAAAATGGGATTACGAGAAGATCTTCAGATTGAATCTAATGGAGAAAGCCGAAGTCAATTTAGCACTACAGTCATTCTCCCAAGTGGTGTCCATGGCTTGTCAACTACAGGAGTACCTTCAACTTTGATAGGCCGATGGAGATCAGGTGGATTATGTGATTGTGGAGGTTGGGATGTAGGTTGCGAGCTTAGAATTCTCGGCAGTCAGGATCAACGAAGTAAGAATCTGACTTCATCGAAGGATTTATACACTCCCGATCATCTTGATCTTTTCGTTCAGGTAATCATTATATGCTTCAATCTTACATTGCCCTATATTTTCCCTTTTATAGTGTGTATGCATGCACAAGGTACATCTGTTCCATATGTAAATATTGCAGCCTATTTCCACTATATGTAAATAAACTAACATATATCGTGGGAGTCTGGGAGATATCTTCATTTATGCAATAACTAGATATTTTCACATAATTTGGCAAATATTGCGGATAGAACAGCAGTCTATGTTTGGTACAAGGATACTCATCAGTAATATTTTGTCTTAGAAATGTATGAACTCAAGGATCCTATTTCTTGACAGGGAGGAGGAACTTCAGATAGACCTATGTTCAGCTTAGGCACTTTCGAAGAAGGAATCTATGCAATTGGTTTTAACTCGTCAATCTCTTCATTACAAGCATTCTCCATATGTACAGCAATTCTGCACAGTAGAAAGCTTGCTGAACTTTCTGAGATGAGTAGGTTGCTTGAAGATAAAATTTCAGTGGAACTCGTATCTGCAGAAAACAGTATAATGAAGGCTCCAATTCTTACTGAAGGGGAGATTCCTCCTACCTACGTCACATTTCCACCACTTTCTCCAGCTGGGCGTGTTTAGTTAGTTACTCCAAAGGAGATATATGAACATGAAGCCATCTTAGACCATAAGGCGAAGTAGACTTTCTTCTTCTGTATAAGCTATATAACTAGTCAATACATTATTCATTATTAATGGAGTAAATAAAAGTTTAATGGTGAGGGCAAAAGCTGTTCTGCATAATTGTTGTGAACTTAATCTGTTTGTATCTTCTTAAAAACGTAAAACCTCAATTCAGGAAAACACAGTATGTTAGTGTATTATTTTAGTACTACAACCAATAATTGTCGTATTTTGGTGCTGTTAAAAGGGTATCAATTGGACCAATCATGCAAGATTACGGCTCTTAATTTTCAAGCAATTTTAATCGATCCTGTTTGCTACAAACCAAGTATCAGTGATCTGAACATGTAAAATAGCCTTCTCTCAGTTCTATGCAATGGTGAAACCGTTAATGTCTACTCACCACAGTATCTGAACATAAAACCTCTAAATAGTATGAATCCATTTGCCTTCCTCTGAAGCTGGGCACAAGTCAATATGAGACAAGTGACAAGGCCTCCGTGAGATAGTCGGATTCCATCACATTCCATTGCTTGAAATCATTCTCAGGTACGGAATCATATTATCAACAAACCCTCACTTCAATTATCCATATTCCAATTTTCAATCATCTGCAAGTAATCCATTCTTCACGAGTATAAAAACAAGTAACCCATTCTTCATGTATTTAGGAATCAGAAACAACTAACAGAAAACCAGGTTCAATCTAGGAAATATTAGCTACAAGTAAAAGAAAAAACTATCAAAAAACAGTACCAAGCTAAGAAACAACAGTGACTCACAAGTCAATATATGATGCATGGTGTATACAGATAAACCATTGGCCATCAATCCTCTCAAACACATTTGTGGCAAATTGTTTTCCCCAATTGCTACCTTTGGTCTTGACCACCTCCATGCAAGTCACATACCCAACATCACCTCTGACATGAACTTCAACATTTTTAACCTCAATCTCTATTGGAAATTTATAGTTACCCCACACAAAATCCCAGCTGCCCATCACAAGGTCATGTCCAGATATCCCACCCACACCTGGGTGCACACAACAGACGTTATCCCTTTTAGCCCAAAGGGCTTGCATGGCTTTCAAATCTCCGCTTCTGAAGTAGTTATAGAAACGGGCATTTGCTGATAAAACCGAAGATTTACTGTCTTCATGAAGAAAACGAAGACTATCCCTGATTTTTGCTGCTTGTGCATAATTTTCCTCCTCGATAGCTAGCTGCAAGTCCCTTTCTAAGGTCTGTTCATCGAAGATAACACCTTCACTGCTTGAAGTTCCTTCAAATTCTTCACTTTTTACTTGGCACGGCCTCCATGAATGTAGACGGGAAGTTTGGAAATTCAATACTGCATTGAATAAATGTATAGTCAGAGCTGAGATGGACAAGAGACATATAGAATACAGAAAATATGAAGACTTTTACATCCTACAATATCTTTCTTGTATTTTCTGTATGAAGACTATTACATCCTTCAAATTGCCTGTGAGGAAGAACAGATAGCAAAGGTGGTAGCAGATATCAAAATACATATCCTTGCCTGTAGGAAAACAGTTTCGCTTGGGAACCTTGCAGATCATAAGATATTAAACCACCAATAAAAAGTAATGAGAAACTGAAATCAAATCTCACTAACAGTGACGTGCAATTTAGGATAATAGTAAAAGGATCTCACACAAAGCGAACGCTACTCAAACTGAAAATTTTGCAAAGAGGCAATTTGGCATTGCACTGATGTCGTATCAACCCTTGCACTTTCCCCCCTCTTTATTGGCTAACAAATCAACCCTTTAGCATATGGGCAATTTGCATAAGCTAGTAGCTGCTTAAAAAAGCACTTAACTAGGGGATGTTTAAAAAAATGCCAACTTTTTTTGTTAACCTTTTACTCTATCTTACTTGAAGGCGTCTTTCGGTTGGTTATTTTCTAGACACCGTTCAAACGGTGTGGACACACCCCTTCGAATGTAAAGATTTGCACATTCCAAGCGGTGTGGTGCAAGTTATCGCACCACACCCGGTGTTGGTGTCACGACCCCACTCTACGGTTACCGATATTGTTCCCACTTAACCACTGCGGTTATCCAGCAGTGTAGAATTTTTCTTCCTAAGAAAAGGCCTCGGTGACAAGTAGAGTGAAATCTTAACTTAAGGACTATACACGTGACAGGATCTTAAGCGATGTGGGACTAAACTATTGGTGCTACCGTCACCGCTAATGGGTTAGGCGCCTTTCCAATACCCGCTCAGCCGGGGTGTTACAGTTGGAGAGTGTTTTAAGGCCCGATTGGCAAAGCTCACACCCATATCGACCTGTTGGAGATGCACTATTGGGCTCACAATCATGTTGAGCCTCTCCCAATAGAACAGAATACCTATGGATAATCATCCCACATCATATATATCCAAGTATGTAATAGTCAAGGATTGCTAGCGGTATTTTCATTCTGTACCGTCAATCTCACTCCATTAAAGTTGTTCCATATGTGCGACTCCTCTATGGAACACAAGCTTATCTTTGCTCCTCCGATATCTTGCTCATTTAAGCTACTCTGCACCAGCAATTATTCAAGGAAGGCAAGCATGATATCTTTCTAATGCATATTCATCCAACGCACAGAGTTCAAACAAAAAAAAACCTAAAGTTTGGTTAAATTCCTTATTTCTTACAGTAACCTCCTAAAAAGGACATTCTAGATTCAGTGTCTTAAAGCACCTTCAAATTCCAACTGTCAATTCATTTTTCAGCAGCCCGAAATAGTCCATAGTGATGCTTTACCAGGGGGAATAGAGAAGAGTAATACCAAAGCAACTGAAAATAACCACCCAGAGATTCCCAATGAACCAGGCTTTGAATGCCTTAAAGTTTGTGAGAAGAATTGCAAGGTTAAGTGTTACATCCTCAGTAGAACAGTTAAACTGCACCAAAAATGCCTATGTGGGTGCAATATCTTGTTTCATTGTTCAAAAGATCCAGGAGATTGTGTGAAGGTTGATGCAGTGAAGGATCAAAGCCCTGTCCCTCCTCCATTCAATTGGGCCAACATTATTAAAACACCACCTCAATTCAAGGTTATGAAGATAAGATCCACTGACTTTGTTAGCAAATCAGTTGTTGAAGAACACTTACTAGTGGGCCACTTCATTGGAGGCAAAGTAGCTTATAACTACTTGAAAGAAAAGCTTGCCAAGATTTGAGAACTAACTGGTGACCTCACAATGAGTGTAGAAGGTCTTGGGTACTACTTGACGATAAGAGGAAGCTCCTGACTTAGGGCACTTGCATGTAGCGAGAGTGGAGATCTTTTATTGAGTATGAGCCCAAGGAAACTACAACACTCCCTATTTGGGTGATGTTTCACAATGTTCCCAAACAATGTTGGACAAGGGAGGGGTTGGGTCAGGTTGCAAGCCTAGTTGGGAAGTTTCTGTATACAGATAAAGCTACAGAAAGGAAAGGTAGAAATTTTGCAAGGATTGTTGTAGAGGTTAATGTTCAAAATGAGCCCCCAAACCAAGCCATGATTGAAATTGATGATAAATATGATATCATGGTTGGAGAAGAGTACAATTGGGTGCCTCCAAGATGTGCAAAATGTAAAGTCTTTGGACATATGGACAGCTATTACCCTCACCCAACAACTCAGCCTAATCTTAAAACTTGTTGAAGTACCAAACAAAGTGAACTTAGCTCTACAAGAGGTGATAAAGAAAAAGGGAAAAACATTAACACTAAGGTTACGCATCCAACTACAAACTCTGGCACTGATGACAAGGTGGAAAGGGAGTTTATACTATCCAAAAGTGCTTTGAAAAAACAGAAAAAAAAAAAAAGAATAAAGAGAATAATGCCCTGAAAAAGATTGAAAATTTGAAACTCCAATCTTATAACAAATACCTTACCAACAAGTCAAACCCCAATCTTATTCTTACTCCCAAGGGAGGGTGAGAGAATGTTTCCAGGTGAATCTCCTTGTGTGGAGTTTCTTTTGGTGTTCACTCTTAGATGGAAGAGTCTTTCAACCAAGATGTTCCCCAAGGGAGCTAATACCAAGCTTGATCACTTTGGGTTTGAGTGCCAAGCTTGATAGAGCCATGGTTAACTCTGAATGGTACCCCTTATAGTTAGCTAAAAACATCTCTAGACACAGTTTCATAACATGGTCATCAATGGGGTCTTGTTGATGAAGCTAAAGGTCTGTTCTTTGAAACCTTACAAGTATTTAGACATTCATTACACTCTATGACTGAAGAAATCAACAGTAACAGTAGTAAAACAAATTAGTCTTACGCGTTGGTATCCGATGTTGAAGAGGAGATGATGATGATGATGATCTTCTTTTTCCAGAAACAACATACAAATTCTTCATTGGATAACAACAATTCATTACTGAAATGCCCATCATCTTGCCTATCATCTCAAATTCAATGCTCTCTCAATCAATATCTCATCTCATCTCATCTCGGGCCCAACTCATTTCTTTTAATTCAACCCCAAATAAGGACCTCTTAAGCACGAGGTCCCTGCTTGACCTCGTGCCCAGTCACCTCTCTGTCACCACGAGAGATTATGCTGTAGGGATTTTTATTGAGGGAGCTTCAGCGTTATTATTGGAAAAAATAGGAGAAAAATAAGTACCTCTTAAGGGATAATAAAAAAAATAGTTATCATTTGCATTTGGATAACAATGTACTTAACCAAACATAAACATCAATCTGCATTTAGTTGTACTTGCGTGTTTTGCATCGTACTTGTAGGAACCAAATTGAGCCCAAACATCTATCATCTAACTTCGACATGAAAATACACCATGTCATCACCTCTGGACCATGGGCAACCGATATTCTCTAGCAGTTGGATATGGATTAATGCTTTAAGCACCATTAAAAACCGATGCTAGTTGGAGCTAAAAATTTGAAACTAGAGATGTCAATGGATCGGATTCGGATCGGATCTGCTACAATCCGAATCCGATATAAAACTTTTGAAGTACTATCCATATTCAATCCGATCCGAAACTTTTATGGGTAAATCTGATTCCGAATCTAGGTTCGGGGATCCGAATCCGAATCTGAAATCCTATCTGACCATAATTTTATTTGATGACTAAAAATGTAAATACAAAAGGTTGAACCTATGAGACCTTTTGTGGGTTTAAAGAACTAACATGGCTGGATGTGTTATAAATTGTTTTCTTATTGTATATAATATATTTTTAATTGTTTTAGAACATTAAAAGTAAAATTTTATTAATAAATCGATATATATAGCTTCAGATCCGATATTTGTCGGATTGGACTAGGCACTATCCGAATCCAATTCGAACTTATTTCAGATGTTTTTTAATCGGATCGGATTCGAATTGGAAAAAATAACATTCATATCCTAAAATAGAATCGGATTTCGGATTGTATCTCATCCATTGACAACCCTATTTTAAACACCAGATGCATCATGTGTTAGATAGGCGGGCACACAATAGCCTTTCATCTCAAAATAAGAGATTCTACGGCTACTCCTCTCATTGCCAATTGGTATTGAAATGGAACCTCCAATTTTAATATCATACATGCAGTTATAGTTATAGAGATAGTGGTGAGTTAGAAAGAAGAGTTGAAGCTAATCCAGTGAATATTATGACAATTTTACAGGCTGGTGAGTCAAAAGCTAAACCAACCCCAAAAACAGATGAACATCCATAAATCTATATTAAGACCTTTCTCTTTCTATCATCCTTATAGGAATAATCCAATGAACATAGTAATAATAAAGAGATGAAGAAAAAATCATTTGCAGCATTTGGTCTCTCACTCTCACGCATATTGGAAAGATATAAACACGGGACTGGGAGGGTTGCAGGGTCCATGGGAGGTCGTTGTTCCAGATTATTATTCTGTCGATGTCTCTGGAAATCTAACTTCAAACCAACATCTCTTATTTGCTCTGACAACGGTATTCCATCCCATATATCTTCATCATTCGCGTAAGTAAATCCTGCTGATAATAATAATGATAATAATGAATAACTCTGCATTGCATGCACATGTGTTTGTTTACAGAGAGCGGTTTAGGATTGAAACGACGCAATCATGATCATGATGAACAACAAATAGAGGACGACATATTGCCAGAATTCAAGGAATATAGTTTCGAAGATCTTAGGATTGCAACCTCTGATTTTTCGGATGCTAACATCCTCTCTGGGCAGGGTGACAAAGCTCCTAATGTTGTTTACAAAGGAAAACTTTCTAATAACCGCTGGATTGCCATTAAGAGATTTAATAAGTCCGACTGGCCTGATTCTAACCAATTCCTTGTAAGTTATTCTCCTTCGATATTTCATTGTTTGTGGTTTTATGAATGAAAGTGATTTTATAAGAATGGTTCGTAATGTAGGAGGAAGCAAAGGCCGTTGGTCAGCTACGAAATGAGCGTTTAGCAAATCTTATAGGATGTTGTTGTGAGAACGACGAGAAGTTGCTCGTTGCTGAACTCATGCCAAATTATACCCTCGCAAACCATCTCTTCCATTGTAAGCTTCTCCATCCTATTGTTAGTTAGTTATTGCCTAAATGATCAAGTTTCAAGAGATGCATTAAATAGCCTCCCATTTCTAGTAAAACTGGATCTAGTTTTCACAATCCAATCCTACTTTGTTATTTCAGGCAGACATGCGCATAAATTGCATTTCATTAAACCTGTTACCTTTTTTTTCCTTTATTCGCACCCATCCACACAATGGTTTTCGCCCAAGATAAGGGATTATGCCCCCAACTAGTACATTACGTTTGGCAACAACCAACAATCAACATATGGCATCATGAAGCTTGTTAAAGCAGTAACTCTAGTTTCAAATCTATAATTGTTAAAGGTTTTCTTGGCTTTCAATAACTTGCAGGGGAGACTCAGCCAATGAAATGGACTATGAGACTCAGAGTAGCTTTATATTTGGCAGAAGCGCTAGAATATTGCAGTAGTAAAGGTCGGACATTGTATCACGACCTCAATAGTTACCGAGTCTTGTTTGATAAGGTAAGTTCCTTGTGGCTCTTCTTGTATAATTAGCTAGGTTCAGCTCCTGGGTTTATTATTATAACTTGGTCTGCTTGCAGAATGGTAACCCCAGGCTTTCATGCTTTGGCCTCATGAAGAATAGCAGAGATGGAAAGAGTTACAGCACAAATCTAGCTTTCACCCCTCCAGAGTACTTGAAGACAGGTAGATGGTGATTATTTACAAGAGTTAAATGTTTCGTTTTTGTAATGGTACAGTGACCTTTAGGTGCTGTATCTGTGCTCTTTTCGCATAGTTATTCTGGTCCTTAAATTTTTTTTATACCACCAAGAACTCTCTTTATATATGTAGTAGCTTAAAAGGCACAACCGCAATATATCAATGTTATAAACTAACATAGATGCGCTCCTTTTGTGTCTGCCTGCCAGGGAAGATAACACAAGAAAGTGTAGTATACAGTTTTGGCACCCTGCTGCTCGATCTTCTTAGTGGAAAACATATACCCCCGAGCCATGTGAGTTTGTTTGCTCCCTAAGCCCTTTAAGAGATTAAATCACGTATATTTGGTGGTTTATTGCAGTTTTGGGGCTTAAAAGTCTGTGATACCTTACTGATATCAACTAGACAGCTTACATGTAGCTATTGCCTTGAAACCTGAAATTGTCTTTACGACATCATAAACTAGCAAAGGACAGTGAATTTGTGTTTGTGCAGGTTATCACACCATCCTTCTCCTAAAATATCGAAACTATTGAGATGAAGGAAATGGTTGATGTTACCGCACATATTTATGGAATGATCTGAATTGACGACCCACTGCCTAATAAGGCCATGTTATCCTTGTTGGACAAGAGGAGTATATGTCTTGATGGCTTAGTGCGTATTAGTACATATATTGAAGAATAATTGACATTTTATCCAAACATATGAATTATTTTGTTTATAAAAGATTGGGATCGTTCACAAATCACAATAGATGATTGCATTGGCATTTGTACATAGTAGTTGCTGATCTTGACTCTAATCTTGCAGGCACTTGACCTGATAGGCGATGGTAATAATTTTCAAACGCTGGTGGATTCTTGTTTGGAGAGCCATTTCCCAAATGATGATGGAGCTGAGTTGGTAGGGTTAGCTTCTCGTTGTCTACAATATGAAGCTCACGATAGGCCAAATGTGAAATCGCTTGTCACTACTCTTACGTGTTTACAGAAGGAAATAGAGGTTAGTATTGCAAAACTTAAGTGCATACAATTGTGTCATGTTATGGCGTTTTATAGATGTTAATAACTGATTTCCTCTAAAAATGATTGCAGGTTCCATCTTATGCTTTGATGGGTATTCCACATGAACCTGCGTCTCCGAGGAAGCCATTATTGCCGTTGTCACCATTAGGTAATGCTTGCTCCAGAATGGATCTCAATGCCATACATGAAATACTACAGAATGTTGGGTACATGGACGACGAGGGGGTTACTAACGAGGTTAGCAGTTTCTTTTCATTTTATTTTGATTGTCTCTCAAATTATATTCTACTCTTGTTACTCTATCTACATACATGACACTATTTAGCTTCAATAGTAAGGGTGTAATGTATGAGAAGCCTGGGTTTCACAATCACAATTTATGTGGGATATTCGAGTTCGATAACTTATTTCATGGCCTGCAGCTTTCATTTCAAATATGGACAAGTCAAATGCAGGAGTGTTTGATATCTAAAAGACACGGAGATACTGCTTTTAGAGCAAAAGATTTCTCAGCTGCCATTGATTGCTACACCCAAGTGAGTCCTTAGTGTGAAACCTTACAAAATGCTATTAGCCATTTTCAGGATGTATCTATTTTGTTTCTGATACAAATGATACATATTATGCAGTTCATGGAAGGTGGAACAATTATTTCACCAACCGTTTGGGCAAGGAGGTGTCTATGTTATTTGATGGTTGAAATGGGACAAGAAGCTCTTGGGGATGCAATGCAAGCACAGGTGATATCTCCTGACTGGCCTACAGCCTTGTATCTGCAAGCGGCTTCCCTCTTCAGTCTTGCGATGGAAAAGGATGCTCATGAGACTCTCAGAGAAGGCACAACCTTAGAAGCCAAAAAAAGCAACATTAAAAGCTGAACCTGTCTGTATATACACTATGAAGACCTGATGACCTATGAGCCCAGAGCAGACCTGAACATGCCCATTTCCCTCCCTGAGCTCAAGCAGAACATGATATCCCGTTTAACACTCTGGCTATCATAGGGTAGGAGACATGACAATATTGTGGTATTACAAATATGAAAAGTGTGAATGTAAACAAATAAGACGGGGAACACAGAAATAGTGATAACTGAAACTAATGGAGAAACTATATGGGGAGAAAATGACGGTTTTATTTTCAAGATTAAAGAAACTATGTCGCAATTATCTGCTCCAAAGTGAGGCTGAGTGATCATCAAATGGCCATGTGAAATCAGTTGGTCAACTTCGACCAAACTGTAGAGGTTCAAGAAGATGCGATGTGGATAAGGTTGGTATGACAAAGTTTTGGAAGAAGATTAGATAAGTAAATAGAATTCTTCAAACAACAAATGTGAGGATATATTTCTGCTGCTGTTATTTCAGTGATTTATGTTTTGAAGTTCTTAATGCTCCTCTACCTTGATTGTTGAGAGACAAATTGTTATATTGATTTATTGATTTATGGATTGGACTCACTTGAAAATTAGGAACCCCCTCCGTCACCACCCTAAAGCTAGTTTAATGAAAGTGCTTTTATCTGAGCTTATAGTTTCAAGGTGTTAATGCACATCAATCTTAATAATATAAGCTACTGATCATCTGATCATCATGAACCTATAACAGTGAATTTGGTTCTTAAGAAATTAGCTTCAGATAGTACCTTTTTCCATCAGTGTTTACATTCACCGTTTTCAGCTGCAAATACCATTATCACCAGTATTTACCAAGTTACCTTCGTTTCATTTTCTTTCCTTCAACCTTTTATGTTGTAATAATCCTGCCAGGTTTGCCATCATAAATCACATTGAGGGAAACCATTTTATAAGTCTTTAAGAGAAAATAAAATCTAACAAAACACACAAAATCGATGACACTAAACAGGTTAAAATAGAAGATAAGAATGGTCCACATTTCTCTTTATTACCATTTATCAAATCCACACAACAACTTGGGTATACATCTCCAAGGCGGAAATATGTTTTGCTCAATCAAAACAAGAAGAATACACACAAGGAGGATTAAATTAAGAAAACTAGAAAAAGGAAAAAATGGTGGTTGGAGGTTCAGTCTCAGTCTCAATCTCAGTCTCAAAGCCAACATCATCTCACCTCCACTCCTCAAACTTTCCTCGCTCTCCTCATCATAACAGCATACCTTCCCATGGAACAACTTTCCTCTTACGTCCCCAAAACAGACGACAGTGTGCTTACACCTTCAAACTCCGATGTTCAGCGGTATCAGGGAAGGCAGCAGAGACTAAGAAGAAAATGAGTAGTGGCCCTAGTGGATACGAGATCGAGAACTTAACTAGCTGGTTGTTGACGCAAGAACGAGATGGTAACATCGATGCTGAGCTCACTATTGTTCTATCCAGCATTTCTTTGGCCTGCAAACAAATTGCTTCTCTTCTACAGAGAGCAAGTATTTCTCAGCTCATGGGTTCTCAGGGTATCATCAATGTGCAAGGTGAAGATCAGAGGAAGCTCGACTTCATTGCCAACGAGGTTCATTCTCCTTACTATTAGTATAACATAGGTAATATGGATGTGGAGTAGTATTAATAGAATAACTCTTTTGAATGACAATGTGCAGATTTTCTGTAATTGCCTACGATCCAGTGGACACACAGGAATTATAGCATCCGAGGAAGAGGAGGCACCAATTGCAGTTGAAGAAACTTATTCTGGAAACTACATTGTTGTCTTTGATCCTATCGACGGCTCATCAAACATCGCAACTGCTTTAACCACAGGTTCTATCTTCGGGATATACAGCTCCGACTACCAATGCCTTGCTGACACCGATGATGATGAACTCACTGTAATTCTTCCACATTATACCTACATTGTTATTCCAATTTTCAAACTGGATTCTTATTATTGATCTTCGCCACAAAATGCAGCTCACCCAAAAGGAACAACAGTGTGTCGTCAATGTCTGTCAACCTGGAAATAATTTATTGGCTGCCGGTTACTGCATGTATTCCAGCTCTGTAGTCTTTGTACTCTCCATAGGGAAAGGAGTGCTTTCCTTCACATTAGACCCTATGTATGGGGAATTCGTCTTAACACAGAAGAATATCCAGATACCCAAGTCGGGGAAAATTTACTCATTCAACAAAGCCAATTACCAACTATGGGATGAAAATCTGAAAAAGTATATTGACGATCTCAAAGACCCCAGTGGCAAACGCCACTCTTCTCGCTACATTGGTTGCCTTGTTGGCGAAATCCATCGAATGCTGCTCTATGGTGGGATATATGGTAATCCAAGTAATATTAAGAGCAAGAAAGGGAATCTCAGGTTATTGTACGAATGCGCACCAATGAGCTATTTAGTGGAACAAGCAGGTGGCAAAGGAACAGATGGCCTTCGAAGAATACTAGATATAGTACCTGATGAGGTAAGAACATTTCTTTTTTGTTAAGAGAGGTGGTAAGAATGTATATGAGCTTTCATAAACTGATAATCAATGCAATTGAAAGGTAAAATAAATATGAACCCAATTTTGAAGACTGCAATAGTCATGTCATATTAGGCATGGAAGCATTGTGCAAAATGTTTGTGGTATTAATTGCAGATTTATAGCTGTAGTAACGATTAATGGAGGATAGCTTACATGAACTGATAATCAGTACACTGGAAGCACAAATCAAATATGCACACTCCAAAGTGAAATATATATTGCAAATTTGGAGTTTTGATACCTATAAATATTCATTACAGATTACAATAACATATATTATGATGATATAGCCTATCAGTCGTCATATATGATGGCATAGTCTATCAGTGATATGCTTCCAACATATTACTGTAATATTTTGACCCAGGAACAACTATTAGCTTACATATACTATAGATAATCCTAGACTTCAGCCACCAATATATTATTACTTTGTCAACTCTTTAACCTTGTCATCGCGTTTGCATCCACAGGTTCATCAACGCGTACCATTTTTCATTGGAAGCCCAAAAGACATGGAGAAACTAGAGAAGTACTTGGCTTGATAAGCCAACTGTTTTGTCTGGCATTCCCCGCGAATTATATTCACCAATTTATGTTATCAAAACAAATGAAAGCGGCACGAAAGTAGTCCATCTACCACCAAGGTTGTCCTTTTAATAATAAATGGAACCCGTTAAGTTCTCCTTTTTAAACTCAAACAAGCCATAAATTGGAAATCAAGTAAGCGATTCAAGGAGATAATGTGTTTGTGTGCTTTCACAGAAAGGTTGTCTTGGCTAAAATGTTTACTGACTCATTATCAAAGGAAACATGTATATGAAACTTATGGTATTCATATTTATCAAATCATGTTTGGATTCTAATAATAAATACAGTATTCTCAGATTATAGACAACCAAACAATAAAAGTATTTAAACAAGAATATTAAGTTTGAATAAGTAAAGGGCCTAAAACAAAATAGAACAATTACCAAAGATAAAGTAAGAAGTAAGTGTGCATCTTTGTGTGTATCATAAATGACATCTATCCTCGTGTGTATGCGCATATAAATCCGAAAACAACCTAAAAACATGCAAAGAGATTTCGTTTGTCAGGAGCTTACCCCCATTGCAATAGAAAAAAGAAGAAGCCTCCAAGGATGAATAAGGCATCAGGACTTGTGGGTTACAAAGTCTTCATATAGAGCAGGGAAAAACCGAAATATGTGAAAGAATCCATGTTTTTCAAATTCAAAAAGATTTGATAGAGTAGCAACGCCTAAGATGAAGCATTCTGAAACCCGCATCCAAAATAAGCCATGTAAAGTTATCTCCATTCAAATCCACACTCATATGTAATAACAAGAATATAGCGTAGTCAGATCCCAACTTGTCATATACTCCTTGGATTCAAATTTTTGGCAGTTCAACAGAACTAAGCCCAACACCTTTTTTAATTTCGTGCATTGTCAGCATACTCCTTGTAGAGCAAGCATCAGCCCATCTACCAGCAGCAGCATAGATATTTGAAAGCAGAATGTGGCAACCAGCTTCACGAGATTTCATACGGAGAAAGTCCTTACGCAATCTATCAGCAATAAGTGTCTCTCCATGAATTCTACAAGCACCAAACAAAGCACCCAATACCATCACATCTGGCTTCACTGTCATAGTTTTAACAATCGCTTCAGCTTCTTCCAAAAGTCCGGCTCGTCCCAACAGATCAATAATACAACCATAATGCTTCATTTCTGGCTGAATTTCGTAAGTCTTGGACATGATTTCAAAGTATCGTCGTCCTTCCTCTACCAACCCTCCATGACAACAAGCCATTAACACCCCCAAGAAAGTGATACTATTAGGCTTCATCTCCAATTTTTGCATCTGCGAGAAAGCTTCAATTGCTCCATCCGCAACCCCGTTAACTGCAAAACCTGTAATTAATGCATTCCAAGTTGATATATTCTTGTCATTCATCTTCTGGAAGACTTCAACTGCATTCTCCACACATCCACATTTTGCATACATATCAATTAACGCCGCCCCAAGATTACCGCTCACTTTACACCCGTTCCTATCTATATAAGAATGAATCCACTTCCCTTGATCCAACGCCACTAAATGACCACACACTGAAAGCACACTCACCAACGTAACCTCATTGGGTCTAATACAATCCTCAGCCAACATCTCCCTAAACAGATTCAAACCATCTTCCCCACGATTATTTTGAGCATAACCCGCAATCATACAACTCCAAGAAAACACATCCTTAACTTCCATATCATCAAACAAACATCGCGCCACCTCAAGTTCCCCACACTGTGCATACCCAGAAACCATTATATTCCAAGATACAATATTTTTACAAGGCATGTCATCAAACATCTTTCTCGCCAACGACAAAAACCCACTCTTAGCAAACCCAGAAATCATCGAGTTCCAAGTCATTACATTCCGACAAACAGGCATCATCTTATCAAATAACGACTGCGCTACATCCAACTCACCACTCTTAGCATACCCAGATATCATCGCAGTCCAAGAAACATCATTCCTCTCCGGCATTCTATCAAAGATCTCCCGCGCCAAATCCAGGTCCCCAGATTTTACACAACCATCTATAAGAGTGTTCCATGACACAATATCTAATACGTTAACTGGAGTAGTGTCAAACAGTTTCCTAGCAGATATATTATCGTCGAAAGAAGAGTACATATTCAATAATGTATTAACTACAAATACATTATATTCGAAGCCGGTATGGATTACATGACAATGTATGAGTTTCCCTATACGCGTAAAATGAGGAGAAACTGAAACTGAGACTGAGAGGGATTTAAGCAGAAAAGGGAAAGTGAAGTTATCAGGTTTTGAGTTAGTATATAGCATTTTGGAGTAAATGAGGAGTGCATTTTGAGGGAAATGTGTGTGAGAATAGCCCTTGATGATTTTGTTCCAAAGGAAAGTAGTTGTGGAAGGCGAAAAAGAGTAGCGCTCTACGAGAAGGGAGGCGTAAACGAGGAATTGGGTGTTTCCAGAGACAGATAGGAACTCCTGTATAGGGAGTAGAGATCGACCGAGGTGTCCAGTGACGAAGAGATGGGCGAGGAGAGGGTTGAGATGTTTTAAGGAACAACAAGATCGTAATATTGATTGTAGGTTTGAAGGTGAAATATGCATTGTAAGAACTAAAAGAAAGACCTCCCTCCCTCCCTTTGAATCTGTTTAAGGAGGGAAAATGGGGACTACATTGTTATTTCACTGTCCATGACTTAAATGAAATTCAAGCATTGAGCCTTGTTGGAAGAGATCTCTCAAATGCATTCAAGGCATTAGTGGAGATGCTTTTATGGATAAGCTGAGACATAAGTAAAAAAGCATTGCAATACAAAGGTAGATGCGACACATAATGTGTACTATGCAAGATCTTAAGTTTCTTCTATGTAATATGAGAAGCTTTATGAATTAGTAAAGAAGTTGTAGGGGGAACACGGGCTAAAATGGAAACACACTATTGTATTATTGATGTGAATTTGGTGGTCCATGTTTACATTGATGATGACCAAACATTACAATGGATAAATTTTGGGCACACAATTTAGGTGGAGGCAATCCACCATCTTTTTCTCATACTCACCTCACACCAGTAGGGTCGTTTTGCCAAATCTTACATTATCCTTTAGGCCCCAACTTCGTTATATATACAGTTTTGGACCCTAAGGGCCGTTGACTGCAGGTCAAAACACCTTGACCCAGTCTTTCTTTCCTCTTTCCCTCTTTTTCCCAACTTTAGCATCACGGTTGCCAATCAATATTTTCTTTATCCTTCCACTCTATCATATTCCTGATCAATTCAAACAAATGGTACATCCCCATACAGAGATAAATACGTCTGAAGTTAGTATCCTTGACAATGTACATCCCCACTCTGCAAAACTCATGTAACCAAAACTCCAAAAGAGATCAAAATCCAAACAACAACTTCATAATAAAACTATTATTCTCCACTGCTGCTAGTGACCAGAATCCAAACAACAATGTACACTGCATATATAAGGTGAGTGAGTGAGTGAGTGAGTGATCCATGAGTTGGATAGGGAAGGGGAATGAAGATGAGATGTAATGTAATGTAATGAAGACAATCAATAACCAGCTAACCACCACTAGTAGTATCTCCCTTTCACCTTGTAATAATAACCATAATAAACAAAACAAAGAAACTTGATGAGAGTGATGCAGAAAAGGAAAAGTGAGTAAAGAGAGTAAATGCCAACACTTAAATTCTCCTCGACATTGAAGCCACCTCCACCACCACACTACACTCACTAGTGCCCTAGATATATACATTACATTAAAAGCAGCTACCAGCAGACCTGATTCCTTCCATGCTTTCCTTTTTATAAAGAAAAGAAAGAGAGACACCACTCAACAAACAACAATGGCTATCTCCATGAACTACTGTTTTCCCATCTTCCTCTTTTTTTCACATATTCTACATCTTGTCAACTCTACTACTACTTCATCCTTCTCTTTAAAATCCTTCAATTCTGATGCTGTTGTCATGTTGGGTGATACCCAGATCCTTAATCAACCTTCATCTATTAAACTCAGTGGTTCTCTCAATTCCACCAACCAAGGTACAATCATCTACAAATACCCCATCAAACTACTCTCTTCCTTCTCTTCTTATTTCTCTTTCTCTATTCATCAACAAGATTTCAATGGTCTTGATTTTTTCATTCTACCCAGTTCCACCCAAAACCAAATCCAAATCCAAACCAAAAACAAAACCCGACTTATATCTACGGAATTCCACACTTTTAATGTGTCATTTAGTAACAATGTTGTTGCTGCTGTGGGTATGGATATAAGCACTATGGAGTCTGGTAAGTTTATAAACGCTACTACTATTGAAATGCCTATTTACACTCACGATATTATGCATTCGTGGATCGATTACGATGCCAGTTCTAAACGTTTGGAGATTAGGTTGTCTAAGTCAGGGACTAAGAGACCCTTTTATCCGACGGTGTCGTATTTTACACAACAATTATGGAACCAAAAAGATGTGTTTGTGGGTTTGGCTTCATTTGGTAGGAACTCTACTCAGAGCTGCATAATTTACTCTTGGAGTTTTAGAGTTAGGAGTGTTCCGTATTGGATGCATTCTCAACCAAGGGATCCACGAGTTCGTAATCAGTCACACTCTCATCCCAATATTGTTCAGCCTAATGTTCCTAGTAATGTTTGTCTGCTTAGAGTATTTACTGCGTTACTACTTGGGATTGGGTGCGGAGCTTTGGCGTCTTACGTTATGTTGTTGTTCATGCGACTGGTTTTCGTTGATGGGACTCCTACTGTGGCTAACAAGGAGTATGCTGTGCATCCTTTGGAGTTTGGGTATGAGAAGCTCAAGATTGCTTTGGACAAGAATTCTACAAAGTCCCCAACTAGTGAAAGCAAATAGAGGTACAAACCAAGTACTTATGGGTTGTTTGCTTGTTGTAGTTAATATGAATATTGTTTTCTGCTGTAAATTATGGATGTAATCACCAACAATATCGTGCGTGGTGCATGTTTTCTTAAGATATATAAGGGAATTATATTCTGATTAATGGCTTTGTCAACTATTAACTTATCCTATTACAATTCATATAAGATTTATACAACAATTAATTTGAATAAACAACCATTTATAAAACTGGACAACTTGCAGATATCAGTTAATGGATCTATGAAGTATTTCTAATTTAGTGTCTTACTTCTATTTTAGAGTATTTCTCTACTTTTAGAAGTATGAGTTCATATTTCTATCTACAGTATTACTCTAATTTAACAATCTAAAATAAGACCTTAGACAATTTAGGAGTTCTATTGTAATCTTTCTATGGAGCAATAAAGAAACCCCAAGGGGAGATTTTCATCCCCACCAATTCTATTGTGTGTTTTTTGTTATCTTTTTTATTGTTTTTTTAATTAGTACTCCCCTAGCAATTGTGGATTAAGTGGTATCAGGGCGGTGTTCCGTTCATCCTTGAGGGATTGTGGTTTATGGTCTCGACATGCGATCGACTCAAGCAATTTGGGAATAGGTCTAATTAGAAGAAGAAGAAGAAGAAGAAGAAGAACATCATGTCTACTGCCAGGATCTTTCAAAAGAACTTCCAAGAGACGACGCAATCGTGAAGAGATGAAAGGGAACAAAGAGAAGGAGGGGGGATGACGATGAATCTAGAGATTCCGAAAACGTCAAATCCGAGGAAATCACGGATGTTGGTAGGTTTACGAATCCTATAAAACATCTTAAAATTAATTTTAAAATTTATATTAGCGTTTTTCATGGATTTGTGGATGCCGAAAAAGAGTACAATTGTTTTGGTAGATGGCCAATACTAGTAAGTTCCGCATTTCTGGAGGTTATACATATTCAATCGATTATACCTTACGAGTATGATACAGGTCTAAAGATTGGGGTGATTCATAAGAAGCTACTACTGAGGAAGACTTGCGAGTACCAGCTGAAGTCTTCTAATCGAGAGTTGGAACTAGATCTTCAATTACTAGTATCTAATGACCATTGGAAGAGTATTTCGATGAATTTTAAGAGAGGATTGGCTACTATTAGATCTGGAATCGATTATATATTCTTATGTCTTAGATGAACACTCTATAAAAGACACTCGTCTACCATCGGTTAAAGATTTATGGATTGAGTAAAAAGTCCTTCGAGGAAGTGCGATATTCTAGAAAGGGGGGATGACTGCGACCAGGAACAGTAGAAAGGACAAGCTTCTCAATAAATTGAAGTGCTACACTCGTCGATATTCTAGAGAGGGGGATGACTGCGACCAGGAACAATAGAAAAGACAAGCTTCTCAACAAATCAAAGTACTATACTCGTGATACGGGGACTTTCAAGTTCCTACATCTCTAGTTCTAGCTTGAGCATGAGCTCAAAGTTCTTAAAAGGGGGACCTATGATCCAGGAGGATCTATGAAGTATCACTAATTTAGTGTCATACTTCTATTTTAGAGTATTTATCTAGTTTCAGAAGTATGCGTTTTTGTTTTTATTTAGAGTATTACTCTAATTTAACAATAGGAGTCCAACTTCTAAAATAGGACAAGACTAAGGTTAGAAAACCTAATTGGAATTTAGGAGTTCTATTGTAATCTTTGTATAGAGCAATAAAGATACCCTAAGAGAATATTTTCCTTCCTACCAATTCTACTATATGTTTTTCGTTAACTTTTTTTATTGTTCTTCTAATTAGTACTCTCCTAACAATTGTGGATTAGTTAACTACTACTCTACTAGGACGATAGGAAACAATGCACTGATAGAGAAGGCGGTAAGCAATAACACACATTGGGGTCCAAGATGAACATATATAGAACATGTATCTGAAAATGGTGGAAGAAAACAATTGCCCCTACTCTACTGTCTACTCCATAATTGAAATACTGCAAATGCCTTATTTATTGTGTTAGTTCTATTTTCTGCCATGAATAATTTTTCTTCTTATCCCTGAAACCATTTATCTCTGAAATGAGAATCCATCTCTCAAGAATCAGTTCCTTGAGCTGCAGGAGCTCCAGATGACCATGTCTCTCATCTGTTGTAGTAAGGGAAGTAAAGACAGGTGCACGCCTAATTGCCCCTTAATGGACCACCTTTAGGCTGGCACACCAAGTACTTTGGTATATAGCTTTTGCTTTTATGTCAATCAACAGAGAATTTGGAGCTTGATGCAGTCATTGCACCAAAGAGATGCAGAATGGGAAGACGTAGTTTTGCATATGTCAATCAACAGAGAATTTGGAGCTTGATGCGGCCATTGCGCCAAAGAGATGCAGAGTGAATGGACCACAACACTATAGCTAGAATGGGAAGACGTAGTTTTGCGCTTTTATGTCATGATCGACCAAGTATTTGGAATTTGATCCAGTATTAAGAGATGCAGACTGGAGAGAGAGCAGCATTGCACCGTGCAGACCTGTATCTGCATTGTTTGAAGTCACCAACATCTACCTCCCTTTTTCCCCTCTTCATGTCAATTCTTCGTCCTTCCTGTTGTTTAGATTATGTTTTTAGGATAGGCCAAGAATACTAAAATTTCACATCAGGCATAATAGCATCCAATTCTTGTAACCTCTACTTAATTATGCAATCTAAAGTGAAGAAAGCTAGTTCCATTAAAATTGAATAGACCAACAATCATTTGCCTCCTTAAACATAGAACTACTACTTCTCATTTTAATTTGTTCTAAGAACTACATTCTGAAACAGATAAGGCATAGAGGACAGCTCTTTTGCCAGAAACTGGCAACAGGAAGTTGCGGTGTTGCAACTCATATAACTCACATCTCCTGAAGCTCCTCCTCTTCATCCTCGTACTCTCCTTCCTCATCAGCTGTAGCATCTTGGTATTGTTGATACTCGGAAACCAAATCATTCATGTTACTCTCAGCCTCAGTAAACTCCATCTCATCCATGCCTTCCCCAGTATACCAATGTAAGAAAGCCTTTCTCCTGAACATAGCAGTAAATTGCTCGCTAACCCTCCTGAACATCTCCTGTATCGATGTTGAGTTCCCAATAAAAGTTGACGCCATTTTGAGACCAGTTGGAGGGATATCACAGACAGTGGATTTCACATTGTTGGGAATCCATTCAACAAAGTAGGAAGAGTTCTTGTTCTGCACATTGATCATTTGTTCGTCAACTTCCTTTGTACTCATCTTACCACGGAACATTGCAGACGCTGTAAGATATCGACCGTGTCTTGGGTCAGCTGCACACATCATGTTCTTCGCATCCCACATTTGTTGTGTGAGTTCCGGAACTGTTAGATTCCGGTACTGCTGAGACCCACGAGACGTAAGAGGAGCAAACCCCACCATGAAGAAATGGAGTCTGGGGAATGGAATAAGATTAACAGCAAGCTTTCTGAGGTCAGAGTTAAGCTGTCCCGGAAACCTCAAACAACATGTTACTCCAGACATCGTCGCAGATATCAAATGATTCAGATCACCAACTGTTGAATTAAACAAACATAATATTAATCAGTGAAAATGTATTTGAAAAATAATAACACAGAAAAGGGAAAAATTTCAGCGAAAACTCACAGCTAGGAGTAGTAAGCTTGAGTGTCCTGAAGCAGATGTCGTAAAGAGCTTCATTGTCTAGAACCATACACTCATCTGCATTCTCCACAAGCTGATGCACTGACAACGTCGCGTTGTAGGGTTCAACAACAGTATCAGAAACCTTAGGAGATGGGAATACCGAGAAAGTAAGCATCATCCGATCAGGATACTCCTCTCTTATCTTCGAGATCAAAAGAGTTCCCATTCCAGACCCAGTTCCTCCTCCTAAAGAATGACACACTTGAAATCCTTGTAAGCAATCACAGTTTTCAGCTTCTTTACGAACGACATCAAGAACCGAATCAATAAGCTCAGCGCCTTCCGTGTAATGTCCCTTAGCCCAATTGTTCCCAGCACCAGATTGACCGAATACAAAATTATCAGGACGGAATATCTGACCATAAGGACCAGATCTAAGACTGTCCATAGTCCCTGGTTCAAGATCCATGAGAACAGCGCGGGGAACAAACCTTCCACAGCTTGCTTCATTGTAATAAACATTGATCCTTTCCAGCTGAAGATCAGCGTCCCCTGGTATCTGCCAGTGGGATCGATACCGTGTTCAGCACAAACAACTTCCCAAAACTTGGCACCAATTTGGTTACCACATTGGCCTCCTTGGATGTGAAGAATCTCACGCATTTTCGATGTTTTTGTAAAAGAGAGTGGATTTAGAGTGGATTTAGGTGTGGAGAGGGGGTGGGATTTATAGAAAAGGAGAGTGTAACGGCTAAAAAAAAAGTGGGGGGTTTGAATTAGTAAAACAATAGGGATGAGCTGTGCCAATACCAACGGTGAGGTTTTTGAATTTCAAATTTCAAATAGCTGGATTACAAAATTTAGTTATTCTTGTTGGCTACTAGATAGGGTTAGGCTGGATTTTTCACACTAATTTGCTTTCTAGATCAAACTAGTTTCTCTATTTCGATACCTCGCCTCCGCATACTTTAGATCGGTATAGTAAACTAGAATCGCATACTGTTTTTATCCAACAGAGAATTACGGTTTTAAGAGAGAAGTTGTGATGGGAGAGAGAGATGCCACGCGTATTAAAAAAAAATCCACACGCTCAATGGTTCAACGCCTAGGTAGGAGAGAGAAGTTGTGATGGGAGAGAGAGATGCCAACTGTAGTAAAAGCGGTATGTGCATATTCCTCCCCAAGTTCAAGTTTCGCATATTTTGGAGGGATAAAGGGGTGAGTATGTTGACCCTAAACTCCTGTTGAAAGGGATTTTTGCAAAAGTATGGAAAACCTTAACAGCATGGAGATGCGCTTACTAAACAGGATGGGAACAAAATATGCAAAGAGATAACCATCCAAACACACTGAACATTTACCATGTACAATCGTACATATTGTTTCTAGCTTATTCAATTTTGTGTTGTATACAAAAAAAATAAAAATACCGGTATAGTTGCCATCCTGATTGATGTAACTCAAACAATATCCCTGGATCTCACAGAGAATAAGTCCTTATTACAATCAGGACAGTAAATAGGTTCGTAATAATGATACAATTCTTAATAAGCAGAAATCAATATAGTGACAAAACTACTTCATTCATTTACAGACGAATCAATCAAAATACAGGAGCTGGGAACCAAGTTAAAGATCAACTAACTCTTAAAACATGGAAAAACAACCAATGTTGAAGCAGCTGCTACATGAAGCTATACCTCAATTACAATGTCGTATGACCCCTCGTGTCACATTAGTGGCATGGAAATTTGTGGAAGCATTGACAAGCTGAGAAAACATACAGAGGACTTGCTGAAATCGTTGTTTGCCCTGGATCTTCCGATTCAGTGTAATACTAATAATCTTTGATGTGTTAAGAGATATATCCAATGGTATCAGACATCATAAACAAATGACTTGTCTAGACAATAATATAATGGCCCTCGCACGTCTCTTCATCTAACGATCAGTGTAACCTCTCCCAATCTTCCCCATTCTCTATTCATTTTTTTTCAATACTGTCTTGAAAAATTCCAGCAGATCTTCGTTATCTGCTTTTAACACATACTTCCAATGGGAGTATGACCCTGATCAGGGAATCTTGAGCAAAAAATAGCAGAACAGCTTCTAAAATTATTTAGGAGACGTAATAGTATTGTGCTTCAGAAGAAAAATGAAAAAAAAAAAAAACAGTACAACAGATCTCATTACAATAATAAGCAACTCTATCAAATTAAGCAGCACAAAGAAGCAAAATGAAAACATGCTTGTAGGTTTGGTAACTTGACATGTACCTTGTTCTAAGCAGTGTCTCATAGATATACATGTAGACATGGAATCTAAAACATAAGCAGTAGAGATGGATCAGAGTCCTGGCTTGGTAAATCTCCAAAGAGAAATAACTAAAACGCTCAATATAATCAGAGTCGATCATGTGGGGAAAGGATCATCATTTCCATTCTTACAAAGAAATACAGAATCAAACACCAAAGAAACAAAACCAAAATAAGTGTCTCGTAGATATACATGTAGACATGGAATCTAAAACATAAGCAGTAGAGATGGATCAGAGTCCTGGCTTGGTAAATCTCCAAAGAGAAATAACTAAAACGCTCAATATAATCAGAGTCGATCATGTGGGGAAAGGATCATCATTTCCATCTCTTACAAAGAAATACATTATCAAACACCAAAATAACAAATGCATGTTAGCTCAAGCCTCAGACATCCAAGGAAGGATTAAAGCAGCATTAGCTCTCAAGCCCCGCAAAGGCGAAAGCTCTTGGGCGGCCACTGCGAATGTCTCTGAGAAACAAGCCTTTACAATTATCATCATTGGCAAAAGCTTTTTTGCTTCAACGGGTAACAAAAAGTATATTAATTTTCCATATGAACATGTTCTAGATATCCCAGAAATCATACAGTATTAAAAAAAATTAGAGTTCTTACAAATATAAAAGATGTTCCACCTTGAAATGATCAACAAAATAATTAAAATTGCAGACAAAGTGATAGGTGGAAGAAAATTTGTATTAGGGACCAATTCATCCCAGAAGTACACTAATTAGCATTAGCAAGCTAATGGGAATCATGTTTAGTCCCTAAATTTGAAAAACAGCCATAGGTAAGTTATGGGTTATGTGGGTGGGTCTCAGACATCCAAGGAAGGATAAAGCAGCATAAGCTCTCAAGCCCTGCAAAGGCGAAAGCTCTTAGTCGGCCACTGCGAATGTCTCTGAGAAACAAGCCTTAAATTTGTCATCATCGACAAAACCCCATGCTAAAATTCAATTAATATACAATTCAATATATTTAGAAGACATGGTATTGTGTTACAACAGATATTAGGATCTCAGTAGGCAATTTTTCATCTTTTAACCCCTCATTGGGAGCTTCAGGAAGATAACGCAGTTTATATATATAAAAACATCACAGATTCAAAAATATGAAGACTACAAATAGTATTAAAAGCATCTCAGCCTGAAATTTCCCCATGGTTTTCTTCACTGACAATCAAAGTGCAAGGATAACAAAAGGATTTCATTCATCATTGATATAAAAAACCCATATTTTAGAAATGGGTCTTACTATAAAACTATCAACACATGAACATGTACATGTTCATCAGTATAAAGGGATCTCAGTTATAATTGTTTCATCTTGAACCCCATAACACTAATAGTGAGTAATGGGTGTTTCAGGAAGATAACGCAGTTTACAAATACCATCATTGATCCAAACAATTGTAAGCATAACACTAAAACAAGAATTATAGTGTGTCTATATAAGAGTGAAATTTAGCAAACTCAAAGAGCAAAAACAATGAATTTAAAAAAAACTATGTACCTCCTCCAAACTACTACAGAAGTAGTTTTAAGTGACAGGGAGAGGGTTTAGTCTAGGGTTTTAGATTTATAGGGGAGATGAACAAAACCAATGAGACCAAAATGTCCCTGGGTCACTTCTGATTGTTTGTTGCGCCGCGCGTCTCTGAAGCCGAACTTCGATTCGATTAGAGCACAAACACAATTACAAGAGAACACACATTTAAAGGTGGTTCCCAAATTACCTACTCTCACTAAGAGCACCTAGCTAGGTGCATCATGACATGGCAGGGTAAATTTCAAATCCATCATCTTTTCCACCCAATTCGTCTCCCAGCAAAATTCATCCAAGGGTGAATTTTTCGCCCTGTGGGTGGATTGAGGGTAAATTCACGCCGCGCGGTTCTGAAGTGCGCGTATATATATAATCTTTAAGATTAAAACACATGGCTCACATCCAATGGCTCCTATTATGCGCACTTTAGAACTGCGCGTATATATATAAATCAAGCTTGCCGCAGGGTTTAGAAGTGCGCTGGGATTTTGATGGCTCAGATTGAAACACGTGAACTCATCTGGGACGTCAATTTCAAGCACGCGGTTCAGAAGTGTGCGTGGGAAATTCACCTTGGGGTGGATGCTCGGAAATAGAGACTAATTACAATTAACACACATCTCGAGGCAAACCCAACAGCCAAAACAATCTTACAAAACAAACCTCCGTATTGTCGTTCAAATGACTTCAAAACGAAGTTTGTACCTGGGTTATTTTTAGGCAAAAATTGAGTCTCGTCCGAACGACCATGAGCCTCTTGTACCTGGGTCAGTTTTTAGGCAAAAAATTGACTCTCGTTTGAACGATCATGAGGCCTGTTCGAACGACTATGAGTCCAACCCCACACTATTGTCCCTATTCTCATTTTTGGGTGGTGAGAGTATGATCCACTTGGGGTCATCTGTATGTACCACCAAAGAGAAAAAAAGAAAGGCTAATATCATTACACATAGCAACTCTACCCATCCATATATAAAGGAGGAGTACCTCTTCCTCTTCCTCTACCAATTCAACCAAACTTTAGACCAACAGATACAATGGGCATGGTGTTAGGAAAGATAAGTGTGGAAACCCCTAAATACGAGGTGCTTCAATCCAACGATGATTTCGAAATTCGCAAATACGCCCCATCCGTTGCTGCTCAGTGCACCTACGACCCATCACTACAAGGCAGTAACCGAGACAGTGGCTTCACCGTTCTAGCCAATTACATTGGTGTTCTCGGTAAGCCACATAACACTGTGCCCCAAAAGATTGCCATGACTGCACCCGTTGTGACAAGCGATGACAAGGAGAGGAACATGGTCACCATGCAGTTCTTATTACCGTCCATGTACACGAAAGCGGAGGATGCGCCTAAGCCGACTGATGAGAGGGTAGTTATAACAGAAGAGGGAGAGAGGAAGTATGGGGTTGTTAAGTTTAGTGGGGTGGCGAAAGATGAGATTGTTGAAGACAAGGCTGGGAAGTTAAAGGAGAAGTTAGAGAGTGAAGGGTTTAAAGTGATTGGGAAATATGTTCTAGCTAGGTATAATCCACCATGGACACTCCCTGCTTTCAGGACTAATGAGATCTTCATTCCCATTCAGTGAGCATGCAGATGATGGTGTCCTTAATTTGTAACTTGAGTCATGCTTTATGTGTGTAATAGTAAAAATACTTCTCAATCTTTTTTCATATTAGAGCATTTGTTGTCTATTATTTTTCTTACATGATTCGGAAAACGGAAACGGGGAACATGTAGAAGAAAGACGCGAAGCGAAGTGGGAAACCCGTAACATAGTCTGTAGTTGACTCCTCAAATATTAGTTACCAAATTTGGCTTTATTTACTAGATCCCGACTCCTAAACAAATACTTGTCAAATGCTACATCAGCTCTCTAGATTTGTCTCGCCAAATAAATTCCTCCTGATGAACGGTGTTCTCTAGTTCATTGATAAGGTCAACTTCGATGAGAGAAACCATCTGAATCGAGTAGATATACTCTCTAAAGTTTCTCATATTGTTGGGAACGTGGTCAAAAACTTCTTTGCTCCAAGTGGACAAATCATTTTTCGTCTAGTGGAGCTTACCACAGAGCTTAAGGTGACGGGACCCAATTTGGTTTACGGCCCAAGCTTTTTGCAGGGTCGGAATTAACTAAGTTATGCTAGCTTCTCCGCCAAGATATTATCATGAGCAGCTATTAATATTATGTTTGCAACTTCAATAGGTGAGTGACACTATCTTTGAATCCTTCTCAGTAGGCAGATCTACAACGTGCCCTTCTGATTTGCAATTCTGAGAGGAAGAAGAAGTGAGTGATAGAGTTTGTAAAGAGAGAGAGATATGTCTGTGCAAGAATATCTAGACAAGCACACACTATCTCGCAAAATCGAGGATGCTGTGAATGCTGCTGTTAGGTCCAAGGCCTCAGATCCCGTCTTGTTCATTGTGAGTCCCTCAATTTAATTACTTACTACACATTCTTCTCTCAAATCACATTTATTAAAACTCGTGTTATTATTATAGTCCAACCACATGAAGAAATCGGTCCGCTGTGTGATCACCAAGATTAAAGCTAGACAAATTCTGGACAGTAGAGGTATTCCCACTGTTGAAGTCGATCTCTATACTAACAAAGCCATGTTTCGAGCTGCTTCTCCAAGTGGTGCTTCTACTGGAATGTATGAAGCTGTTGAGCTTCGCGATGGCGACAAAGCTAAATATCTAGGAAAAGGTGTTACTAGAGCTGTTAATAACATTAATCATAAAATATCCAAGGCGTTGCTCGGTATGGATCCAACTCTTCAGGCACAGATTGATCAGGCTATGATTGATTTGGATAAAACTGATAATAAGGTCTCATTTCTACCATCCCGTTATACCCATACCGATAACTAGTATAATAATGTAGTATTTGACGCGTCATATTTGATTATTTTGCAGGGAGAACTTGGTGTGAATGCTATACTGGCGGTGTCAATAGCTGCTTGCAAAGCGGGTGCTAGTGAAAAGGAGGCATGATGATTTATTTTATTTATTACCGTATTTAAGATATAACTTGTAATGATTTTGCGCGACTAATGTTTCTTGATGATTGCAGGTTTCTCTTTACAAGCATATTGCGGACCTTTCTGGGAAAACTAGTCCGGTTCTACCTGTTCCTGCCTTCACACTTATAAGTGGTGGAAAACATGCTGCGAATCATTTTTCCGTTCAAGTATGCTCTATATAATTCCAGGTTACAAACTATAAGTAATTGTTTGATATTCTAGTTAAGTAGTCGTGTATCCGTCAAACATATATCTGAGATGGAAGTTATCCTTTTTACTACACTTATGTTTGATTCCTAAGAGAATTTCAGTAGACTTTTAAAGAGGCATTCAAGATATCCAACAAAGATTGGTTCCACAGCATGGTTTATAAGAGAAAAGCGATAACTTTTTCTATTGAAAACCCTTTTTTTTCTATTCAAAACAGTTGGTTATCTCAGATAAATGATACCCAGAAGTCATTTTAGTGAGTAATAACATATTAATGTTTTAGCCAGGTTCCAGTACTTAAATGGGTAACACATTACTCTTAGGATTCAGTTGGCGATGTGGCATTTCCGCTCCTTCTCTTCTTGCACTGCTTCCATAATTCACGCTAAACTGATTGAGAAAAAATGAAAAATTGAAAGACTACTGTCAGCCAATTGACAACTCGAGTTTAGGATTGACTATTGTTCTTATCTTAATATCAACGTCCACGTCCCCTCGGTGTTAAAATCACTTAGCTATGTTTTCTGATGTTATTGTCCATTTATCATTTTGTTTTCAGTGTAAATACTTTACATATGCAAAGATGGTCATCAGTACTGCTCTAGTTGCTTTTAGAAAATTAGTCATGTTGAAATCCATTGACAGTTGAAATTAATCAGGAAATAATGGTTCTACCCACTGGAGCGAACTCATTCGAGGAGGCAATGCAAATGGGTTCGGAGACGTATCATCACCTAAAGGTAATATCAAAATTTATTTTCGTTATCTTAAAATGAATGAAGTTTGTATTCTTTTGATGAAACTAATTGTATTTTTGTGATCACAATATGCACAGGCTGTTATTTTTGAAAAATATGGTGCAAGTGGGTGCAACGTAGGAGAAGATGGTGGGTTTGCTCCAAATATCTCCAGGTAAGTTTTTTTTCTTCAGATGATTCCAATTTTTCATCCCTCAAATGAGTTATCCTTCGTTGTTTTAATAAACCTGATCTGGAAAATGATGGGTTATGAGCTACAAGGTCATAAATAATGCACATTTCAATTGATTTACTTGAGCAGTTTACATCTGAAAAATCTGTAGTACTTGAGAGGCATCTTAAATTGGTATGTCTCGGTTCGCTGTTTACTAACATTTTACTTCCTTGTAGTTTCACGAAAGGTTTGGATCTCGTGAAGGAGGCAATCAAAAGAACAGGATATGGTGAAAGAATTAAGATAGCAATGGATGTCGCTGCTACTGATTTCTGCATAGGTGACATGGAACTCTTCTACGGACAATGTCTATAACTGAAGTACCTAAAAATTTTTTATCGTAAAATAATTTTTGACAAGTATAATGACCATTTTTAGAGGTTAGTGGTTGAGTCTTGCTTTGCTTTTCCGCCGTAGGTACAAAGTATGATTTAGACTTCAAAGTTCCAAATAAATCTGGTCAGAATTTCAAGACAGGAGAAGATATGATTGAGATGTATAAACAACTATGCAAAGGTGCAAATATCCATCTTTACACATTCTGACTGTTCTTGAATAGGGATAGTTTATAATATGGTAAACAACTTTAACCTGGGCATTTTTTTCTTCTTTTTGTTTTGGCTTTCATACAGATTATCCTATTGTATCGATTGAGGAGCCATTTGACAAGGATGATTGGGAACATACCAAGTTATTTACCAGCCTTGGAATATGTCAGGTCCGCTTTTGTATGACTGTGTGGACTTCTATGGATCAGAAATATATAATGATTTGAGTGCTGAATGGGTGCTAAAATGTGCCAAAAATGCACCGGATAAAGTCCTAGCTACTTCATATTTATGGATACCCTATTGTACTAATGACTTTGATCAACTAGAGCATCAGTTGGTGGTTCCATACAGGGACCTCAATAATTTTCCATGCCTTCTTATATGTTATTTTCGTTTTTCCGAGTACAAGAAGTACACTTAAAAACTTCGATTTTGCAGGTTGTAGGAGATGACTTGCTAATGTCAAATCCAAAACGTATTGAAAAAGCCATAGGCGAGCTCACTTGCAATGCACTTCTTCTCAAGGTAATCAGGCCATACTACATGTTCTTTTTCCTGACTTCTTAAGTTCTTAGTCTCAAATTTGTTTAGTTTTCCGTAAAAATTATATCTCTTTTCTCGTAGCCAAGTACACAATAATTTCCTCATACTTTATTTGAATATGATGCTATTTATTTGCGTTTTTTAGATTGATGAATTGACGAGTTTAGATGTTGATAATGACACCATTATGATAGTGTATTGGTAATAATGAACAGATTTCAGTGGCATCATTATATTCCCTACATTTAACCAATAGTTAGAAGCTAATAACAGAGGCCTTATGCATGGAAATTGACTACGTTTTGGGTGTACGATAAAACTACTACTTACTATTATTAAACTTAAGAAAGTTTTGTTCTTTCTTCTTTTTAACCTTTTGTTATTACAGGTAAATCAGATTGGAACTGTTACTGAGGCCATTGAAGCTGTGAAGCTGGCAAAAGATGCTAATTGGGGAATAGTTGTGTCCCATAGATGTGGGGAGACGGAAGATTCTTTCATTGCCGATTTAGCCGTTGGTTTAGCCACTGGTCAGATCAAAGCAGGTGCGCCTTGCCGGGGAGAGCGGCTCGCAAAATACAATGAGGTTCACATTCTCACTTATCTACACATTAGTTGCAAATTCTCTTTCTGGTTCTAAGCTCTCTTAATCTTCAAACAAAGTCGCACTTACATTAATTAACATATCAATTTACTTGCTATTAGCCTCTAGCTTTTGACTTCATTTACTTAAAAGCTAAATGTGGATACATAAAGTGAAAGCATTGGGTTGAATAATAATAATAAAGTTGATGTTTAATTAATCTTTTTACCTTTAATTAATCAAATTGAGGCACACCACTAAAATATTTAATATTTTGTTTTTCAGTTGCTTCGAATTGAAGAAGAGTTGGGAGATGAAGCAGTGTATGCTGGTGAAAACTGGAGATGTGTGTGATTTCTTATGACAAAATAAATCTTGGTTATATTCAGCCTTGAGTTACGGATATGTTTCAACTGATTCCGGATTGTGATGGTAGTAGTGTAGTTGTTTTTGTGTTGAGAGTTTAAGAAAGGAAATGGCACAGTTTTTTCCGAAATGAGATTCAAATTGTTAAGTTTATTGAAAGGATTTATGAAACTTTCACATGTATGATCCGTCGTTAAAATGACATTGTATTTCTATACTCAGTTTGGTTCACTGCAAGTAAGATGCAAATGCAACTACAATGCATTTGGAATGAGTTGTATAGCAACACAAGCCAATGTGTTTGTTTAGTAAGAACATAATAACAAAGTGATTGCAAAATGATGTTTTTTATTTTTTATTTTTTATTTTTTATAAAGTTGCCTGGAGCCATCCAGGGGGAGACCCACTCCAGAGCATACAAAAATTGTTATCCATAGGCCTAGAGGCACTCGATATTTTGTCTCCCTACAAACTATGTAGCATAGATTTTTCACTCCAAACACATGAAAGCAGTTAAAAATGCAAACTATTTACTTTTGCATCATGTTCAGCGAACCAAACACCCCAGTATAGTATAGATTTTTCATCCTAAAGAATGTAAAAGGGACTAACTAAATACACGAGTTAATAGAGAGAGAAGGAGAATAGTTTTCTATTTTTCCCCGCCTTCTCTGCACTAAACACGCACCATTTTACATTCTTCTCTTCATCTACACCTACTAAGAGAGAGAGTTTGGATCGATCCAACAAGTGTTGTAGTATTAGATAGATGGTTTACTCATCATCATCATCATCAGTGTATGAAGGTATGCAACCTCCATCATCAATGGGTTCCAATGACTACTATCATTTCTACCACAATACTCACACTCACACTCATACTCATCAACATCATCATGAAGCCCTTCTCTTCAAATCTCCAAATCCAAATCCAAATCCAATTCCACCAACTGTAAGTACTACTACTACTCAATTCATTCTTCTAATTTTCAACCCTATTTCTATGTTTCCAATTCCAATTAAATGCATTAATACTTGCTATTAGCGGTTGAAGCGGAAACCTGAAGCAGAAGAAGACCATGAAGCTGAGTCAAGTGCGTGGGTTGCTAGTCCTGGACATGTTGAACTAGTTGATACCTCGTTCCGGACACCCTTGTGGCCGTACAGTAGGTCAAAGGCCTCATTGAAGCAGAACAGACGTGGGTCTCAAACCCCAGACTCCAATGCTGGTGAGAAGTATTTATTTCTGTCGCGGCTTTACGTTTACCGATATTGTTCCCACTTAACCACTGTGGATCTCCTTGGTGGTATGTAGAGTATCAGAGTGAAATCTTAACTTAAGGACCATACACCTGGCAGGATCTTAAGCGATGTAGGACTAAACCAATATTGTTATACTGACCTTAAAAAAAGAGATATTTAATGACACTTTCGGTAGTATTTCAGGTTCCCCTTCAGGCAATGCTCAAACTCCAGTTGGTACTTGTCGCTACTTTAACTCACTTGGTAATTCTCAAGTGTTTGCCTTTTAGTTCCTAGAAGCCTATGATGATGTCGAAACATAGTGAGAAAGACTAAAGTTTGGTTGTTCGACTGTATCTGTATCAGGTCTTTTGACAAAAAAGTTTATCGATTTGATTAGACATGCAGAAGATGGTGTTCTTGATCTGAACAAAGCTGCTGACACTTTGGAGGTGACCATTTTGATATCTACAGAATGCCATATCGTACTTAACAGAAATGGTTATTATGAACGGGTTTTTGCGGATACAGGTTCAAAAGAGGAGAATATATGACATAACGAACGTGCTGGAAGGAATTGGACTCATAGAGAAGAAGCTTAAGAACATTATACATTGGAAGTAAGGGAATTTCTAACGCTATTTATTTATTTACTATGAAACTGGGTTAAGGACTTAAGGCTCATGTGACTTATTTTGGAACAAACTGTTTTGTTAGAGGGATTGATGCCTCAAGGCCCGGGGAGGTTGAAGAGGAGGCCTCTATTTTACAGGTAAGAAACATTAAATAACTATGACGTTCTCTTGGTTTCCTAGCATGCACATTTCCATGTCTCGGCTTTTCAAAATTGTCAGGTTCCTTTATTTTTATTGATGGCTGTTTGCGGTTCACATGATGTCCCATGCTAACTGTACTAATAAAATAGAACTGCTAGTTGATTTTTCAGAAAGACAGGACTTCATATGAAAATTATTTTGTTGCTGCAGGAAGAAATTGAAAACCTTTCCGTGGAGGAGCAAGGACTTGATGATCGTATAAGGTTCTATAGTTTACTCGGTGCTATTATTCTGCTTCTACTGATACATGCTATTACTTCTTTGAAATCTTTGAAATATCATTATGCTCTTAAATTGTTGTAGAGAAATGCAAGGTAAACTTAGGGATTTGACTGAAGATGAAACCAATCAGAAGTAAGATATTCTCCTCCTGCTACTAGGTTCCATGATGGTAGTTAATAGTTTCATTCATAGCCACCTCCTTTTGAATCATTTTAGGTGGCTTTTTGTGACCGAAGAAGATATTAAGGGCCTACCCTGTTTCCAGGTTGGTTGGTTTTTCAGTAATGTGAATTGTCAGTATCTATTGTACTTCTGAAATCTCTGTGTTGTTCTTACACTAAAGCTCTTCGGTGTGTGCTGATAACATGTTAGTCTCTCTAAGTGTTTTTCTTTCTAGCAGAGTGAGACCCTGATAGCAATAAAAGCTCCACATGGCACCACACTGGAAGTCCCAGATCCTGACGAGGTAGGTTTACCTTGTTACTAATTATCAGCAAAGACGGTGAAATGCCTTTTTTTTACTTTGTACTTCTTCGTGCCCTTCTGAATTTTATTTTTCCATTTGTACCAGGTAGTTGACTATCCACAAAGGAGGTATAGAATCGTTTTACGGAGCACTATGGGTCCAATTGATGTTTACCTTGTTAGGTATTGGTGCTTCCATATCCATTCTTCTCTTTACAGATAGTTATCATATGGATTGTAGACCCACTGTGCCATCGTTATATGTCATGTTACCGATGATATGATGTGCAATGTGGGATTACCTATTTAGCGAGGACTTGATTCCTTTATTTATTTAGTCAATTTGAGGAGAAGTTTGAGGAGATGAATGAAGTTGACACGCCTTCCAGCCTTCCACTGGCATCCACATCAGGGTCTAAATCTAATGAAACCGTAGCAGCTAGAATGCCGGCGGAGTTGAGCAGAGGGAAGGAGTTGGTAACTCAGGGGCAGGAAACTAATAGAACATGCCCAGAGGAGTTTGTGTGTGGAATAATGAAGGTTGTACCCCCAAATAGTGATGTAAGTCATCTCGTGACTGTCTTTGTTTAGTGTTTCCCGTTTAACTGAAAATAGCTACGGGTGTATCTAGTATGAACTAACTCTTAGATCCATGTGTTTTTTTTAATTTTGCAGAGTGGTGAAGATTACTGGCTAATGTCTGAAGAGTATAGTGGCATGACAGGCATGTGGTAGACTGAGTTTGAAGCTGATGGTTACCCTGTCCAAATACTGTTGTAGTCAAATGGGATGGGGGTGTATACACTAACACCATTTGGAAAAGACTAGGATGGCGTATTTTTGTCAAAAAAAAAAAGTCGTCCACCCCCTAATATGTTCAAATTTAGATGAAAAGGTAGCAGAAGTTGACATCTATAAAAAAAAGCTAGGCGGGGCTGGAGACATGTTTATTGTACAATGTAGTAATAATGTATTTAATGACTCTAATGAGTAAAACTGTATGCTCCTCTTTTGCATAAGCTGGATCTCTTCTTCTTCTGTTCTAGTCAGTACCAGAAAATAACTGTTTGCTAGGTAGAAACTCTCTGTAATTCCTACTTTCCCCAGTATGATCTCCTCCTCTATGTCATGTAGCAAAAAAATCTCCCTATCTGCTGATGTGTTGGTGTCACAACTATCATCCCTAGGTATGGAATATGAGGCTTTCCGTACTTTTTATATATTTGGAACCCAACATATTGAGCTATCCTGATCCACTTCGTTGCCAGGACATGTGTGCTTTCCGTACCTCGTGCACAGTCACAAATAATTATGTTGTAAAAATTATTAAGAAACCTTCAACGTTGTTGCCTATTCCAAATACACATTCGATAACCCCTCACGAGTATTTAGGTAATTACGTTGTAGGGATTATTAAGGGAATCTTCAGCATTGTTGCCTATTCCGAATACATATTCGATAACCTCACAAGTATTCAAGATGATCTGAATGGAATGGTCGCTCTAGCATCCATCCATCCGTGAGTATATTCCACAGGCGCGGCCGTGTCTTCTGATACTAGTAGTTTACTCCTCCCATTTGTGGCATACATACATCAAAAATGAAGTACTACTAGATCTTGAAAAAAAGAAAACTAAGTCTCTCTTTCTTCACTGAAGAAGATCCATGATGATGATGAAATACACAATACTATTTGCTCTCAATTTCATCTTACTCGTTGTCTCCTCCGAAAACACAAATAAATTTAGGGTTCGAGAAGCCACCGATGATGCCCTAGGTTATCCTGACTTGTATGTAATCCTTACTCTCTTCTTCTCCCCCTCCTATTAAAACTAACAATTAGAGATTGTTTTGTAGAGATGAGGATGCTCTGTTGAACACCCAGTGCCCTCGTAACTTAGAATTAAGATGGCAAACTGAGGTCAGCTCTAGTATTTACGCACCCCCTTTGATTGCTGATATCAATAGGTACACATACACTGTCTCTACAATACTTGTGCATAGATATAGATATTGATAGAATGTATGTAATTCTAATTCTAATACTGTTTAGTTTTCGCGTCGTCGTAGCGATGGAAAGCTTGAAATAGTAGTGCCATCTTTCGTTCATTATCTGGAAGTGCTCGAAGGATTAGATGGCGATAAAATGCCAGGTTGGCCAGCTTTTCATCAATCAACTGTTCATTCTAGTCCGCTATTATTTGATATTGATAAGGATGGAGTCAGAGAAATAACGCTCGCGACTTATAATGGACAAGTTCTCTTTTTCAGGTATATTTAGTTTTTGTTATTAATAATTGTCTACTATGGATATAGTAGTGTTATATTATTATTATTTTTGTAGAACCTCGGGTTACTTGATGACGGATAAATTAGTGGTACCACGAAGAAGAGTTCGTAAAGATTGGTATGTTGGGTTACATCCTGACCCAGTGGATCGGTCGCATCCTGATGTTCATGATGAGTTGCTTATTCGGGAGGCTGCTGAGTTGAATTCGATGTCTCGTAAGTGTTTTAATATCCTAACTTGTGGAGTTTTGTATTTTGAATTTTGATTTGAGTTACTTGGGATTGTTTGTAGAAATGAATGAAAGCAGACCTGGATCGAACTCGGAAATTTCCAGTAAAGGAAATGCTAGTGTAATAGAAGACAAGATTAAGTTGGTAACTAGCACTGATAATTTCACCAAGGATGATGTCTTAGTAAGGAGAAATCAAACAGAGGGAATTGCAAACTTAGGAAGGCGGCTTCTTGAAGATATTGATTCAAAAGGGATGTCTAATAACAATAATACTGAGGGTGCCAATGTTACAACTGTGGAGAATGATGAAGGTTTGGATGTGGATGCTGATTCCTCTTTTGATTTATACCGAGATAATGATGAGTTAGCTGATGAGTATAATTACGATTATGATGATTATGTTGATGAGTCCATGTGGGGAGACGAGGAGTGGGCTGAAGAAAAACACGAGAAAATGGAAGATTATGTGAATATTGACTCACACATCCTGTGTACTCCAGTAAGTTGAAACATGTGTACCCGGGGTTATCATGTTATGCTTTCTCTCTGGGCTTAGTTAAATTAGTTCAGTTGACATTCCCTATCACGAAAATAATTATGTTTTTTGTTCCTTTTCTTTTTCAGGTCATAGCTGACATAGACAATGATGGTATTTCGGAAATGGTTGTTGCCGTTTCATACTTCTTTGATCACGAGTAAGTTTTCTTCCACAATGCCATCCAATGTTTTTATTTTTATTTTAGATCTATGTTGCACACCTTGCACTAACACTGGTGCAACTGTCGGAGTCAGTCTTGCGTACAGTCTTAAACTAAAATATTCTACAATCTTAAACTAAAATCTAGAAATCCTACTTTTTATGGTTAGCATACATTTTTATTAAGTCATACAAGAAGCAATTATGTATACTACTGCGGTTAATATGATTGTGAATCACTCAAATATCTATAATAGATAAGATGATGCATTTGGCTATTAGCATATTTGCTACTAGTAGCAAATACCGAATGTTAAAGTAGCGAAGAAAGTGGAATCTCCTGTTGTTATTGTGACCGGAGTTTCGACTTCAAGAGATATTGGTAAGGCGATTGCATTGGATCATGGGAAAGCTGCTTGTAAGGTTTTTGGGCTTTATGCGAGGTTTTTAAAACAGGCCGAAGAACTTTTCAAAGAGATTGAAGAGTTTGGTGGTCAGGCTCTTACATTTGGTGGAGGTGTTTCAAAAGAAGAAGACGTTGAATCGATGGTCAAAGTTGCAGTTGATGCATGGGGAACCGTTCACGTATTGATAAATACTGCATGAATCACTCGAGATGGGTTGTTAATGAGAATGAAGAGATCTCAATGGCAGGACGTTATTGATTTGAATCTAACTGGTGTATTCCTCTGTAGACAGGCAGCAGCTAAGATCATGATGAAGAAGAAAAAAGGGAAGAATAATAAACATTCGAAACTCCTCTTGAGTTATAAGTTATAAAGTACAATTGGTGAATTGGACTTCATACCTTATACATTCGAAACTCCTCTTGAGTTACAGCTTTACACAGTAGAGATTTTCCTTTAGAAATATAGCAAACGTTAAGCCAAAATTACTTAAAAAATTAAGTGTAAACCGCTTATTACAATTGCTTTACTATCCTCACTCAAAGATTTCCTTGATTTAATTGACGTCACAGAGCTTGCACTACAAGTTTGGTAGGGTTTTAATGTTAAGAAGATGGAGAATAGATTTCTGATCAGAATCTCTAATGGAGAATGAACCCTTTTGGCATAGAGATTTGTAGTGCGATAGGGATATAATTACAGTGGAAGAGAGAAAGAGAGGGAGGAAAGGGAGAAAGAGAGCTTCCGAATATATCAGAAAGGGAGAAAAGGTGGGATCATTGAAGCACAATTTATGGTTGCTTTGGATTAATAAATCCTTATAATCTGTTTGTTATTTTGAGGACATTTTAGAGTTGCCTGGAGTAAGACGGGGTTGCGGTTGAATAATGGACGGCTTTAGAATAGTTTCGTTACTACCAAAAATAGCTCCCATTTGGAAGAGTCCATGCAGCATAGCTGATGATATATCCAGTTCCATGTCTTTTTAGTCAATATCTTTTCCTTTTCCTTTATAGTTATCACCATTATCGCGCAAACTTTTCTTCTAGACTACGTTTTGTGTGCATTACACTTAAATTCTTGAGTTTTTGTTTTTTTAGATTGATATCAGCTTAAATTAGGTATCTGATCTTGAATTAATTGGCTGATTCTGTAAGTTGACAGGTACTATGACAACCCTGAGCATTTAGCAGAATTGGGCGGTATAGATATTGGGAAATATATCGCGAGTGCCATTGTAGTTTTCAATCTCGACACAAAGCAAGTAAAGTGGACGACCCCACTAGATCTAAGTACAGATACGGGAAACTTTCGTGCATATATATATTCTTCTCCAACTGTCGTTGATTTGGATGGGGATGGCAACTTGGACATTATTGTCGGGACTTCTTTTGGATTGTTTTATGTTTTGGATCATCATGGTAATCTCCTAATGCTGGATACATGTTTTAATTTTGTTTTATTGGCACTCATCATTGGATTATGTTATGTTGTTATTTTCTTTAACATGTTTGATTATGAAATTTTATTATTGTATGATGTGTGGATATTCTACTCTGCCGAGGCAGCTATTCCATATTAATCAAATATTTATGTTATTTACGTTAGATGTTTTCAAAAGGAGGATCTTTGTTATTTTGGACTAGTTAGAAGAACATTGCTGGGTGTTCTTTAGTTTGTGGCGTTTCCTTTTCTGTTGTTGGGTACATGACGATATTCTATAAGTTGAAGCACTACCAATCTACTAAGGGCCAAAACCAGCTCCCATGAGAGAGAAATGTATAGTAACGTAAACAGTACGGACCAAATATCGAAAAAAAAAAAGAAAAAAGAAAAAAAAGAATCCCTAATCTTATAACATGGAATAAAACGTCGGTTCTCCTCATTTTCACTTCATAATTGTGTATAACTCGAAAACCATCTCTATCTAATGGATTCTCTCTTGGCTTGATAAAGATCTTGCCTCAATCAGTTCACTTCAAAGTTCTAACTGTCCTTAACATTTGGAAATAGTTGTAAGCAAAAGTTTCAAGTAGAAATATTAAAGGAAACTTTTACGATATCCAGCTTTTGGTGGTACATTTGGGGCTTATGTGGTGATCCTCTCATTTCAAGATCTTCTCGAAAACAAGCCAGCCAATGTCGAAATAAGTATGAGAGAATTAAAATGAAACAGCAACTGACAAGACCATAATAATTTTTGAAGAAACCAAGGACAACCTCCGGCAAGCACACTGATATGTCACACTCCTATTATCTTCATCAGTTTTGAGCCAATCTCAACAGTTCAAGGCATCGTTATCCATCAATCGTTTTTCTTCTTTTCTTTTCCCTTTTTCTTTTAGTGTTTTCCTCTTGCCTAGTTTCTTCTTCTCTTTTTGTTTTGTTTAGGCCTATTGCTTTCTTGAGGTTTCAGATTTTGCTCTTCTGTTTTTCTATGTTGAATAGTGCGTCTCAAATACGAAAGGAATCGAAAAATGGAGCTATAGATGCTCGAACTGAAAAGGAATTGAATTTGTTAGGGTTACTTTTGATAACTAATATCAGCTACATGTTATGTATCTTTATCTTACATTAACTATTGATTGTAGTAATTAATTTGTGTTAATTTAGCTTGTTTTTTTTTTCAAGTGAGGCATTCATTACAGATTTTAGTTGAAACAGTGTCAAAATGCAAGTATTACATATATGCTTTTGATTGTTAATATAAGGTGCTTAGGGCTTCCATAATGTTTTTCAGGCAATTGATATAAGAAGTTGTTTATCCCTTGCCCCTGGTATTGGAATTCACTACCATGCTAACTTGGCATCTTCAAATATTGTTTTCCTATATCTGCAGAAAAGTGATAATGGTTTACTTATGTGTTGAATTGCCGATTATACGTTTATCTTGATATTGAAGTTTCGTTCACTGTAAACACATTACTACTGAAGAAGGTGCAGGGGAATTCTCTTTTTCTCTTGCAATAAATAACTAAGAACAGTGTTTTCGATCTAAATATAAACTATATATATTTATTTTGAGAATGTAAACTATCTATAATTTTTCAGCCTGATATTGGTGTGATTTATCAGGCAAGGTGAGAGAGAAGTTTCCTCTTGAAATGGCTGAAATTCAAGGATACGTAGTGGCAGCAGATATTAACGATGATGGGAAAATAGAACTGGTGACAACCGATACACATGGAAATGTTGCTGCGTGGACCACACAAGGAGAGGAGATTTGGGAAGTTCATCTAAAGAGTCTTATTCCACAGGTAAATTTTTCACTTCTCTTATTTTAATAGTCATACTATTTCAATATGGAGTTGTGACTATGTGAATCAGAAGTTCAACTAAGTTCCAATTTGGTGTATTTGTGATATCTGTGGGTGATGAAGCCACAGATCTGGGTCAAATCCCAGCTTACCACCAACTTATACCTACAGAGATTGACTGGAATGAGGTGTTGTAATATTATAGAGTAGATTGACGTTTTAGGTCATTTTCAGTTCCCCCGCCCCCCCACAATTTTTTTGAGTCCTTAACTGCTATGGATGTAGATGCAGTTTCAAAATTCCTTTCATCTTGCATGCAATGGATAAGTTGAACTTGGTCATGGTGATATGTAACAGTCAGCATTTTGTTGACTACTGATTTCTATTTATCATTAAAAATTTGTCTAATATTTGGTACTCATGTATCCTGATCAGGGTCCAACAGTAGGTGATGTAGACGGTGATGGTCATACTGATATCGTGGTTCCAACCCTATCAGGAAACATTTATGTTCTCAGTGGTAAGGACGGGTCACACATCCGTCCCTATCCATATCGCACTCATGGGAGAGTGATGAATCAAGTTCTTCTTGTGGATTTAAGTAAACGTGGAGAGCAACAGAAGGGACTCACTCTTGTAACAACCTCTTTTGATGGTTATTTGTACCTTATTGATGGACCGACTTCATGTGCTGATGTTGTTGATATTGGCGAGACTTCGTAAGATGGTGTCTTCATCTTTTAATGTTAATGAATACATATGGCTTTCTTCGTTTAGAATTTTCCGTAATGGCGATTTATTTTACAACAGGTATAGCATGGTATTGGCAGACAATGTTGATGGCGGGGATGATCTCGATTTGATTGTTACAACCATGAACGGCAATGTTCTCTGCTTCTCCACTGCGTCCCCTCATCATCCGCTAAAGGTACAAATAGTCTTAAAATGTTAAAACCATTTATCTTTTGAAAGCTGATCTGTTTATTGTATATTTCTTTTCAGGCATGGAGGTCATCTAATCTAGGAAGGAATAGTGTTGCAAATCAGTACAACAGGGAAGGAATCTACGTATCACAGTCATCAAGAAGTTTCCGTGATGAAGAAGGCAAGAATTTATGGGTGGAGATCGAGATTGTAGACAGATACAGATTTCCATCAGGATCTCAAGCGCCATATAATGTCACTGTAAGATCCATGAGTCTTTATTAAAATCGTACTCTCTCTCGCATACATACATCTTTGGGGTGTGTAATGATGAAATAAGTGTGTTGTTATATTTGTAGATTACCTTGTTGGTTCCTGGAAATTACCAAGGGGAGAAGCGCATAACTCACAGCCAGGTGTATGATCGTCCTGGAAAGTACAGGATAAAGCTTCCTACGGTACCAGTTCGAACAACAGGAACTGTTGTAGTGGAGATGGTGGACAAGAACAAGATCCATTTCTCTGATGATTTCTCCCTCACATTTCATATGCATTACTACAAACTGTTGAAATGGATGGTGGTACTCCCAATGCTTGGTATGTTTGGTGTTCTGGTCATTCTTCGCCCACAAGAAGCTGTACCATTGCCTTCCTTCTCACGAAATACAGATCTGTGAGGAGCACCGTAGTTGATGAGCCGAGAACAAGTGTTTTGACTATTTAATGCTAGGGACTGATATGTTAACTTCACTTTAAAGGAAATATTCTGATACGATTGTTTCAAAAAGTAGAAGATAGAATGTAAACTATGTTCATTACTGTTTGTTTTACAGGTGAAGTATAGGGCTGCAACTTTTGTCCAAAATCCATTTTTTTTCTTTTTCTTAATAAGACCCAATTAGGGGAAGCTTTCGATTGTGTTCATTTTCATTAATTAACCATTGAAAATTCAAATTAGCGTTTTAATAAAATCTCTAACTTGTTAATCCGAAAATAACTTTATTAATTCATGCAACTTTAAGACAAACTCAATAAAATCATGAAAGAAAATAAACCAAAGCTTAAGATAAGGTTTGATGTACACATTATAATTTATGGTTATACGTGGTTGTTGGAGTACAACTGTTTGGTTGAAAGTTCTCTTAAATTTTTGTTGGAAGTTAATGCTGTAATCTGAATCCACTTTAAGTCTAGCTCTCTTGTTATTTTTACCTTTGGGCTTTCTACTTTAATGCATGTTTTTATCTATGTTAAGATTACCAAATGAGATCTCCCTATGTAATTGCTTTTGGTTTGTCTTTCACAGGGACCTCTTGCTTTGTACAAAGGGTTCATCCCATATTTTGGCAGGGTAGGATCATGGAATGTGATCATGTTTCTGACTCTAGAGCAGGTAAGCTTATACTTCATACCAATATGTCCAAATTTTGGCATATAAATCTCTTTTGTTTCTATGTGCTATAACAGGCTAAGAAAATGTTCTCCAAAGAAGTGTAAGAATGTGCTTCCCGGACGTTGGATGGTCTAATCAGCTGGTAGGTTTAGTTGGGGCATAGCTTAGGTTGGCATATCTATCACTGGAAGTTGGCTAGAAAATATTAACCTTTTCCTACAATGTAATTTCTCTTTTCTTTTTTCATCAGTTGCACTTTCTTTCCTCCCTTGATCCCTGAAATACTTATGGCAGTGATTGGCAGAAATGAAATTTATATTTGTTTCAATTGGATACAATCTATCTATTCTGTAGTGTCCATGTGTGTTAAGGTCTTCTGATCAGAATGTGCAATCTTCTTTGTAACGAAATCTTTCTAAACAATATGTAAGGCTTCGTATTTGATTTTGTAGTGTTTTCATATTTTTGCAAGTTTACTGAAAAACACAGAATTTGAGTCATTTCTCATTTTTGGTTTGTTTTGAGATATTCGATGTGGCTCAAGCTTCATATCTCGTTGAGGATCAGTAAGGGTCTGATATGTTAACTTTACTTGATTCTGTTCATTTATTTACTTGGAACATGTAGGTTTCAAAAAGTAGAAGATAGAAACATGTAAACTATGTTCATTACTGTTTGTGTTACGGGTGGAAGGCTGCAATTTTTTCCCTAACTTTTGATTTTTTCCGAAATTCGATCCGATTTTTCGATTTTTGAACCATATTTTACGTTTTCGATATCCGAAAATCCAATTTCCAATTTCCCTTAAGTTTGAGCTCCTCAAACTCGGTTCTAATACGTCCAGCACAGCCAACCCACACCTAATCTTTCGCTGCTGGGAGAATACAAGTTTGGGTTTGGGCTGGAGATGCTCTTAAACAGCTCACAATTGAAGAAGCTAAAAACTACATTTAGTACTTTGATATTAAATAAATTACTAGTAGACCATAATTTCAAATATAGTTTACTTTTAATACCTTAATAAATAAAAATTCCAAGTTTACCCTTTTTTAAGATTTTGGCAACATGAACGTAAAAAAAACTCTCTCGAAAATCACACATACAATTTGTGTACTAGTTCAAAAAGAATTTTAGTTGTGCTATTCAAAGACAATGTAAGGTGAGTTTGTTTGTTGAAAAAATGTGTTAAGAGGCTTAGTTTCTTTGGCAATCTTTAGACAATTGCAAGTTGATTAGACTAAGGGAGCTAAAAATGCACATGCCTCCGCCCCTAAATACAGAGGCATGTTGGGTACTGTTGCTACTATCGCTAGAGAAGAAGGACTCTCTGCACTTTGGAAAGGCATTATACCTAGATTACATAGACAATGTATCTATGGAGGTCTTAGAATTGGTTTATATGAACCTGTTAAAGGGTTATATTATGGGAATGATTTCGTTGGTGATGTGCCTCTATACAAGAAATTTCTTGTTGCACTTACAACGGTTGCTTTAGCGATTGCTGTTGCGAATCCTACTGTTGTTAAAGTTCGGGCTCTTTCGACTGGAATTGGCCATAACATAGCACAGAAGGCTATTATAAATGCTGTTGAGATCGCTAGCTATGATGATACCAAAGAGGTAAAAACGCACTTCTTCTTTTTTTTGGTTCCTGTGAGAATTAAGCTTTAACATCTAGGCTAATGATGTATGTACTTCAATGTAGGCAATTCTCGAAATTCCAGAGTGTTCCGACAATGTTTTGACGCATCTCTTAGCCGGCTTGGCCGCAGGATTTAATGCAACCTATATTGGTTTACCAGCTGAAGTGGTAATAAACTTTCTTTAATTATTTGGTGGCACTTTAAAATTCAATCAAGTATGATATTTAGGTGATATGGTCATGATAAACATCTTGCTTGCCGCGCATAATAAACTTTGCATTGTTATCCTAATGTTTGTAAAACGAGATCATCCTCTTTTAATTAAGAGTATGGGCAGGTATTGGGTCAATAATACATAAGAAGGGGATTCGGTATGGATTAAGAGTATGGGTAGGTACTTGTACAGATTTCAAATTTTGCACCTAATCTTGTTTTCTAATGGTAAGAATCAACAAAATCACGTTGTTGATTATGTCCAAATAAGTAATTACCGTGGTTATAGACTCTGTTGTTGTATTGACCCACTTCTTTTTGCGAGTTTGAAACATGATTGCACCATCAATTCTCAAAGTTACTTAGTACTGGTGATTTGTTAACAGCGACAAATAAGGAGTAGTGAAGGCTCCTCCATAGGGTTTAATTTAAGGAAGAAAAATAGCATGCTATCGTCATGGCAATTATATTTAAAGAACGGGTGAAGTGTGGCGGGTTTTAGGAAAGAAAGAGACAGAGAGGAAGAGATAAACAGGCGTAGGGAAACATTGATTTTTTTTAAAGAATTTTCGGAGATGAAAAAGAAAGTGGGAAGAGATAATGCTCGGCCCGAATCCGGCCCAAACTCTGCCCGATTAAATAATGGGTGGGTCGCGAATCGAGATGTTTCATTTGTGCCTGACTCGAATAAGGATTGGGGCTAGGCTCGCAAAAAGCAGCCCGCATCTGGCCCGCCCGTCCGAGCTGCCACTTCTAGTTATAAATGATGATTGGCAGTGTTCAATTAGTTATACCAATATATTCCTTATCCTCAAAGCCATCAACTTAGTAATGAATTTGTATATCACATTACACAATGATATTGGTCTAAAGTCTGAGAAAGTATTTGGTGTGAAGGACTTTGGGTGGATTAGCAGGGAAGTAGTTGGGACTTTTGGGTGTGGGGTATGGAGGGGAGTGCTGAAGATTAGAGAGATTTTTGGTAAATAAATTAATATTAGAGTTGGGTGTTGATAATAGAGTGAGAATTTGGGAGGATCGTTGGCTCATCGACTCGTCACTTAAAGAATTGTACCCGTTGCAATGTTTGAGAAGTAAGGAGAAAATGTATCAAATAAAATAATTTCTTAAAAGAATTAAGGTTAATTTGGTGGTTCTTGAAGAAACTAAGGTGGAAAGGATGAGGCAATGATTGTTCGGGATGTATGGAGGTGTGATGGTATAGGTTGGCGTGCCCTTTTGTCAACGGGTGGAGTAATAGTGATGTGGGACAAGAAGGTTTTCAATTTTGATAAGTTTAATGTGGGTAGTTATTTTGTTTCAGTGGGTGGTAATAAAATTGCTCATGAGGATATTTTTGTTTTCTCAGGTATATACGGGCCTAATGAGGATAACCTTATGCAGGACCTTTGGGATGAGTTAGAGGGAGTGAAAGATTCTTTTGGAGTAGATGCTTGGTGTATTAGGGGTGATTTCAATGTGATTAGATTTGTGCATGAGAAAAAAAAATCTGCTACAAGGATTACATCTAGCATTTGTAGTTTTTGGTAATTTCATTTAGAGGAACTCTTTATTAGATTTAACTGTTTCTGGTGGCAAGTTTATTTGGTCTAGTAATGAGTAAATCCCTGTTCTGTGTCGTCTTAACAGGTTTTTGGTCAATGGAGAGTGGGAAGATGTTTTTCCTAAACTATCCCAAGCTGTGGCAACTAAAGCTTGCTATAATCATTTTCCTGTTATCTTGGATTGTGGCTCGGTTAAGGGTTTGCCCAAGCCATTTAAATTTGAAAATATGTGGTTAGAGGTTATTGGTTTCAAGGAGAAGGTAAAGGATTAGTGGGAGTCTTTCGTGGTGGAGGGTAGACCGGGTAAAGCTTTTAGGCTTAAAGCTTAAGATGTTGAAGAACGAGCATATGAAATGGAATATAAAGAGGTGGCCGGTAATATCGAGGGACAAAAACGGTTTTTGTTTGATGAGATTGATGTTTTGGATAAGAAGGAAGAGGATGGAAGGTTGAACAATGTGGAAGTTTATAGAAGGGTGACCTTAAAGAAGTGGTTAAGATGGAAGAGATTTCGTGGAGACAAAAGTCTCGAGTCCTCTGGCTTAACAAAGAAGATTATAACACTAATTTTCCATTAAGTAGCTAATGCTCGGAATAGGATCAATAAAATGAGTAAGGTATTGTGGAGGTCTCGGGTATTGTGTAGGAAGATGAGGAAGATATTCGTAAAGGAGTTGTGGATTTTATTCGGGCTTTATGCCGAAGATTGTTATTTAAGGCCTCGTTTAGACAAAATTGCTTTTGATAGAATGTCACGCCCCCAAAATTGGCTTCTTAATAAACTATTAAGAACGCGAATTCTGAGGTGTAACGTCGGGCATCCTAAAGATGAACCCCCAAAAGACGTACTACAATTTAAAATAAATCGTAAATACATCTAGAACACTAAGAAACTACGCAGCGGAAGAAAATCTAAAAGAGATAGAAATGATAAATAATACCACAAGGATAGCCAGAACTCCAAAAGATGCAAGTCCAGCTTGCTCCAACTACTAGTATCGCTACCGCAACAATTCACCTGAAAAAGAAAATATGCGCAAGGCGTCAGCAAGCAACGCCCAGCAAGTACAAATATCCAAGGTCATAAGACATGATAGACCAAGATAAACACAGAAAAGAGACATGAAGATTCTAACGGAAGTATAGGAGAATATCAATCAAGCTACGAGTTCTAAGGAGGCAGTCTAAGTAAAACTAATATCCTACCAAGATATCAACGATAGCCTAAACTTAGATCTAACTACTACAATCTAAGAAGTACGGTTAATGAGGAAAGAGAATTTGGAAGTCACGTACACAAGGTCACTTTTAATTCAGTGGGACCACACTCTCGCACCCTTCTGTCCTCAATCAGAAGCGTATCCCTTATTGGCGAGCCAGGGATTGGCGGATTCCTTTTTAGTGAGCCAGGAATTAGCGGGTAATGCACCTGATCAGGGTGTTCAAGGAATTTCAACCTACAGGTCTAAAGCCTGTTTTATTTTCAACTTTTAGGGATCTGCCCACGGGATGCTCGCGAAGCATGCAGCCGAGAAGTAACCGGGAAAGAATTTAGGGACTTGCAACCCGGGAAAACTGATAAACAGTTACCTCATATTTGGTTTAGGGACTCGAACCCAAGGACCGTAACAGCATAGCCCTACTGTGTACATTAACTCGAAGTTATCCTAACATAATGGAAATGAAGAAGTTTGAATCCTATAAGAATCAAATGATTTGTCTGTCCCTGATTAGCATCTGGGACTAAATCCAAAGACCTACCGCTCTTACGACCAGATGATCTATCTACCCTCACTTTAATAACAAGTGGGGACTCTATCAAATGAAGTAAAGCTCCAACATCCAATGCTATCTGTCGTAACATGCCCAATAAGTGCGACTATATCAAAAGGAAACCCTAAGCGTCAAAGCGAATCTAAGTCGCGTACTACTGAATCATGGAAAAATCCAACTGAATCACTATCCCCAAAGACATTCCAAAGAATTATCTAAGTTGTTCTAGAATAAAAGACTTGCCCAAATGTCAAAAAGGATTCACGGTCTCTCTTAGACAACCCATACCCTATAGTACTTCTCTCAAAGTGATCAATGCCCAACACTTCGATACCTTGTCCCAAAATAACATCATAAAACTCTTGAAGTTCTTATACTACCATAAAACCTAACAACTATTATTAGACCACCCTCGTATAACCATTTGCAATAGTAAGAAAACTAACGGTGTCCAACCACTAAACTAATATATGAAATAACCCGTAAACATCTCCACCCACAGAGACTATGCACCATCAATATCCTCAAGAAACTAACATGAAACTTAATAGTCCAACCATACTAAGATGTCCAACAATCACCATAATTACCCACCTTAATTACCAAGGTTTCTTAATGATATTCTACCTGTATAATCTCAAAACTCAAATCTAGACATAACTAAACATGTTATACATTCTGACCATAAGTTCTGCATTCCAGACGTATCTACAACTCTTAAATCTATTAATCACAACTCCAACTATATAAGCATCCCAATTATCGATTCAAAATTTGATAAGAAACTATTAAGGTCCTCATGTCAAGTCCAAATAAAATCCCTCATTCATACCCATATAAGATTACCCTTTAACACACAATACCCTTCCCATAGTCCATATATCAAACCACAATAAATTCTTACAATAACCAAAGAGTACATGATCTTCCTTAATGCATAACAACCCCATAAAAATCGTGATTTAAGAACAGTATTCAACTTACTAAACGACACAAGAACTTGGTAAAAGATATAGTCCCTAAGCATTTGCAATAAATGTTACTGGACATGAATCTATTAATAATCAAGAACGGGACAATGATATAGCTCAACCTAAGCTCAATAAAGACTAAAGTTGTGATTAGAAACTAGGGATAGGTACGTTAGTGATAACAATAACAGGAGCATGATTAGCTTAATAAGATCGCATACATGAATATGGGTTCAAGAAATTAAACGTATAATCTCTACAAGTGTGAAACCTTACTACAATCATGACATATGAAAAGGATAAGAATACTTGCCTTGGGTAAATGGACGGAGAAGGAATTTACTGCATCTTACTTCAATCATCAACCTTGCCAAAGCATCTTCAAATTCAACAAAATTAGATTTAACCAAGATGGGTTTGAGATTGAAAGGAGAAGTGGGAGGTTATAGGTCGGAATCCAACCGGCATAATATTGTTCTCCGATGAGATTCTAGAGAGAGAAAGAGAGATTGGAGAAGGTTGATGGAGGAGAAATAGGGAGAAGGAGAGAAGCAAGGAGTTATTTCGGTGGTGGGTTGAATGGGTTAGGGGAACTAGAGTTAAGATCACATACTACCGGATGCAACGAGTTTAAACTACAATTACTACACAACTAGTCATAACAAAAAGTGGGGCACTACATAGAATTTCTGTTGATGAAGCTAATTTCTTAGAGGCTCTTATTGAGGAGGAGGAAGTTCTGAAGGTGATTTTAGTGATGGATGGAGATAAGTCACCAGGTCCCGATGGTTTCTCGATGTCATTCTCCAAGTGTTGTTGGGATATTGTTAAAGTAGATTTTATGGAGGTAATGAAAAACTTTTTTGATAACGGTTTTTTGGATTGTTTTTCTAATATTACTTTTGTTACGTTGATTCCTAAGGTTGAGGGTGCGATTAATATCAAAGACTTTAAACCCATTAGCTTAGTAAGCATCGTGTATAAGATTGTCGATAAAATCTTTGCTTGTAGAATCAAGAAAGTCCTTAGGCTAATTATCATAGAAGAGCAAGGGGCTTTTGTGCTTAGTAGATAGATTTTGGATGAGATTTTTGTGGCCAAAGAGAGTATTGACTTTAGAGTGAAGTCGGGGATCCTGGTGTGGTTTGTAAAATAGATATGGAGAAAGCGTACGACCATGCTAGCTGGGATTTCATTGAGTATATATTGAATAGGATGAGCTTTGGGGAAAGATGGAGATGGTGGGTTAACAGGTGTATTTACTCAGCCTAATTTTCTATCTTGGTTAATTGTTCACCGACAGGGTATTTTAGGAGTACGAGGGAGATTTACCAAGGAGATCTGTTAAACCCCTTTATTTTTATAGTGGTTACAAAGGCTTGGAATTGAACTCACTCTTTTTTTTCTTCAGAATTTCTTATATATATACCCACAACAAAAAATAAAATTAAAATAGTAACAACCAACTCCATTCAAGCCCAATTGAGTTGAAGCCCAACTCCACTCTAGCACTGGTCCACAAAGTAATACCTCTTCATCAAGCCCGACTCTTTGGCTCTCTCCTCTCTTATATTCAAATACACATCTTCTGGCTCCTAATAATTCTCATCACTCTCTTCATCAAAAACAAACATTCGACCATTTTCAGAAGTTATTTCATCTCAGCTGAAGAAGAAACAGTTTATTCAACCTTTGATAACTCCCAAATGTTCCCTTTTCAGAACATCATCGTAGACGACTACGACGCAACCAACAATAGGAGGTAAACTACTCCAAATTTGATCTTATAGAGTTGTCATTTGTCAAAATAGTTGATTTATGATGTTAATTGCAAGTGTAGCATTCGAAATTCGAAATTCCATTTATGGTTATACGTTGTTGTTGGAGTACAGCTGTTTGGTTAAAAGTTCTCTTAAATTTTTGTTGGAAGTTAATGGTGTAATCTAAATCCAATTTAGGTCTGGCTCTCTTGTTATTTTTACCTTTGGGCTTTCTACTTTAATGCATGTTTGTATCTATGTTAAGATTACCAAATGAGATCTCCTTAAGTAATTGCTTTTGGTTTGTCTTTCAGAGGGACCTTTTGCTTTCTACAAAGGGTTCATCCCAAATTTTGGCAGGGTAGGATTATGGAATGTGATCATGTTTCTGACTCTAGAGCAGGTAAGCTTATACTTCATACCAATATGTCCAAATTTTGGCATACAAATCTCTTTTGTTTCTATGTACTATAACAGGCTAAGAAAATGTTCTCCAAAGAAGTGTAAGAATGTGCTTCCCGGACGTTGGATGGTCTAATCAGCTGGTAGGTTTAGTTGGGGCATAGCTTAGGTTGGCATATCTATCACTGGAAGTTGGCTAGAAAATATTAACCTTTTCCTACAATGTAATTTCTCTTTTCTTTTTTCATCAGTTGCACTTTCTTTCCTCCCTTGGTCCCTGAAATACTTATGGCAGTGATTGGCAGAATGAAATTTATATTGGTTTCAATTGGATACAATCTATCTATTCTGTAATGTCCATGTGTGTTAAGGTCTTCTGATCAGAATGTGCAATCTTCTTTGTAACGAAGTCTTTCTAAACAATATGTAAGGCTTCGTATTTGATTTTGTAGTGTTTTCATATTTTTGCCAGTTTACTGAAAAACACAGAATTTGAGTCATTTCCTCATTTTTGGTTTGTTTTGAGATATTCGATGTGGCTCAAGCTTCATATCTCGTTGAGGATCAGTAAGGGTCTGATATGTTAACTTTACTTGATTCTGTTCATTCATTTACATGGAACATGTAGGTTTCAAAAAATAGAAGATAGAAGCATGTAAACTATGTTCATTACTGTTTGTGTTATGGTCGAAGCAATCAAATGTATTCGGATCAGAATGACTATCTCCTATTCCGAAATTTTTTAATTTTCAATTCAATTTTTTCGAATAAAATCCCATCCGATTTAATTCGAACAACATCTAATACGATTATTCCGAGCATCATTCAATATGATTTAATCTTAAGTTTAATAAAACATCAAAATTTTCTGAATCTGCGATTTTTCTCTCTCGAAATATTCGGAATTCCGAAATTTTCAAATAATCTGAATTTTTCATAATCGGATCCATTTTCGTTATTCCAAACAAAAAATCAGCCGAAAAATCTCTGAAAAATTCCAAACACCCTCCAATCCGAAAACAAGCCTAGTCTGTCTCCTTCCCTCTAATCTTTACCCATCTTCTTAATTCTTCTTTATCATCTCTCTCTCCCAAACAAAGCTCCCCATCTCTCTCCGACTCTCCCTCATCACTCACCTCGCAATCGTTTTCCCCTCCGGTCACCGGATTACTAGTTCTCTGTTCCTTCTAGCAGCCCATGCCCAAGCCCAAGCCCAAGCCCAAGCCCAAACCCAGGCCCAAGAATGTGTAGATGATTCTGAAAGTTGAGAGAGAGAGAGAGAGAATCACGCATCCAATTCCATTCTCTCACTCTCTCTTCTTTCTTTTAAACAACGAACAATTGAAAGCAAAAGAGAGAGAGAGAGAGAGAGAGAGAAACAATGGTAGGAGGAGGAGGAGGCGATGCGAAAGATCAAGTTTCGTTCACTGGAACCGTTGCTAGAGCTGCTTTCGCTGCTTGTTTCGCTGAGGTACTCTCTCTTCTTCTCATCTCCATTGGATCTCACTAACATTAGCTATCTTTATTACTCAGATTTGCACAATTCCATTAGACACAGCAAAAGTTAGACTTCAACTTCAAAAGAAAGTTGTAGGAGGAGGGGATACCCACCATGCCCCTAAATACAGAGGCATGTTGGGTACTGTTGCTACTATCGCTAGAGAAGAAGGACTCTCTGCGCTTTGGAAAGGCATTATACCTGGATTACATAGACAATGTATCTATGGAGGTCTTAGAATTGGTTTATATGAACCTGTTAAAGGGTTATATTGTGGGAGTGATTTTGTTGGTGATGTGCCTCTATCCAAGAAAATTCTTGCTGCACTTACAACAGGTGCTTTAGCGATTGCTGTTGCGAATCCTACTGATCTTGTTAAAGTTAGACTTCAATCTGAAGGGAAGTTACCACCTGGTGTGCCTAGGAAATATTCTGGATCGTTGAATGCGTATTCCACTATAGTCAAGCAGGTATCGAAAACAACATATGGTTTTGATATCGTTGCTTAATCTTTATTTAAATGTATTTAAATGTGTTATAGGAAGGAGTTCGCGCTCTTTGGACTGGAATTGGCCCGAATGTAGCACGGAATGCTATTATAAATGCTGCTGAGCTCGCTAGTTATGATCAAGTCAAAGAGGTAAAAACTAAAAACACACTTTTTATTTTTTATTATTAAGCTCTAACACCTAGGGTAATCATCTGATGATGTATGTATGTACTTCAATGTAGACGATTCTCAAAATTCCAGGGTTTTCCGACAATGTTTTGACGCATCTCTTAGCTGGCTTGGGCGCAGGATTTTTTGCAGTTTGTATTGGTTCTCCAGTTGATGTGGTAATAAACTTTTTTTCATTATTTGGTGGCACTTTAAAATTCAATCGAGTATGATATTTAGGTGATATGGTTATGATAGTCATCTTGCTAGCCGCGCATAATAAACTTTGCATTGTTATCCCAATGTTTGTAAAACGAGACTATCCTTTTTTAATTAAGAATATCTTTATAGATTTCAAATTTAGCACTTAATCTGTTTTTCTGATGGTAAGAATCAACAAAATCACGTTATTGATTATGTCCAAATAAGTAACTACTGTGGTTATAGACTCTGTTGTATTGACCCACTTCTTTTTGGGAGTTTTTAACTTCTTAGTTCCCCCGACTGAATTTTCTCTAAAGATACCAAGAAACAAAAATTCCAAAGCTCTTTTTTGTGATGATAATGCCAAAATATCAAGTTAGCTCATTTATCTTTATTTATGTTGATCGTTACATGCCTGATTAATACCTAGTTGAAGAGACTCGTAGATCTTACCTCTTCCCGAAATGTGAGTATTCGCTAGATGCTCTATTGGAAAGAGGAGCACTAGGTGGAAAGAGAAGCACTAGGTTCCATTCCCAAAACTGGCGCTCTATTGGAAAGAGAAGCACTAGGTTCCATTCATAGGGCGGGGTCCATCCCTAACTACTGCTACTCTCCTTCGACTGACGAATGCAAGATCACATAGCGTAAGTAAGGTGGCATGAGTTAGGCTTTCGGGAAGGATCCTAGTAGGCTTTTCCTCTACCCACACCTCTGGTCGTCCATGCATGGACACCAGGCCTTCGTCTTATTGATACATATTAGCTCAATTTTCCTCTAATCCAGATTAGCGGTTTGGCTACACACGCGCGATGAGAAAACCACACCTTGAGAAAACGTGAGAAAAACACACGCAAAAACTCGTCATACGCAAGTAGAAAGAAAATTCTAGGGAAGGTGTTGTTATTGCTGCTAGTAGGGATGTTTTAAAGGGATTCGAAACAAAGCTCTTTTTAAAACCAACCTTTTTGCATTAAAGACTCAACTAAAAAAAGAATCCGAATCATTAGGAAACTTAGGGGAATAGCAGCCTCTAAACTACTCAACCAATGCTTCTTCTAATCTACACTTGACCACTCCTCTGGCTATTTTGTTTCTTTTATTTTATTAATAACTCAACCTTGCTTATCTTGTGGCTCTTACTCCATTGTCTATCATAGCTTTATCAACTCGTAGTTTAGGATCCTATTTTCCTTATATGCTATATTATTAATACCTCTTTTCCTACTACTATTTAAAGCTAGCTTTTTACACCGTATGCAAGTTAGCGCTTTTAAAAGCTCTAATGGCTCTTTATCCACTTTGAAAGACTAACTACTGTAGTTTAGGATCCTTTAGCTACTTCTTTAATACTTGAAAGGCTACCTTCTCCCTAACGTCTCTGGTCTACAGCTGCACTAAGCCTATGCCGAGACCTGTGTGCTCTAACTACTCTCCCCAACATCGCTGGTCTACAGTTGCACTAAGCCTATCAAGATCATTGCCGGCCAAGGATCCTTCCTATGTCACTTTGCATTCACGAGCTGCTGAGCTACTTGACACCTAACCACTAGAAGTGGGCCTAGTTCTTTCTACGCCGGCTCTTTTCCGCCGGTCTCCCAAACTACTACTTGCCAAGTTGGGCTCTGAAAGTAGTTAGAGATAGGCACTTGCCAATCTGGGCTCCGGAAGTAGTTAGAGATAGGTTTGGTCTGCCGAAACTGGGCCGAAACTAGTCATAAGCGCTTCTCACCGTACGCAAGTTCTCGACCTAGGGTACGGGAACCATCACTGCAGAGACCTTTGGTCTAGTCCTCGGTTTTCCTCAAAGATAGCTAAGTTTGACTCGTTTTCTCCATCACAAGTCCTCAGGAGTAGTTTAGGATACGTCCTATCCTAGGATCCTTGCTTACGACCTTGTTTAAAACACTGATGCTCATCTCCAAAAGCTAGGCTCTCTACGCTGGAACAGAGATTGGATCTACTTTAAAAGGAAGGATCCTTGGATTCTATCTATGCTGGAACAGAGATTGGATTTACTTTAAAAGGAAGGATCCTAGAGAATAGACAAAGACAAATAGGAAAACAAAGACAAATGGTGCTGGTGTCAGCTACGAAAGACAAGCAAACCAGATTCTGTGTATGGAGAAAAAAAGAAGGTGGGCAAATGCACTTCTTTTCCGTCACTTCCTTGTTTGGTCTATCTATGCTTGTAGGTTATTCAAGAAAGCGAAGCTAGGGGCATACAGAAGATAAGAGAGAATGCTAGGATCTCATACCGGGTTCCGTCCTTTAGAACGATGCCCATAGAGAGTCTCGTCTCACTCCTTCCTGTATATTCTCGCCTTGCTTCACTCCTTTTTGTTGCTTCTGCGGTTGTATAGACAAAAGACAAATCCTTCTTTTTGTTGCTTCTATGGATCCGGGGTTGGATTGGGCCTACGCTACTTCTTTGTTTGCTTTTTTTTTTAGCCATAGCCTACAGCCAAAGAAGTCTCTGCCTACGACATCTTCTCGGAATACACGCCATTCCATATAGGCGATTCTCGTGGAGGTTCTTTGGTTCGAATCGTTCCAGTGGTATGATCTGGTCCGGTCTATCCTACAGCTCGTATCTAATCTCCACAGTAGTAGTTTAGGAGCCGTGATTCTCACTCTTCTAGGTTCGTACAAGACAGGCTTTAAAAGGAAGGGAAATTGCATTCTGCATGAAGTGAAGATAGAAAGTGACTACCGCTAGGAGAGCCATTAGCGGCTGGGCAGGGGTCTAATCCTCTCCTCTTCTCTCTAGATTCAGTTATCTATGCTTTTTTTTGTTTCTTTTTTGAAGAAGTGGTTAATCGGGCAATTCCACCCCTGTTTGTCTCCTCTCGTCTGATTTGGAGACGACGTTTCTTGCTGTTTGATCTCCCCTCTTCTTTAGTGTTTTGTTGCTGATTTGGGTTCGTTGAGGTGAGGGTGAAGTCGTAGCACTTTGAAACATGATTGCACCATCAAATCTCAAAGTTACTTTGAGTGGTGATTTGTTAACAACAACAAATAAGGAGTAGTGAAGGCTCCTCCATAGGGTTTAATTCAAGGAAGAAAAATAGCATGCTATCGTCATGGCAATTATATTTAAAGAACGGGTGAAGTGTGGCGGGTTTTAGGAAAGAAAGAGAAAGAGACAATCAACAATGGAATGGGAGAGACAATCATCACAAAATGGAATCAACATTGACTTCTGTGGGGTACGGTATTTGCGAGGACAATATATCTCATAAATCTTCAATGCATTTAATGATCCTAATACAATGCATTTAAAGCTTCGGATAGGGAACCATACAGTCATTCTTTATTCAGAAAGATCTTTTTTTTTTTGCTAGGTAAGTTTCAGAAAGACCATGCGTGTCCTGGTTGAATTGTTATTAGCGCTAATGCCGATCAGCAGAACCCTTGTTTCTTCCTTGTCTGATCTAGTCTTCGACTAAGGCATAAGCAGTACCGTGGGCTTTCCCCTCGGCAAGAATCCTGGCATAGACAGAAAAAGTCGTAGCTGGCTGAAGTAATCTGGTGGGAGAAATGATGAGCTCTTGTGCATTAATGTAAGATTTGTACCTTCCAAAACAAATGTATATTAATTGGTCTGTATGTCATGTACAGTCTTACGATCCGACCTAGTAGCATCTAGGCACAATGGAACATATTATTGAAAGTGAATATTTTTCTGTATTGGAGAAAAAGACCTCACAATTTTTACCAGTCCTCTTTTCACCCTCTTTATTGAGCCAATGAATTAAACTGAATGATGTTCGAGCACGTACAGTCTTCAAGCCCAACTTTTTGACCATCTCAACGGATATGATGACCTTGCACAATCTTCGCTTGGAAATGCGTTGAGTTGGAAACGCATTGATGCAGGGCCATGAATGGAACGAGTAATCTGTTTATGATCAATTAACGGTGACGTGTAATGGCAAAGAGAGGAATCGGGGGTGGTATGAAGTGTAGAAACCACCCGAAATTGGGCTCCTCTGATACCGGTTTATAGGTGCCGGTATTAGACTAGAGGGGTATTGACGGTCTTGCGTAGTGGGAGCGATCGGATGTCATGACGACAAAAGTGAAGAAGAGCAAATGAATCAACAACTAACAACAGATCCTCTGGTGGGAAAGTACTATTGCCGTTTATGTTGTTGATACCACCTGGTTGGTCTTATTCCTGGCTGGGGCTGCTGTTAGTATATACCGCTGGTGCTGCTACTGCGAAGAGAGTGTCGGTAGCAGTGATTGTCGAACACGTTAATTGCTCCGAAAATTACGCTATTGCGATATTAGGTATTGTATTAAATTTGAATCATCCAATTGATGAACCCCTTGCGATATGAGGTGTAGCAAGATTAATCGTTTCTATTTACTACTTGAAAGCATCAAAGTGTTCACATGTTACCTTAAAATTTTAATTTTATGTTATAATGTATTTGACATATATGCTTTTCTACTTGTGTATCTGTTAAAAGCAACTTTCTTGCTTTTTTAAGCCGGTCAATTTATACAGTTAATATCTGCTGATAGATTTTGCTCAATGGCTTTGTTTGTTTATTTATTTTATCAATTTGCAGTAGCTTTTTTTATTGCTATGTTTTTATTCTTTACTTTCTCGTTGCAGGTGAAATCAAGAATGATGGGAGATTCAATCTACAAGAACACATTTGATTGCTTCATCAAGACTTTAAAAAACGATGTGAGTTATTGATCTTAAAATTCCAAAACTTAGTTCTTTATGAAATACTACTTCATTGTTTAGTAATAGCACATACATTCTCAGATATTTCTGTGTTTTGAATATTTCTGACTTTGGCCGTCTCCTCTTGGTTTCAAGACAAACGCTAGTTTGATTGCCGACTTTTGCTGTGCTAAATTGCACACTTTCCCCAAAAGAAAGAGTAAATGTGAGGACTAGATGAGCTTGTATTAATTTTTTTTTTCTTAATAAGAACCAATTAGGGGAAGCTTTCAATTGTGTTCATTTTCATTAATTAAGGATTGAAAATTCAAAGCAGCGTTTCATGAAAATCCCTAACTTATTAATCCGAAAATAACTTTATTAATTCATGCAACTTTAAAACAAACTCAATAAAATCACGAAAGAAAATAAACCGTAGCCTAAGATAGGGTTTGATGTACACATTAAAGTAGCTTCTTCCTTCATAATTCATAGTTATACGTAGTTGTTGGAGTACAATTGTTTGGTTAAAATGTTCTCTTAATTTTTGTTGGAAGTTAATGGTGTAATCTGAATCCACTTTAGGTCTGGCTCTCTTGTTATTTTTACCCTTGGGCTTTCTACTGTAATGCATGTTTTTAACTATGGTAAGATTACCAAACAAGATCTCCTTAAATAATTGCTTTTGGTTTGTCTTTCACAGGGACCTCTTGCTTTCTACAAAGGGTTCATCCCAAATTTTGGCAGGCTAGGATCATGGAATGTGATCATGTTTCTGACTCTAGAGCAGGTAAGCTTATACTTCATACCAATATGCCCAAATTTTGGCATACAAATCTCATTTGTTTCTATGTGCTATAACAGGCTAAGAAAATGTTCTCCAAAGAAGCATAAGAATGTGCTTCCCGGATGTTGGATGGTCTAATCAGCTGGTAGGTTTAGTTGAGGCATAGCTTTGGTGGGCAGATCACTGGAAGTTGGCTAGAAAATAATAACCTTTTCCTGCAATGTAATTTCTCTTTTTTTTTCATTGATAAAGAGACCTATATTGATAAACGGCTTTGGAAAGTGTTTACTGACGACTTATTCATCAGTTGCACTTTCTTTCCCTCCTTTCAATCGCTGGAACTGGAAGTCCTCGTCCCTGAAATACTTATGGCGGTGATTGTTAGAATGAAATTTATATTGGTTTCAATTGGATACAATCTATCTATTCTGTAGTGTCCATTTGTGTTAAGGTCTTTTGATCAGAATGTGCAATCTTCTTTGTAACGAAGTCTTTCTAAACAATATGTATGGCTTCGTATTTGATTTTGTAGTGTTTTCATATTTTTGCAAGTTTACTGAAAAACACAGAATTTGAGCCATTTTCTCATTTTTGGTTTGTTTTGGGATATTCGATTTGGCTCAAGCTCAATATTTGGAGCTTCTCACTTTTATGTTGCTTTGAAAAATGTCACTTATTACATAATAATTTCATTTTGTCCAATCTCCACGCGTATATATTTGTCTCTCTTTCCCTGAAAATTGTTCTTTTTCTTCTGTAAATCGTTTATGTAAAGCAATCTCATAATTGTCTTTCACGATTTATGAAAACAAATATCATTTCTGCTTCATGCGAGTTCTTGTGAGCAAAGCATTCATCTGTGTATGCAAAGCTAATCTTCTACATGCATCATAGAGAAGAGTCATCTTTTCGAAGATGAGCACCCCTCCATCTAAAACAATTGCCAAAACATTAAAATTAAAATTTTAATAAAACATTAAAATTAAAATTTTCGATTTAATCTGAAGTTTGATAAAATTTCAGAATATCTGAAATATTTGGAATTCCGAATTTTTCGAATAATTTGATTTTTTTGGAATTTGATTGAATTTTTGATTTCCAAAAAAATTTGGAAAAATTCCAAACACCCCCAATTCCGATCCGAAAATAGGCCTAGTGAAGTGAGATGTTAACTTAACAAAATGTTTATGGTTTAATCTTCAAGTTGGCATACTATTTTTATTTTATTTTGTATGTTCTTTCAGGCCCAGGCCCAGGCCCAGCCCCAGCCCCAAACCCAATAATGTGTAGCACACAAAATATGAACCCTGACGTCATCGCCTTCTTCTTCACATCTCTCTTGCTTTCTCTCTTTTTCTCCTTCCCCCTAATCTTTACCTATCTCCTTAATTCTTTTTCATTATCTCTAGAGCTGGTAAGAGAGAGAGAGAGAGAGAGCGAAACAAAAGGGGAGGTGCACGTTATTTGTTTCTCAGTTGATTGGAATTGTGATTAGAATTGTGGTTGAAATTGCAATGGGTTTTGGTAGAGGTATGGAGTGAATTGTGATGATTGGTGTTGAGTGAATGGTGTTGAAGGTAGGTTATGGGAGGATGAGGTCGACGGTGTAGAGTTATTACTACAGGTGTCGGAGTTCACCATTTGGGGAGAGCGTATAGGTTATCTTCTACTCTGCAATTGCAATTGCAATTGGTTTTGGGGAAGAATAAGTAGCCAGAGAGTGTTTGTCACGCCCCAAAATTCGCCTTCTGATAAAAATCATTAAGCAAATCCTAAGGCCTAACAAGTCGGGCATCCTACGGATGAAACCCCACAGATGTATTATTTCTAACGAAATTAACTACATCTACTTACCAAAGAAACGCAGCGGAAAATAACTCAATTATATTAAAATGAATAAAATGAATAAAATTCTCTACTAACTCTACATACGAGAATTAGAATAAGACGATGAAATATGAAATAATTATTATAAATACCCTACGACAGCTCAGCGATCCAAAGAACTCCAAAGAATCCTGAAACTGAATAACCAAGCCTTACTAAGCAAAATCCTACCGTGCTCGACCTCCTGAAAAAAATATAGCGCACAGGGCGTCAAGCAAGCACAATTATTACCGGTCACTGAACATGACAGACCGATCTATTATACAAAAAGTAATAGTGTGATATGATATCCTGTAATTATATATAAATGATGCAATGCATTGAGGAAATGAGGTTAAATTATTAAGGTTGTTTTTAAGCGTCGGCGCCAACTAGTATTATAAAATAGTTATAAAGTATTATTAGGTGTGGGAGATAACTAACAAACGACGTACACAGGGCCACTTTTAATTCAGTGGGACCACACTCTCGCACCCTTCTATCCTCAACAGAAGTGTATCCCTTATTGGCGAGCCAGGGATTGGCAGATTCCTTTTTAGTGAGCCAGGAATTAGCGGGTAAATCACCGGATCAAGGTGGTCAAGGATTTTCAACCTACAGGTCTAAAGCCTGTTTTATTTTCACTTTCAGGGATCTAAGCCCACGGGATGCTCGCGTAGCATTCAGTCGAGAAGTAACAGGGAAATTTTTTTGGGACTTGCAACCCGGGAAAACTGATAAACAATTACCTCATATTTGGTTTAGGGACTCGAACCCAAGGACCGTAACAACATAGCCCTACTGTGTACATTAACTCTAAGTTATCTTATGCATGAATGATTTAAGAGACCGACACTCAATCAAAATGACCTATCTGTCCTTGCTCTATAGGCAATGAGACTATATCATATGATTGGCGATCTTAAGCTTAATGACATTTTTACCCTCACAAATATAGGAGTAGAGTCTCAGTCGATGATTTTAAATAGGCTTATGCTAGTACCCCCTTGATTTAACATCAAAGTCCAACTTATCCATCTATAGTTTAAAGGGTTGAACACGAGGTACCAATTACTATTACCTACGCTATTGATATGGATATAATTAATATCATTATAAATTTTATTATATACTACTCATATATATTCTAAGTATACATTTAACCAAGGTCTGTCCTAAGCTATATATATATATGAGCATACATATATATATACCTATACAGAGTCTGCCTTCATTAAACATATATATACAATCTGTATATACAATATTCAGATCTGCCTTATAAGCATATATATGTATTATTAATATACAAATCTACCTTATAAGCATATATCAGTATTATTAATATACAAATCTACCTTATAAGCATATATCAGTGTTCTGAATATATGGGAACCAAATCTGTTTTCATTAACCTATAAATACCTATACATATATACTAAACCAAACAACCTTATACTGTGATCAGAAAAGAAACCATTATAGTTTTTATTCCTTATTACTACTATATAAGCAATTAATTAGATATATCTACTACTGTTGTATAAAAGTGTTGTTATAGTACTTTATATAAATAACTACAGACGCAACTCTTCACTACACAGGGTGTACTGATATACTCATGTTAAGTCTAGCACAACTACTACAATGGGTTCCAAAAATAATTGTATAACAACTATGAAATTCTACAGTAATATTGTTATGGAACAATCTCAACGAGCCTACTCGAACAAAAATCAGATAAGAGCACAATCACCTACTTAAACATGGTATATTAGCTATAATCAATACACTATTCCAATCACAGAGCAATGACAAGCCATAATGGTACTTGCCTGATTAGGGATTTGATACAAATCGAGAAGCGAAGAACGACTTGCAATGCTCGACAAAATCAACCCAACCTACTCCAAAAACGGGCATGATAGAGAACTTAAAGTTAAGGGTAATACTACTCACAAACCAGAGTCTCTAAAGCTATGGGTTGATGGAGGAGATAGAGAGAGAGATGAAGAAGAATCAGGAAGAAATACGGTGGTGGTTGAATGGGTTCTAAAAATGATTTGGAGAAAAAATTATGATAGCATACTTCCACAAGTAACTTACTAAACTACAACAGCTCTAGAACAAGTTATTTTAAGAAGAAAAAAAAAAGCGGGGCGCTACAGTGTTGATCAAAAAAATTGAGATTGGAGGAGTTTAGATTACCGCGCAGTAATCTAAACACCGCCAAACTCAATTTTTTTGAGTATGAGCTCCTCACACTCGGTTGAGTTACTGTAGCGCCAGGTCACCCAACTCACACTCAAACAGTTCCTGCTGGGAGACTCAAAGTGACACCCTATAAAAGTAGGCGATCGGAAGGATCAATTTTATATCATTGGAAGCGTCGCTAGCCCAATGGTAGCTGCTTGTTTCGCTGAGGTACTCTCTCTTCTCTTCTCATCTCCATTGGAGGCAAGTTGGGTCCTGTTCCTAATTCCATTGATAGGGAAGATGTCTCTTCTCTTCTCTTCTCAGCCTAATTTTCTATCTTGGTTAATTGTTCACCGACGGGGTATTTTAGGAGTACGAGGGAGATTTACCAAGGAGATCTGTTAAACCGCTTTATTTTTATAGTGGTTACAAAGGCCTTGGGAATAAATTATTAGCTTTCGTAATTGTCTAGGGGATGAGGATAGGATGGTTTGTATTGAGTGTGCCAAATGTGTGTTCTCTGTGAAGACTTTATACAGGGCATTGGATAATCTTACTCATCAGTGTGCCAAATGTGTGGTTTGTATTGAGTGTTCCCGACACCCTCACTCTTTATTTTCTTCAGCATTCCTTCTTATATATATACCCACAACAAAAAATAAAATTAAAATAGTAACAACCAACTCCATCCAAGTCCAATTGAGTTGAAGCCCAACTCTACTCCATCACTGCTCCACAAAGTAATACCTCTTCATCAAGCCCGGCTTTTTGGCTCTCTCCTATATTTTATTTTAATAAACACATCCTGGCTCCTGATAATCCTCATCACTCTCTTCATCAAAAACAAACATTCGACCCTTTTTAGAAGTTAGATGTTTTGAATTCATGTTGGCCGCTTTGTATGTTTGTTTCGTATATGTGTAACTTGTATGAACAAATTATTTCAAGAAGTTAGATGTTTTGAGGGGGACTTGGCTAGCTTCTTTCTTAGTGAAATGAAATTGCTACCATAGTTCAGTTGCATGGTTCAACACTTTTAATTAAGGGCTTTGGCCCTTTGGATGTAATGTATCTATGCATGAAATGTGGAGAGATGTATTTGTGTTAATCTAGGTTCATCAACAATTGCTCTTAAGTGTACCTATAGACCATTAAAAGTTGCAGAGTAATGAAAATATCTTAAGTGTGTCGTCCCTTCGTCAGGGTGAGGTTCGAGTACATAAACCTAGGCTTACATGAATTCTCTCAAGTTATTATTTTTAGGTGACGTTTGGGGTCTAGATAATCAATACAGTGGAATCCGATATCATCAAAATAAGCGGCGACTTGAACGCTATTTCTTATTAACATTGCTACTAGTTCCATCTGAAGGTCCAAGAACGGGTCTCCTTCGAATCCTCTAATCAAAACTTTAGGAAGTTTTCCAATTTTATATGCACAAGTTCCCTAAACCATTGGATTAGCAAACTCATGGCCTCGATTGGCCCCAATGAGCAATGCCAAATTCTGGCATAAATCAATAACCAGTAACGGTGTCCCCTCATCATTGGCCAATGCTATCTCAAACTCTGTCTTCACAGGCTCAAGATTGAGGTCAGACGAGCACAAACCCGTTCTATAAGCAATATTGGCACCTGAACTTGTGCCCATGATTATGATATAACACCTAGAGAAATCCGCGTAATCCCTTAGCCATGGGTCACTGTTGGGGTCCATGGCCTGTTGTTTATGCCAATATTTCATCACTGTTGCAATAAACAGAGTCTCTCTTACAAAGGTATGCCAATACTATGCACGCATGCATGTTTTCCAAAACCTTCTAGCAATATAATTTTCATATTTCGTCTTTAAACCATGCTTAATAATCAGATCTCTTTATGTTTATGCGATGAATTAAGGTTTGGTTCAAGTGTTATGCAATGAATTTTCTGGATGTTTATCCATAATAATTCAGGGGTTTTACAATTGCCTTCTTCAGATCATGTCTTCTTCAGATTATGTTCTTCTCTTTTTTATTACAATTTGCATCAGTGATCCTTTATTAGGTAAACCTTTTATAATGGTTTCCTTCTTTTAATTTTACAGGATACTACTTGTGTTGTGTTGAAATGCCTCTAGGATATATATTTTCTCCAACGGATGATCGTCTATTTAAGTATCTGTCACTAAAGATTAATGGAAAATCTCCCAAGTACAACCCAATTATTGACGTTGACGTGTACAATTGCGATCCTGAATATCTGCCAAGTATGTACCTCTATACATCACATACATTAAAATTATGTATTTTACACGAATATATGATTTATAAAGTGAACTAAATTTTGGTATTTATTTTCTAGGGATGATCGAAGCCGGTGAATTGAAAGCTGAAAGTTACTACTATGTTCGGCGAAAGAGGCTTTCAAAAAATTCGTCTAGGCCAAACCGACTGGTAGGAGACCTTGGGTACTGGCACTCGTCTACTCATACTGATTTCGAGGATAACAATGGGGTGGTGACTTCTACAAAGATGCAACTTGTGTTCTATCGCTACAAAGATAACAATGTCGCTGGAAAAAAGGTGGCCGAAAAAACAGACTGGATAATGCACGAGTTCAGCTATATACCAGACAAAAGTATTTGCAAGGTTAGTTGGTTTAATCATAGAGCTTCGTTTCAAAACATTGGCTTCATTAGTATCATGATTCATGAATGTTTATGTTTTATTATGTGCATATATGTAATTTTCATGCAGTTTATAGAGTTAGCAATTGTTAGAATCAGATACAATGAACGGAAAAGGAAGCAAGGAAGCGTAGACAACCAAAGTAACTCCAATGGAAAACGGCTTAAAATCTCTGCCTTGGGTGTTGAAGAAGCAGCGCAGCAGCCACAACAACTGCAGCATTTCGATTGTGTGCCTAACATCAGTCAGGAGATTGTGAACTATGATACTTTTCAGGAGGAAGTGCAGCAATAGGAAGAAGAATCAGATTTGGGGGCTGAAGAAGCGGCGCAGCAGCCACAACAACTGCAATATTTCGATTATGTGCCTAACATCGGTGAGGAGAATGTGAACTATGATACTTTTCAGGAGGAAGTGCAGCAACAAGAAGAAGAATCAGATTTGGGGGTTGGAGGATATATATTTTCTCCAACGGATGATCATCTATTTAAGTATCTGTCACTAAAGATTAATGGAAAATCTCCCAAGTACAACCCAATTATTGACGTTGACGTGTACAATTGCGATCCTGAATATCTGCCAAGTATGTACCTCTATACATCACATACATTAAAATTATGTATTTTACACGAATATATGATTACAATTGAGTCGCTAAAAACATCATCGTGTACAGCTGAAGAAGAAACGGTTTATTCAACCCTTGATAGCTCCCAGATGTTCCCTTTTAAGAACATCATCGTGGACGACTACAACACAACCAACAATAGGAGGTAAACTACTCTAAATTTGATCTTATAGAGTTGTCATTTGTCAAAATAGTTTATTTATGATGTTAATTGCAAGCGTAGCATTCGAAATTCCATGAATTTGGGGGTGCATTTGATCCATAAATTTTGAAATACCCCTTAATTTTTTTTTCGAGGTCTCTGCCCTCGGCACTCCTACCATTGACCTGTTTCTTCTTTGTCCTTTGCTGAAAGTATTTGGATTAAATTATTTACTAGGATTGGCATTTTGTGGCATTGTTTTAGGAATGTTAAGGAATTCTGAACAAATTGGAAGACAGGAGAATTTGTTGGATAGGGTAAGGTGTTACGATATTTTCTTCCTTTTGCGGTGGTGTAGTCTATATGGCTAGAACGTAATCTGTGGAAGTTCGAAGTGAAAGAGAAATCAAGAGCTTCGGTCATGGTCCCTATTATTTCTCTCATTTTTCGGTAGAGTAATGACACGACGGATATGTCGGGGACGTCGTATGGTGAAGTGGAAGGAGACGATCACCGGATATACTTGACGGATAGTGGTTTGAGTTGTTGTTTCTTGGTGGTTTTTTTTTTTTTTTTTTTTCTGTTTGCGTCGGTGTTTTCCTCTTGATGAGGCATGATTTTTCTTTCGATTTCTTCATGTATTGGCCTTGTACTTGTTTTTTCATCAATAAAATTGATACTTATAAAATAAAATTGTACCCATTGCTTTTCTTCTTATCGGATAATTATGGGCGCTCGGTGCAAGAGGTGATGAAATTGGACTATACTGGTATATCTTGAAATCTCGGTTTTCATTGAAACTTTAATGATTGGGATATGGATATTGTTACCTCTCTTTTGGAGATGATAGGATGACTTGGGTTGAATGTGTTAAAAGAGTGTTTTTTGTGAAGATATTTCTAAGACACTTGATAATCCAATTCATATTATTCCTTTTATTTTCCCTAAAAAGAAAGTATGGGTTCCTAAAAACCTACTAAGGTGGCATTTTTTGGTTGGACTTTGTTCTTGAATAAAGCTCTTACTAATATATGAACCCGTCTTCAGATTAGCGGCAGTATTATCTTCCAAGATAAAGTTCATGAGCTCCTCGATAATGACTGCTGTGGGGTAACGTATCCAATAGTGGGCACATGTGTAGCATGCACAATCAGCAATGGAATGGGAGAGACAATCACCACAAAATGGAATCAACATTGACTTGTGGGGTACAGTATTTGCAAGGACAATGTATCTCATAAATCTTCAATGCACTTAATGATCCTAATACAATGCATTTTAAGCTTCGGATAGGGGACCATACAGTCATTCTTTATTCAGAAAGATCTTTTTTTTTTTTGCTAGGTAAGTTTCAGAAAGACCATGCGTGTCCTGGTTGAATTGTTATTAGCGCTAATGCCGATCAGCAGAACCCTTGTTTCTTCCTTGTCTGATCTAGTCTTCGACTAAGGCATAAGCAGTACCGTGGGCTTTCCCCTCGGCAAGAATCCTGACAGAAAAAGTCGTAGCTGGCTGAAGTAATCTGGTGGGAGAAATGATGAGCTCTTGTGCATTAATGTAAGATTTGTACCTTCCAAAATAAATGTATATTAATTGGTCTGTATGTCATGTACAGTCTTACGATCCGACCTAGTAGCATCTAGGCACAATGGAACATATTATTGAAAGTGAATATTTTTCTGTATTGGAGAAAAGGACCTCACAATTTTTACCAGTCCTCTTTTCGCACTCCTTATTGTGCATTAATGTTGTTGATACCACCTGGTTGGTCTTATTCCTGGCTGGGGCTGCTGTTAGTATATACTGCTGGTGCTGCTACTGCTACTGCGAAGAGAGTGTCAGTAGCAGTGATTGTCGAACACGTTAATTGCTCCGTTATTGCGATATTAGGTATTGTATTAAATTTGAATCATCCAATTGATGAACCCCTTGCGATATGAGGTGTAGCAAGATTTATCGTTTCTATTTATTACTTAAAAGCATCAAAGTGTTCACATATTGCTCTAAAAATTTAATTTGTTGTTATAATGTATTTGACATATATGCTTTTTCTACTTGTGAGTTATTGATCTTAAAATTCCAAAACTTAGTTCTATATGAAATACTACATTGTTTAGTAATAGCAAATACATTCTCAGATATTTCTGTGTTTCGAATATTTCCGACTTTGGCCGTCTCCTCTTGGTTTCAAGACAGACCCAAGTTTGATTGCCGACTTTTGCTGTGCTAAATTGCACACTTTCCCCAAAAGAAAGAGTAAATGTGAGGACTAGATGAGCTTGTATTAATTTTTTTCTTAATAAGAACCAATTCGGGGAAGCTTTCGATTGTGTTCATTTTCATTAATTAACCATTGAAAATTCAAATTAGCGTTTTAAGGAAATTCCTAACATATTAATCCGAAAATAACTTTATTAATTCATAACCTTGGTCAGGCTTGCCATTTTTACAGGATATGGGGATGTATGCAAATAACATTTGTAGCTTCTCAGATTTTGTTCAGGCTTGCCATTTTTCGTAACCTTGGTCCAAATTTCTCTCATTTATTACAAATCACAAGAACACAAACAACCTTATTGTCGATTACAAGGGAATTTAAATTCCAATTATCTGCATCTTGTTCAGCTACCTGCATTTTTTGTAACACTTGCTTATATCAACACAAAAAACAATACAATCATCATCTGTTTCTTTTCTTCAAGTTGTGTGATGGAAATCAGAGAATACTAACCATAAACCACTATCTTAATTCTTATATATACTCTCGAACAAAAGAGAAAGATCTACAAGAAATTCAATTAAAATGCACTACAAGGTTTAGCAGACTGGGTATAAGTCCTATATCCCAACAGTTTCAAAACAAGAGAAAAATTAATCCAGCTTGTTACGAGAAACCCTCGCTCGATGTTTTAGCTCCGCTCTTTTCCACTTCACTATTAGTTGGCATAAAGAAAAGAGAGTGTTTATCTGCAGACAGAGCCACACAAATTTCAGTACACTGGGTAGACAAACTCAGATAGCAGAGTGAATAAAATCGCAAAGGTGGTAGATGTTTAAATCACTGACCAAGATTAAGATTGAGATAATCAGAAGTGGGCCAGACCATAGTACCGAGAAGAAGACGCCATGTGGGTCAAAATAGTTCTGGCCTGCAAAACTTTTCCAGTTGTTACCCAAAATGAAATTTATCTTTTCTGCGAGATATACACCTGACACTACAAAAACAACAACATAATTATAATGAGATGTTTGATGATCAAAATAAGTTGTTAGAGATTGCTGTTTATTTTCATACTAATTATTCGAGCATTTCATACTAATTACCTTGAGACGATAGCCAATGTTTGTCAAGAGTGCTGAGAACAGCTTCGCAGTCGTGCTATTTTCTGACACTGCCAGAACATATTATTGCAGTTTTGCCTAGTTCTAACAAGTTGTGGGAACCTGCTATGCTATTTCTTATGTTAATAGGCTAGCATAACAAGTTGTGCTCAGTAATTTATAAAGCATATTAGTTAGTTTGAAAAATTGTTCAGCACTCACTACCTACAAGTGTCAGCCCAATGTAAACCATATTAATTTCTCCTGACTGGTTTCCACGAAGAGACACACTCTTTACATCTAGCAATTGATGTAAAAACAGTGAGGCGTTCTATGTCAAGGACCTTGGCAAGAGGTGCAAATATCTCCTAAATAAAAAAGAAAAACTTCACAAGGGTCTTATGCATTTGCGTTATGCAGACAATAAAAGTAATCAAAGGAACAGAAACCTACATGTCATGAGAAACAAGCACATCTGGAAGTTGACGTTCTTCCTTGAAATGATAACTAGTAGCAGCCAAGAAACATGAAATGATATCAAGCATAACAGCCAAGGTTCCTGTGAAGGCAAAACAAAAAAAAAGAGGAAAAAAACATTAGAAAGAACATACTTGATAGTCTAAGTTACGGAGTAAACCATCTCACAGCATCACTTCAATGGGCAGGAAAATAGTTGGCAAAGTTTTACAAACTTGTTGTATTGAGTTTCATCAATTCATGAAATCGTAGAGAGAGAATGATTACTTGAAGAATTGAAGCTCTCCCTGCAAGTCAAATCCGAGAGAGAGATGAGAGTATTTGTTTTTAGCAGCAAAAACGAACACCAAATCGAAGTGCTGATTTTTTTTTTTCAACCGTGAAACAAACACCACCTAAGTTGTAGTGTTCTTTTTCTGAGAGTGATGAAATGCAAGCTGGTAAATATTTTAAACACCTTCTAAAATAACACAATTTAGAGCATCACCTCAAAATTTGTAGCACCTATTCATGTATAATGGCACTATAAAAGTATATTTACAATTTGAAAATGAAATAAGGGAGAGGATTCGCCTACATTCACTTTGGGCTACATTCTCCTCATACCACACCTTGAGAGGAGCTGGCATTGGACTGCCTAAGTGGAGGACAAAAAAAGTGTACCTCTAAAATTCAAATTTCACACTACTCATTATCTTTATGCCGATCTTCTCCAAAATTCAAATTTCAAAAAATGACTATCTTCCTCATCCACTATTATCTCCTGTTAAGGTACGAATCTCTCTCAGTCTTTCTTTCTTCTCAGTCCCATTTTGGAAAATATATTTGGGAACGTGATTTTGGGATAATTTGAGTGCTTTCAAAGGTAATTTCTGTAATAGTCTATTTTCGTATTGGACGAAGATAGTGCCTTACACCCTTGAAATATCGAATGTTAGTTAAGAACTGAAAGTAATTAACACGAGATTTAGCGTGAAAAACCCTTGAATGAGTTAAAAATCACGACCTCTTCTGAGGATTTTAGAAAAAGAGAAATATTTATTGATGACTGTTTGCTTATTACACAGAGAAAAAGATGTATAAAAAGTCTCTTAGAAGGTCTCAGAGTAGTCTCTTTCGGGTCTGTAGCTCTTTGGTCCTATTTATAGGTCTTATAACATGAGCGTTATTGCTTTTAATGAGAAACGTTACAATATATTAGTCTTCATAATAGTCGAGTAACAGCTTGAGTAACTCTTCTTCCTTGTAACCGCTCCATAATGTATCATAAATGTGCCACGTATACCTTGACGAGGTCGAGTAAATATGTGATGGTCGTATGCTGAGGCCTGAGCTTGAGATTCGAAACTGGCCCTTACATCCAATCGAGCTGAAGGTCGATATTTGGGTTTAGGTCGAGTATTGGAAATAAGCCACTACAATTTTGGTATTGACTTTGATTGTATAATTTGAGTGTTTGCAGAGGTAAATTGAATGTGTACAGTGAAGGGAATTGGGACTACACGTAAAAGACAACAAACATCTACCAAAACAATTTTTGATATGAAAAACGATTTTTTTCTTATTCTGCATTTGTGGTTGCTTGTCTGTCAATTTTTCATTCCATATGTTCCATGAAGATCACCACCACCTTCTCATAACATGTTGCCAACAAATGACCCATATACAAATATTTCACGAACACACCATTGAAGTTAAAGGTCCGTAGCAGAGTATCATACATTCTCTCTCCCAAATTATTGTAAGCTACATCCAACGTCTCCCAAATCATGTGATGAGAAGGTGCTGATGAAGATCACAATCTTCTCATAACATGTTGCCAACAAATGACCTATATACAAATATTCTACGAACACACCATTGAAGTTAAAAACCCGTAGCAAAGTATCATACCTTCTCCCAAATCATTGTAAGCTACATCCAACAAACACGCTCTTCCAATAAGAAAGTTTCTTGGTCATCAACGTACACAAGAACTGCTTCACATTTAAGAACTTCAATTGACTCTGATACGCATATGACGCAGCAACCCTAAACGCTGTGTTCCCATCCCTTTCAACATCACGTATATCAACTTGAAACCAATTAAATGGTTAAAACAAAGTCTGCCTTAGATTTGCTTTCCAATCAATCTTCTTCAACCTCGAATCGATTATTTCGTTATACCCCCCTAGTATGTTGAAGTCATCTTGATATTCCCCTTTTTGACCATCTTGAGCAATATGAAGAAGTTTAGTGAATTGAAGGCTTAGTTCCTCCAATGTTGGGTCTTCAGTATCCTTAAAGTCCTCTCCTTTAATGACACTTTTCAGTGCTTGGCGCCACACTCCCTGTAACACAAACACAAACACGATAACGTAGTTAGAAATTAAAACAAAGTAATTTAAAACCAAACTACAAACGTATGATGACAAATGTGCACACACCCATTCATTATTGTCATTTTCAAGATTGAATCTCATATCTTCGGTTATCGTCAGTTTGGTTTATGTATAGTACATGGCCCATTTAGAGACATCATTTATATTTGGTGAAAAGTAATTTAGAACTTACAAACCTGTTAGTTTCGTGAATATATTTGGCATACCACCTGTCACGAGTAGCCTTCACCTATCAATGATGGGTTTAATACATTTAGCAAAAGTATCTTGAGGATGAAATTTGGATTAAAGACTTTGAAAATGGAGAAGGGTCGGCCTGTCCGGGGACCATTTAGCAAAAGTATTTCATAGCTTTGAGACTTACCGAAAAAAACAAATCTTAAAAGAGAAACATCACCTTCCTAGGTACCTTCCCATGTTCCCAAGCAAAAACATTACCCACAATGTCAAAAACTAGCTATATGCATGAATGAATAGAGTACATAATTAGCACATTTTGATATTGTTTCTATCTTCTCAATAGTTCCCAAGAGGCATGAATATCATCAAAGTGGTGATACTCCTAGTTACCTCTCTACTCCTCTTTCAAACCCATACTAGAGCCGGAGATACTTTGGAGGTTTGTTCTAATTCTGCCAACTATACTTCCGGTAGCCAATTCAAGACCAACCTAGACTTTCTCCTCTCCGCATTACTCTCAAATGCATCTAAAAGCGGCTTCTACAATACCTCCATCGGCAACGGGCTTGATACAGTCTTCGGCCTTGCTCAATGCAGACCTGACACATCCACTGAAGATTGTGAAACTTGTTTGAATAACTTTATCGTAGAGATTATCAAAAGATGCCCTAATCGAAAAGCAGCCACTCTACGGGAAGCATCTTGTGTTTTACGATACTCCAACCAGCGATTCTTCTCTAGAGCTGATGTTAGTCCTATAGTAATTTATTATAACACAAAGAACGCCTCCAATGTGCCTCTATTCAGTCAGCTGCAAGGATGTCTATTGAACAATTTATCACAAAGTGCTGCATCGGAGGCCTCCAAGTTTAAGACAGGGTCGATAAAATATGCCAACTGCCAACCATTGTATGGGATGGTAGAGTGCACAAAAGATTTGAGGTACAGTGCCTGCCTCTCCTGTCTTCAGCAACTGATTACAGCTATTCCAGATGGAAAGTCTGGAGGTAGAATCGTTGCTCCAAGTTGTACTATTAGATATGAGCTGTATATATTCTTTGAGATATCATCCGCTCCTCCTCCATCTTCAGTTGCAGCGTGTACCCAATAATATTGCTAAAACTCCTTCAGACGATGGTAGGAGCCAACTTTGTTTGTGATTTTACTTAACTATATCTTCATCCTATAATGGTATCAATAAAGTAATAATCCACTCTGAGGTGAATTTTGGGTGGACACGTCAGCCAATTCACTTAGCTGCTGTGGGTAGATTTGAGCCAAAATAATGTGAATATGCTCTTAAGAGTAACACCAATGTTATCGATTGCTTATCTTTTGAACTCTTGATTCCGAAATATCTCTTTGTTTTAATCTATCTTTTTTCCTTTGTGTTCTAAACAGTTTAACTGTTTAGCCTAGGAGTTAGCTTTAATATATTTTTTTTAACTTTGAAACTCTTCGTAACACTCTTAGTTCAGAACCTGTTGTATCTTTAACTTATTTTGGTAATGAATACGTGCTTGAAAGAAGAAAACAATAAATGAACATAAATACCGTTTCGGACATTGAAAAAAGTCATCCTCCGCGAAGAACAAAATCAAGTTTCTATTGAAATCAGATGAAATACTTGTCTACCATGAGATAATGACTTATATGAAGTAAAACAGGTTTGGAAAATATATCTTTGTTGTTGCTCCTCGGATAGAATTCAATCTTTACATTGAGAGTTGATAGTTAATATCGGGCAGTCTTAGTCTTAGTCTTAGTCTTAGTTAAGACTTTGAAAAATGGATTAAAGACATTGAAAATGGAGAAGGGTCGGCCTGTCCGGGGACCATTTAGCAAAAGTATTTCATAGCTTTGAGACTTACCGAAAAAAAACAAATCTTAAAAGAGAAACATCACCTTCCTAGGTACCTTCCCATGTTCCCAAGCAAAAACATTACCTGTAGAGTACATAATTAGCACATTTTGATATTGTTTCTATCTTCTCAATAGTTCCCAAGAGGCATGAATATCATCAAAGTGGTGCTACTCCTAGTTACCTCTCTACTCCTCTTCCAAACCCAGACTAGTGCTGGAGATCCTTTATTATGGGTTTGTTCTAATTCTGCCAACTATACTTCCGGTAGCCAATTCAAGACCAACCTAGACTTTCTCCTCTCCGCATTACTCTCAAATGCATCTAAAAGCGGCTTCTACAATACCTCCATCGGCAAGGACAATGATACCGTTTACGGCCTTGCTCAATGCAGACCTGACACATCCACTGAAGATTGTGAAACTTGTTTGAATAACTTTATCGTAGAGATTATCAAAAGATGCCCTAATCGAAAAGCAGCCACTCTACGGGAAGCATCTTGTGTTTTGCGATACTCCAACCAACGATTCTTCTCTGGAGCTGATTCCCGTCCTACAGCAATTTATTCTAATAAAAAGAACGCCTCCGATGTGCCTCTATTCAGTCAGCAGCGAGGAAGTCTATTGAACAATTTATCAGAAAGTGCTGCATCGGAGGCCTCCAAGTTTAAGACAGGGTCGATAAACTATGCCAACTCCCAACCGTTGTATGGGCTGGTAGAGTGCACAAAAGATTTGAAGTACAGTTCCTGCCTTTCTTGTCTTCAGAGCCTGATTACAGCTATTCCAGATGGAAAGTCTGGAGGTAGAATCGTTGCTCCAAGTTGTACTTTAAGATATAAGCTTTATATATTCTTTGATCCGCCGTCGCCTCCTCCTCCGGCTTCAGCTGCAGCGTCTTCGCCTCCTCTGCCCAATAATACTACTAAAACTCCTTCAGACGTTGGTAGGAGCGAACTTTGTTTGTGATTTTACTTAACTATATCTTCATTTTGCCTTGATTTTTATCATGAATACTTACTGTAAATTCAGCAGGACCTGCCTCGGATTCATCATCAAGTATTGATATTGTAGTAGTTCCAATAGTTATTGGAGTACTTCTGTTGATCGTTGTTCTTTGTGCTTTTTTGATAAGGAGAAACAAAAGGAAGAAGCGAAAATATGGAATGATTGGTTAGTCACACCCTCTGTTATCTTTTCTTTGCTGCGAAACCCTTAATATTCTTGTAAAAGGAATCTGGTGTATAAATTTTTTCCCTTACGTTCTTCTAGATGAAACCGAGATGATAAGCGCGGACTCCTTGCATTTTGATTTACGTACTATAAGAGTTGCTACAGATAACTTCTGTGATGCTAATAAACTTGGACAAGGTGGATTTGGTGCCGTATACAAGGTAATTAAACTTGAGTACCCATAGACCAATTAATTTTGTCAATTGTTAGATTGAAACTGTTGGTCAATATACCTCTTCTTGCAGGGTGTGCTACCAGATGGGCAAGAAATAGCAGTGAAAAGGTTGTCTAAGAATTCAGGTCAAGGTTCACAAGAATTCAAGAACGAGGTAGGGTTACTTCATAAGCTCCAACATCGAAATCTTGTTAGGCTCTTGGGTTTCAGTTTCGAAGGAGAAGAGAAATTACTCGTCTACGAATACATCCCGAACACAAGCCTCGATAGATATCTATTTGGTCAGAAATATATTTCCTTTTCAACACATTAATTCTATACATAATTAGATTTAGTTAGTCTTAAATTTTTTTTTTTGAATGAATGTATAGATCCAGCAAAAAAGACGTATTTGGATTGGGAAAGGCGATATAAAATCATAGGAGGTATCGCTCGAGGCCTACTCTATCTTCATGAAGATTCGAGGCTTAGGATTATCCATCGAGATCTGAAAGCAGGAAACATTTTGTTAGATAAAGAGATGAATGCAAAAATTTCGGACTTTGGCATGGCTAAGCTCTTTGTTGTGGATCAAACTCAAGGCAATACAAGCAGAATTGCTGGAACATAGTAAGTATTTTCAACTTATTCATCCTAAATTTTCTTGCTTATTCTGCTTGGTTTACATCATTCATGGTAAAATGCAGTGGATACATGGCCCCCGAGTACGCTATGCACGGACAATTCTCAGTGAAGTCGGATGTATATAGCTTTGGGGTTTTGATCCTAGAGATCGTTAGCGGTCAAAAGATCTATAGGTTTCACGAGTCACGGGACCTACTAACCTTTGTAAGTATCTTTACAGGAGCTATTTTCTGCTGGCTGGAACATTATAATACCATGTTTTTATAGTTATTTACTTGGTGAAATGGTGCAGGCATGGAAACTCTGGATCGAAGGTACCCCTTTAGAGTTGGTTGATCCAACATTAACCGATAATTATCACGCAAACGAAGTGGTTAGATGTATCCACATTGGATTATTATGTGTTCAAGATAACATAGAAGACAGACCTACCATGTCGTCCGTTATGTTAATGCTCAGCAGCTTCTCTCTTACACTGACATCTCCTACAGCACCAGCATTTTTTACTACTAGCACAACTGGTCCGAACAAACCCATAATGGATTTGGAGTTAGAGACCTCTTCAATTAGTAGTTCAATGTCATATTCCGTATGAATGCGCTTTGATAACACGGTCGCAGGTGGTTTATTAAAGCTACTCCACATCCATTCAGTACAGTAAGCTTCCAGCCACAGGTTGTATCATGCCAAGGCTTTGTCAACCATGGTTTATGTTCTTGGTTGTCTTCTGGAGGTAGAATCGTTGCTCCAAGTTGTACTATTAGATATGAGCTGTATATATTCTTTGAGATAACATCCGCTCCTCCTCCAGCTTCAGTTGCAGCGTGTACCCAATAATATTGCTAAAACTCCTTCAGACGATGTCAGCCAATTCACCTAGCTGCTGTGGGTAGATTTGAGCCAAAATAATGTGAATATGCTCTTAAGAGTAACACCAATGTTATCGATTGCTTATCTTTTGAACTCTTGATTCCGAAATATCTCTTTGTTTTAATCTATCTTTTTTCCTTTTTGTTCTAAACAGTTTAACTGTTTAGCCTAGGAGTTAGCTTTAATATTTTTTTTTAACTTTGAAACTCTGCGTAACACTCTCGGTTCAGAACCTGTTGTATCTTTAACTTATTTTGGTAATGAATACGTGCTTGAAAGAAGAAAAAAATAAATGAACATAAATACCGTTTCGGACATTGAAAAAAGTCATCCTCCGCGAAGAACACAATCAAGTTTCTATTGAAATCAGATAAAATACTTGTCTACCATGAGATAATGACTTATATGAAGTAAAACAGGTTTGGAAAATATATCTTTGTTGTTGCTCCTCGGATAGAATTCAATCTTTACATTGAGAGTTGATAGTTAATATCGGGCAGTCTTAGTCTTAGTCTTAGTCTTAGTCTTAGTTAAGGTAGCTAATGCGTGTTGCGATGCAATGCGACCACGAACAAAAAAATGCAACTGTGAATTCGCGCGAATACTGCAAAGCTATTGTGATTATTGCGATACTAAAATTGCATATAATTCAAATATGTTGCTGATGGGTAGGACGGGTCGTCAGGATTATATTGCTGATGCCACTGAGGAAGGTTATCGTGGCAATTGGCGTAAGGGCCCCCCTGTCCCCTGTCTATGGTGGAGGAACAGGAGGGTGCATACCATTGTACAGTGGGGCGTAAATACCAGGTGGGGGCGGGCCAGTATAGCTATGCTGGTACACTAGTGGTGGCGCTGGGGGTCCTTGTCCGCCTAAGGGTTGTACCGACTGTCTGGGTGGCTGAGGTCGTTGCTCGCTTGGGTGTGGCATTGTCCTATTAGGTAGCGAATACGGGTTGTAGACCGGGGTGGCCTGGGTTTGTATGCTGAACCAAACATTGGTGGTAAATTGGGTTGAGTCTGTCGTCACGGTTGTTAAGCGCCACCTTGTGCGGCGTGGAGTCTCCAACCGTCTCTGATGTTGTTGGGACGCCAACAGGCGTTTGGTTTCCGACGCCGAATTTTTTTTGCATCTCATCATTTGCCACTTGAAGTTGCTGGATTTGGGCCTCTTTCGTTATCATATACTCTTGCAATTGCAGGAGCGCCACTCTCATCTCGGCCATTGCTTGTTCCTACGTCTGATTTCGTTTAAAAACTATAATCTTCACGATTATAGAGTTTTGTTGTGAGGACGTAGACGGTGCCAATTGTGGTTTCAGAGATCTTCTCAGGGACGATAATAATTCTTTCTTAGTTTGTTTGGGGCTTGTCACGTTTCACTAGAGGAGGGCACTATTCAACTCTCTCTGGGTCTCTTCTCTCTCCTCCTCTAGAGGAGCTAGGGTTTAGTTGATGGAGAAGGAGGTTCTAAAAAAATAGGTCACCTTTCTTCTCTATTTATAAAGAGGGCTTTAGACTTAGAAGTGCTTGAACTCACGTGATGTGTGCAAAACCTATATTACCCCTGCAGGATTTCAGGCTTTATCTTTCCACGTGGCATGTCGTAAAGTATTTCTGTCGGTTTAAGTGTTTATAAAATGGCTTGTGGGTCGTTAAACGAGCTCCCCCGGGACGTGCTCATCCAAGGGTGAGGAGGTCGAAGACGACCCCTAAAATCGTGGGTAGCGGGTGCGTGCTCCTACAACTAAAACCCAAGTTATTAGTGAAGATATGAACAAAATATACGAAAATTCACGTATGGGTATTGTCTACCATTATGGGGTTGTAGAGAGGCACAATAGAACATCCTATGGCACAATACATTCCAGTTTTCATACTTAGGTGCCTAGTGATCGAGCATTTCATGTTTTTGCTTGCCTTACCCGATATAAATTTGTTTTGATTATTGTGGTTAACTAGCGTGGATATGGTCCAAGTAAAAAAAACAACAACGATGATAACTTGTCCCCAAGGTGCCTCAATGTCATCCACAAATTCTAGTCCAGTCCTTGTCCCTCAAACGTGTTGTCTCCGATTATAATTTTTCTCCCACAACTTTTCAAGATCAACTGATGGATTTTTTTTCCACAATAGAAAGTCTTGAGGATCTAATTGGATTAAAGACCTTGAAATGGAGAAGGATTCATGGTTTATCGTTATCAAGTATCCTTGATACTCTTGACCAGCGTACACTACAATTTTCTCGATGGCAAAACATCCAGCATCCTCACATTATTTTGCTTTTCTTTTCCTGTCTAGGCAAGCTGAGGTTTGGTAGGACTCACGGACCATTTCAAGTTTCGCCTTGGCATTCTTCTAAACACAAGCTCGACCTGTCCCGGGACCATTTAGCAAAAAGTATTTCATAGCTTCAAGACTAACAGAAAGAAAACAAATCTTAAAAGAGAAACATTACCTTCCTATGTACCTTCTCATGTTCCCAAGCAGAAACATTACCCACAATGTCAAAAACTAGTTATATGCATGAATGAATAGAGTCCATAATTAGCACATTTTGATATTGTTTCTATCTTCTCAATAGTTCCCAAGAGGCATGAATATCATCAAAGTGGTGCTACTCCTAGTTACCTCTCTACTCCTCTTCCAAACCCAGACTAGTGCTGGAGATCCTTCACTGGTAGTATGTTCTAGTTCTGCCAACTATACTTCCGGTAGCAAATTTGATACCAACCTCGACGTTCTCCTATCCTCATTAGTTTCAAATGCATCTCAAAACCGCTTTTACAATACCTCCATCGGCAAGGACAATGATACCGTTTACGGCCTTGCTCAATGCAGACCTGACATACCCATTGAAGATTGTAAAACTTGTTTGAATAACTTTACTGTTGAGATTATCAAAAGATGCCCAAAAGGTAAAGCAGCCCTTCTACGGGAAGGAGCTTGTGTTTTGCGATACTCCAACCAACGATTCTTCTCTGAAGCTGATTCCAGTCCTATAATGATTTATTATAACACAAAGAACGCCTCCGATGTGCCTCTATTCAGTCAGCAGCGAGGAAGTCTATTGCACGATTTATCAGAAAGTGCTGCATTGGACGAGTCCAAGTTTATGACAGGGTCGATAAACTATACCAACTCCCAACCGTTGTATGGGCTGGTAGAGTGCACAAAAGATTTGAAGTACAGTTCCTGCCTTTCTTGTCTTCAGAGCCTGATTTCGGCTATTCCAGATGGAAAGTCTGGAGGTAGAATCGTTGCTCCAAGTTGTACTTTAAGATATGAGCTTTATATATTCTTTGATCCGCCGTCGCCTCCTCCTCCGGCTTCAGCTGCAGCGTCTCCGCCTCCTCTGCCCAATAATACTAAAACTCCTTCAGACGTTGGTAGGAGCGAACTTTGTTTGTGATTTTACTTAACTATATCTTCATTTTGCCTTGATTTTTATCATAAATACTTACTGTAAATTCTGCAGGACCTGGCTCGGATTCATCATCAAGTATTGCTATTGTAGTAGTTCCAATAGTTATTGGAGTACTTCTGCTGATCGTTGTTCTTTGTGCTTTTTTGCTAAGGAAAAACAAAAGGAAGAAACGAAAAGATGGAATGACTGGTTAGTCACACCCTCTATTATTTTTTCTTCGCTGCGAAACCCTTAATTTTCTTGTAAAAGGAATCTGGTGTATAAATTTTTTCCCTTACGTTCTTATAGATGGAACCGAGATAATAAGCGCGGACTCCTTGCAATTTGATTTACGTACTATCAGAGCTGCTACAGATAACTTCTGTGATGCTAATAAACTTGGACAAGGTGGATTTGGTGCCGTATACAAGGTAATTAAACTTGAGTACCCATAGACCAATTAATTTTGTCAATTGTTAGATTGAAACTGTTGGTCAATATACCTCTTCTTGCAGGGTGTGCTACCAGATGGGCAAGAAATAGCAGTGAAAAGGTTGTCTAAGAATTCAGGTCAAGGTTCACAAGAATTCAAGAACGAGGTAGTGTTACTTCATAAGCTCCAACATCGAAATCTTGTTAGGCTCTTGGGTTTCAGTTTCGAAGGAGAAGAGAAATTACTCGTCTACGAATACATCCCGAACACAAGCCTCGATAAATATCTATTTGGTCAGAAATATATTTCCTTTTCAGCACATTAAATCTATACATAACTAGATTTAGTTAGTCTTAATTTTTTTTGTTGAATGAATGTATAGATCCAGCAAAAAAGACATATTTGGATTGGGAAAGGCGATATAAAATCATAGGAGGTATCGCTCGAGGCCTACTCTATCTTCATGAAGATTCGAGGCTTAGGATTATCCATCGAGATCTGAAAGCAGGAAACATTTTTTTAGATAAAGAGATGAATGCAAAAATTTCGGACTTTGGCATGGCTAAGCTCTTTGTTGTGGATCAAACTCAAGGCAATACAAGCAGAATTGCTGGAACATAGTAAGTATTTTCAACTTATTCATCCTAAATTTTCTTGCTTATTCTGCTTGGTTTACATCATTCATGGTAAAATGCAGTGGATACATGGCCCCTGAGTACGCTATGCACGGACAATTCTCAGTGAAGTCGGATGTATATAGCTTTGGGGTTTTGATTTTGGAGATCGTTAGTGGTCAAAAGATCTATAGGTTACATGAGTCACAGGACCTACTAACCTTTGTAAGTATCTTTACAGGAGCTATTTTCTGGGACTGGAACATTATAATACCATGTTTTTATAGTTATTTACTTGGTGAAATGGTGCAGGCATGGAAACTCTGGATCGAAGGTACCCCTTTAGAGTTGGTTGATCCAACATTAACCGATAATTATCACGCAAACGAAGTGGTTAGATGTATCCACATTGGATTATTATGTGTTCAAGATAACATAGAAGACAGACCTACCATGTCGTCCGTTATGTTAATGCTCAGCAGCTTCTCTCTTACACTGATATCTCCTACAGCACCACCATTTTTTACTACTAGCACAACTGGTCCGAACAAACCCATAATGGATTTGGAGTTAGAGACCTCTTCAATTAGTAGTTCAATGTCATATTCCGTATGAATGCGCTTTGATAACACGGTCGCAGGTGGTTTATTAAAGCTACTCCACATCCATTCAGTACAGTAAGCTTCCAGCCACAGGTTGTATCATACCAAGGCTTTGTCAACCATGGTTTATGTTCTTGGTTGTCTTCACAAAATTTCTTTGCCTTGTAGAGAACTTGAACTAGATGCGTTCTACAAACCGTATTGTTTCAAGAAAACTTTTCAATTTGCAACCATTCAATTAATTTGTTCCTGTTCATAAAAAGGTGCAGTATTTCTATGTCTGTATAACGAAGTTTGATATATACGACGTAATTAAAAGGTACAAGCAATCATAAGAAATTAGGATGCAAGGAAAATATCACTGGATGGTTTATATTTTCCTCACCATCATTTCCTCTGGATCTCATAAATTTATTGTACTAGAACTGATAATTATTGTATCCAATTTTTACCTTATTTTCATAGGTTAAAGTCCTTCAACTTGTGTATAGTAAGATCCAAATTGTAAACCAATTTTTCGAACATGTTTTCTACCTCTCTGGCATTAAGGTCAGTCAATAGCGCTACATCCTTTTTTTCTCACGTCTTTAAGTGTTGCAGGTTTCCACCATTAATTGGCCAACCGTTCCTAAAGACTTTTTGTTGGTTTCTTCCAGCTATTTATTTATTTTTATGCTAAGTGAGCATTTTTGTTTTTATTAACAAGTGGAAAGAATTACAAGAGAATAGGATATACATAAGAGAGCAAAAAAACCAAGAGTAAAAAAACTAAGAACAACAATGAAATCATTAGAGAGTGTGGCATCTCAACTATGTTGGCACTCCACACTGACAATCATCTGCAGCTAAACTCTTTTACTACCTCCTTATAAGGAGTTTCAATCCTATGAATGAAGTCTGGCTTTCCTTGAAACCATTGCACTTTTCCAGCTTGTAAAGTACATCCATGTCTTGCTGCTTGATCTGAACTGAAATTTTATTCTCTCCATGCATGAGACATTCTTATTTCTGTAATCCTGCTCTTGATAAATCTTCAAAGTGGTATGAATCTCCATGGTATATTATTTGAGTTAAAAGCTTTTATTGACGATTTGGAATCTGAACTGTCCATACCTTGTTATACCCCAACATAGTAGCTTTAGTGAGTGCTTCCACAATTGCATAACATTCATCATGGGCATGCAAAATTGATCTAGGAGGATATGAAGATCGAACCCTTTCAAAAGATGCCAACTCGTTCGAACGAGCCTTTTATAGGCTACAAAACTATTGCTAACAAAATAGGTAAAATGAAAATTCAACGTCAAACTCTTTGAATAGGTTGCATGACTATCCTAGAGTCCATAAATTTCTCAAATTGCTCCACAAATGAATAAAATGTGCCCAATAATTTATCCCATAAACGACCCAAATGTGCTTGTATTTAATCATGAAAATGATAAATTTTGTTTCATTTTATAGGCTCCATAACTATTCCTAAAAAAATCCCTAAAATTAATATTCTATATCAAACTCCATCTATAGGCTCAGTGAATATAGTGGAGTCCAAAAATATCTCCTATTGACCCCACAAACGGCCCAAATGTGTTTGTATTTACACATGGAAATGGGCAATTTAGTCTCATATTATAGGCCACAAAACTATTGCTCAAAAAATCCGTAAAATGGAAATTCCATGTTAAACTTTATGAATAGGTTTTGTGACTATCGTAGAGTCCATAAATATCTCTAATTGATCCCAAAAATGACTCAAATGTGCTCACTTATTTATCCCTTAAACGACCCAAATGTGCTTGTATTTACTCATGTAAATGATCAATTTTATCTCATTTTATAGGCTCCATAACTATTGCTAAAAAAAATCTCTAAAATTAAAATTTCACATCAAACTCCATCTAAAGGTTCAGTTAATATAGTAGAGTCCAAAAATATCTTTTAATGTCCCCACAAACGACCCAAATGTGTTTGTATTTACACATGGAAATGAGCAATTTTGTCTCATATTATAGGCTACAAAACAATTGCTCATAAAACCCGTAAAATGGAAATTGTAATGTCAAACTCTATGAATAGGTTCTGTTACTATCCTGGAGTCCATAAATATCATAAATTGTTCCCACAAATGACTCAAATGTGCTCACTTATTAATCCCTTAAATGACCCAAATGTGTTTGTATTTACTCATGAAAATGATCAATTTTGTCTCATTTTATAGGTTACATAACTATTTCTAAAAAACTCCTAAGAATTAAATTCTACGTCAAACTCCATTAATAGGTTCAGTGAATATAGTAGAGTCTATTAATATCTACTATTGACCCCACAGACGACCCAAATGTGCCTATTTTTACACATGAAATTGAGCAATTTTGTCTCATATTATAGGCTACAAAACTATTGCTAGAAAAATACGTAAAATGAAAATTCTTTGTCAAACTCAATGAATAGGTTCTGTCACTATGCTAGAGTCCATAAATATCTCAAATTGTTTCCACAAATGACTTAAATGTGCTCACTTATTTATCCCATAAACGACCCAAATGTGCTTGTATTTACTCAAGAAAATGATCAATTTAGTCTAATTTTATATGCTACATAACTATTGCTAAAAAACACACTAAAATTAAAATTCTTCGTTAAATTCCATTAATAGTTTCAGTGAATAAAGTGGAGTCTATAAATATCGTCTATTGACCCCACAAACGACCTAAATGTGCATGTATTTCCACATGGAATTGAGCAATTTTGTCTCTTATTATAGGCTATAAAACTATTGCTAAAAAAATACGTAAAACGGAAAATCTCCGTCAAACTCTATAAATAGGTTCTGTGACTATCATAGAATCCATAAATATATTAAATTATTCCCACAAATGACCCGAATGTGCTCATTTATTTATCCGTTAAACGACCAAAATGTGCTTGTATTTACCCATGAAAATGATCAATTTTGTCTTATTTTATAGTATACATTACTATTGCTAAAATATCCCAAAAATTAAAATTCCACGTCAAACTCTATTAATGGGTTCAGTGAATTAGTGAAGTAAAAAAATATCAACTATTAACCCCACAAACGACCCAAATGTGCTTGTATTTACACATGGAATTGAGTAATTTTGTCTTAGGCTACAAAACTATTGTTAAAAAAATGCGTAAAATAGAAATTCCACGTCAAACTCTAGGAATAGGTTCTGTGACTATCCTAGAGTCCATAAATATCTTAAATTGATCATACAAATGACTCAAATGTGCTTACTTAATAATCCCTTAAACGACCCAAATGTGCTTGTATTTACTTATAAAAATGATCAATTTTGTCCCATTTTATAGGCTCCATAACTATTGCTAAAAAAATCCCTAAAATAAAAATTCCATATCAAACTCCATCTATAGGCTCAGTAAATATAGTGGAGTCCAAAAATATATCTTATTGACCCCACAAACGATCCAAATGTGCTTGTATTTACACATGGAAATAGGCAATTTTGTGTCATATTATAGGCTACAAAACTATTGCTAACAAAATAGGTAAAATGAAAATTCAACGTCAAACTCTTTGAATAGGTTGTGTGACTATCCTAGAGTCCATAAATTTCTCAAATTGTTTCCACAAATGAATCAAATGTGCTCAATTATTTATCCCATAAACGACCCAAATGTGTTTGTAATTACCCATGAAAATGATCAATTTTGTCTTATTTTATAGGATACATTACTATTGTTAAAAAAATCCCAAAAATTAAAATTTCACGTCAAACTCCATTAATTGGTTCAGTGAATTAGTGAAGTCAAAAAATATCTACTATTAACCCCACAAACGACCCAAATGTGCTTGTATTTACACATGGAATTGAGCAATTTTGTCTTATATTATAGGCTACAAAATTATTGCTAAAAAAATGGGTAAAATGGAAATTCCACGTCAAACTCTATGAATAGGTTCTGTGACTATCCTGGAGTTCATAAATATCTCAAATTTATCTCTTAAACGACCCAAATGTGTTTTTATTTACTCATGAAAATGATCAATTTTATCTTATTTTATAGGATCCAAAACTATTGCTAAAAAATCCCTAAAATTAAAATTTCATATCAAACTTCTTCTATAGGTTCAGTGAATATTGTGGAGTCCAAAAATATCTTCTATTGGCCCCACAAAATACCTTAATGTGATTGTATATACACATTGAAATGACAAATTTTCTCACATATCATAGGCTACAAAAGTATTGCTCAAAAAATCCGTAAAATTGAAATCCCATGTCAAACTACATGAATAGGTTTTGTGACTATCGTACAGTCCATAAATATCTCTAATTGATCCCACAAATAACTCAAATGTGCTCAGATATTTCTCCCTTAAATGGCCTAAATGTGCTTGTATTTACTCATGAAAATGATCAATTTTGTCTCATTTTATAGGCTACATAACTATTGCTAAAAAACAAGCTAAAATTAAAATTCCACGTCAAACTCTATTAATAGGCTCAGTGAATATAGTGGTGTAAAATAATATCAACTATTGACCCCACAAACGACCCAAATGTGTATGTATTTACACATGGAATTGAGCAATTTTGTCTCATATTATGGGATTCAAAACTATTTCTAACTAAATAGGTAAAATGAAAATTCAACGTCAAACTCATAGAATAGGTTCTGTGACTATCCTATAGTCCATAAATTTCTCAAATTGTTCCCACAAATGAATCAAATATGCTCAATTATTTATCCCATAAACGACCCAAATGTGCTTGTATTTACTCGTGAAAATGATCAATTTTGTCTCATTTTATATGCCCCATAACTATTGCTAAAAAAATCCCTAAAATTAAAATTCCACATCAAACTCCATCTATAGGCTCAGTGAATATAGTGGACCCCAAACATATCTCCTATTGACCCCACAAACGACCCAAATGTGCTTTTATTTATACATGGAAATGGGCAATATAGTCTCATATTATAGGCAACAAAACTATTACACAAAATATCCGTAAAAGGGAAATTCTATGTCAAACTCTATGAATAGGTTCTGTGACAATCCTTGAGTCCATAAATATCATAAATTATTCCCACAAATGGCTCAAATGTGCTCACTTATTTATCACTAAAACGACCCAAATGTGCTTGTATTTACTCATGAAAATGATCAATTTTGTCTCATTTTATAGGCAACATAACTATTGCTAAAAAAATCCCTAAAATTAAAATTCCTCGTCAAACTCCATTAATAGATTTAGTGAATATAGTGGTGTATAAAAATATCTACTATTGAACCCACAAACGGCCCAAATGTAGTTGTATTTATACATGCAATTGAGCAATTTTGTCTCATATTATAGGCAACAAAACTATTGCTAAAAAAATACATAAAATGAAAATTCCACGTCAAACTATATGAATAGGTTCTGTGTCTATCGTAGAGTCAATAAATATCTCTAATTGATCCCATAAATAACTCAAATGTGCTCACTTAATTATCCCTTAAACGACCCAAATGTACTTGTATTTACTCATGAAAATAATTAATTTTGTCTCATATTATAGGCTCCATAACTATTGCTAAAAAAATCCCTAAAATTAAAGTTCCATATCAAACTCCATCTATAGGCTCAGTGAATATAGTGGAGTCCAAAAATATTTTTTATTGACCCCACAAATGATCCAACGGTGCTTGTATTTACACATGGAAATAGGTAATTTTGTGTCATATTATAGACTAAAAAACTATTGCTAACAAAATAGGTAAAATAAAAATTCAACGTCAAACTCTTTGAATAGGTTGCGTGACTATCCTAGAGTCCAAAAATTTCTCAAATTGTTCCATAAATGAATCAAATGTGCCCAATTATTTATCCCATAAACGACCCAAATGTGCTTGTATTTACTCATGAAAATGATCAATTTTGTCTCATTTTATAGGCTCCATAACTATTGCTAAAAAAAATCCCAAAAATTTAAATTCCATATAAAACTCAATCTATAGACTCAGTGAATATAGTGGAGTCCAAACATATCTCATATTGACCCCACAAATGACCCAAATGTGCTTGTATTTACACATGGAAATGGGAAATTTAGTTTCATATTATAGGCAACAAAACTATTGCTCAAAAAATCCGTAAAATAAAAATTCCATGTCAAACACTTTGAATAGGTTCTGTGATTATCGTAGAGTCCATAAATATTTCAAATTCATCCCACAAATGACTCAAATGTACTCACTTATTTATCCCTTTAACGACCCAAATGTGCTTGTATTTACTCTTGAAAATGATCAATTTTTGTCTCATTTTATAAGCTCCGTAACTATTGTCAAATAAATCCTTAAAATTAAAATTCCATATCAAACTCCTTTTATAGGTTCAGTGAATATAGTGGAGTCCAAAATTATCACCTATTGACCCTACAAACGACCCAAATGTGATTGTATTTACACATTGAAATGAACAATTTTGTCTCATATTATAGCCTAGTAAACTATTACTTATAATATACGTAAAATTGAAATTCCATGTCAAACTCTATGAATAGGTTCTGTGACTATCGTAGAGTCCATGAATATCACAAATTGTTCCCACAAATGACTCAAATGTGCTCACTTATTTATCGCTTAAACCACCCTAATGTGCTTGTATTTACTCATGAAAATGATCAATTTAATCTCATTTTATAGGCTCTATAACTATTGCTAAAAATATCCCAAAAATTTAAATTCCATATAAAACTCAATCTATAGACTCAGTGAATATAGTGGAGTCCAAACATATCTCATATTGACCCTACAAATGACCCAAATGTGCTTGTATTTACACATGGAAATGGGAAATTTAGTCTCATATTATAGGCAACAAAACTATTGCTCAAAAAATCCGTAAAATAAAAATTCCATGTCAAACACTTTGAATAGGTTCTGTGATTATCGTAGAGTCCATAAATATTTCAAATTCATCCCACAAATGACTCAAATGTGCTCACTTATTTATCCCTTTAACGACCCAAATGTGCTTGTATTTACTCTTGAAAATGATCAATTTTTGTCTCATTTTATAAGCTCCGTAACTATTGTCAAATAAATCCTTAAAATTAAAATTCCATATCAAACTCCTTTTATAGGTTCAGTGAATATAGTGGAGTCCAAAATTATCACCTATTGACCCTACAAACGACCCAAATGTGATTGAATTTAAACATTGAAATGAACAATTTTGTCTCATATTATAGCCTAGTAAACTATTACTTATAATATACGTAAAATTGAAATTCCATGTCAAACTCTATGAATAGGTTCTGTGACTATCGTAGAGTCCATGAATATCACAAATTGTTCCCACAAATGACTCAAATGTGCTCACTTATTTATCGCTTAAACCACCCTAATGTGCTTGTATTTACTCATGAAAATGATCAATTTTGTCTCATTTTATAGGCTGTATAACTATTGCTAAAAAAATTCCTAAAATTAAAATTTCATATCAACCTCCTTCTATAGGTTCAGTGAATATAGTAAAGTGTAAAAATATCTCCTATTGACTTTACAAATGACCCAAATGTGCTTGTATCTACACATGGAATTGAACAATTTTGTCTTATATTATAGGCTAGAAAACTATTGCTAAAAAAATACGTAAAATGGAAATTCCATGTCAAACTCTATTAATAGGTTCTGTGACTACCCAAGAGTCTATAAATATCCCAAATTGATTCCACAAATGACACAAATATTCTTACTTATTTATCGCTTAAACGACCTAAATGTGCTTGTATTTACTCATGAAAATGATCAATTTTGTCTAATTTTATAAGCTCCATAACTATTGCTAAAAATATTTCAAAAATTAAAATTCCATATCAAACTTCTTATATAGGTTCAGTGAATATATGAAGTCAAAAAATATCTCCTATTGATCCCACAAACGACCCAAATGTCCTTGTATTTAAACATAGAATTAAACAATTTTGTCTCATAATATAGGCTACAAAAGTATTGCAAAAAAATATGTAAAATTAAAATTCAACGTCAAACTCTATGAATAGGTCTTGTAACTATCCTAGTGTCCATAAATAACTCAAATTGATCCCACGAATTACTCAAATGTGCTCACTTACGACCCAAATGTGCTTGTATTTACTCATGAAAATGATCAATTTTGTCTCATTTTATAGGCTCCATAACTATTGCTAAAAAAATCCCAAAAATTAAATTTCTACATCAAACTCCATCTATAGGTTCAGTTAATATAGTGGAGTCCAAAAATATCTCCTATTGACCCCACATACAATCCAAATGTGTTTGTCTTTACACATGGAAAAGAGAAATTTTATCTCAAATTATAGCCTAGTAAACTATTACTTATAATATACGTAAAATTGAAATTCCATGTCAAACTCTATGAATAGGTTCTGTGACTATTCAAGAGTCCATGAATATCACAAATTGTTCCCACAAATGACTCAAATGTGCTCACTTATTTATCGCCTAAACCACCCTAATGTGCTTGAATTTACTCATGAAAATGATCAATTTTGTCTCATTCTATAGGCTGTATAACTATTGATAAAAAAATCCCTAAAATTAAAATTCCATCTCAAACTTCATTAATAGGTTCAGTGAATATAGTGGAGTCAAAAAATTTCTACTATTGACCCCACAAGCGACCCAAATGCGCTTGTATTTACACATAGAATTGAGCATTTTTTTTATATTATAGGCTACAAAACTATTGCTAAAAAAATACGAAAAATAGAAATTCCACGTCAAACTCTATGCATAGGTTCTGTTACTATCCTAGTGTCGATAAATATCTCAAATTGATCACATAAATGACTCAAATGTGCCAACTTATTTGTTGCTTAAACGACAAAAATATGCATGTATTTACTCATGAAAATGATCAATTTTGTCTCATTTTATAGGCTCCATATCTATTGCTAAAAAAAATCCCTAAAATTAAAATTCTATATTAAATTCCACGTCAAACTCTATGAATAGGTTCCGTGACTATCGTAGAGTCCATAAATATCTTTAATTGATCCCACAAATAACTCAAATATGCTCACATATTTATCCCTTAAAAGGCGAAAATGTGCTTGTATTTACTCATGACAATGATCAATTTTGTCTCTTTTTATAGGCTACATAACTATTGCTAAAAAACTCCGAAAAATTAAAATTCCACGACAAACACTATTATTAGGTTTAGTGAATATAGTAGAGTAAAAAAATATCTACAATTGACCCCAAAATTGACACAAATGTGCTTGTATTTACACATGGAATTGAGCAATTTTGTCTCATATTATAGGCTAGAAAACTATTGCTAACAAAATAGGCAAAATTAAAATTCAACGTCAAACTCTTTGAATAGGTTCTGTGACTATCCTAGAGTCCATAAATATCTCAAATTGATCCCACAAATGACTCAAATGCGCTCACATATTTATCCCTTAAACGACCCAAATGTGCTTGTATTTACTCATGTAAATGATCAATTTTGTCTCATTTTATAGGCTCCATAACTATTGCTAAAAAAATCCCTAAAATTAAAATTCCATTTCAAACTCCTTATATTGGTTTAGAAAATATAGTGGAGTCGAAAAATATCTCTTATTGACCCCACAAGTGACCCAAATGTGTTTGTATTTACACATAGAATTGAGCAATTTTGTCTCATATTATAGGCTTCAAAACTATTGCTAAAAAAATACTTAAAATGGAAATTCTACGTCAAACTCTTTGAATAGGTTCTGTTACTATTCTAGGGTCCATAAATATCTCAAATTGTTCCCCCAAATGACTCAAATGTGCCCATTTATTTATCCCTTAAACGACCCAAATGTGCTTGTATTTACTCGTGAATATGATCAATTTTGTCTCAGTTAATAGGCAACATAACTATTGCTAAAAAAATCTCTAAAATTAAAATTCTACGTCAAATTCTATTAATAGGTTCATTGAATATAACAGAGTCAAAAAATTTCTACTATTGACCACCTAACGACAAAATTGTGCTTGTATTTACACATGGAATTGAGCAATATTGTCATCTATTATTGGCAACAAAACTATTGCAAAACTAATACGTAAAATGGAAATTCCACGTCAAACTCTATGAATAGGTTTTGTGGCTATCGTAGAGTCCATAAATATCTCAAATTGATCCCACAAATGACTAAAATGTGCTCACTTATTTATCCCTTAAACGACCCAAATGCGCTTGTATTTACTCATGAAAATGATCAATTTTTTCTCATTTTATAGGCTCCGTAACTATTGTCAAATAAATCCCTTAAATTAAAATTCCATATCAAACTCCATCTATAGGTTCAGTGAATATAGTGGAGTCCAAAATTATAACCTATTGACCCCACAAATGGCCCAAATATGATTGTATTTACACATTGAAATGAGCAATTTCGCCACATATTATAGGCTACAAAATTATTGCTAAAAAAATCCGTAAAATTGAAATTCCATGTCAAACTCTATGAATAGATTCTGTGACTATCGTAGAGTCCATAAATATCCCTAATTGATCCCACAAATGACTCAAATGTGCTCACTTATTTATACCTTCAATGACCCAAATGTGTTTGTATTTACTCATGAATATGATCAACTTTTTCTCAGTTTATAGGCAACATAACTATTACTAAAAAAATACCTAAAATTAAAATTCCACGTCAAATTCCATTAATAGGTTCAGTGAATATAACAAAGTCAAAAAATATCTACTATTAACCCCGCAAACGATCCAAATGTGCTTGTATTTACACATGGAATTGAGCAATATTATCTTCTATTATTGGCTACAAAACTATTGCTAAAAAAATACGTAAAATGGAAATTCCACGTCAAACTCTATGAATAGGTTCTGTGACAATTGTAGAGTCCATAAATATCTCAAATTGATCCCACAAATAACTCAAATGTGCTTACTTATTTATCCCTTAAACGACCCAAATGTGCCAGTATTTACTCATGAAAATGATCAATTTTGTTTCATTTTATAGGCACCATAACTATTGCTAAAAAAATCTCTAAAATTAAAATTCCATATCAAACTCCTTTTATAGGTTCAGTGAATATAGTGGAGTCAAAAATTATAATCTATTGACCCCACAAACGTCCCAAATGTGATTGTATTTGCACATTAAAATGGGCAATTTTGTCACATATTATAAGCTACAAAAGTATTTCTCAAAAAAATTTTAAAATTTAAATTTCATGTCAAACTATATGAATAGGTTCTGTTACTATCATAGAGTCCATAAATATCTCTAATTTAACCCACAAATGACTCAAATGTGCACACTTATTTATCCCTTAAACGACCCAAATGTTTTTATATTTACTCATGAAAATGATCAATTTTGTCTCATTTATTAGAGCTCCATAACCATTGCAGAAAAATCACTAAAATAAAAATTCTACATCAAACTCTATCTAAAGGTTTAGTTAAAATAAAAATCCGTAAAATAGAAATTCCATATCAAACTCTATGAATAGGTTTTGTGACTATCGTAGAGTCCATAAATATCTCAAATTGATCCCACAAATGACTCAAATGTGCTCACTTATTTATCCCTTAAACGACCCAAATGTGTTTGTATTAACTCATGAAAATGACCAATTTTGTCTCATTTTATAGGAACCATAACCATTGCTAAAAAATCTCTAAAATTAAAATTCCCCATCAAAATTCATCTAAAGATTTAGTTAATATAGTAGAGTCCAAAAATATCATCTATTAACCCCACAAACGACCCAAATGTGTTTGTATTTTCACATGGAAATGAATAATTTTATCTCATATTATAGGCAACAAAACTATTGCTCATAAAATCCGTAAAATAGAAATTCCATGTCAAACTCTATGAATAGGTTCTGTGACTATCGCAGAGTCCATAAATATCTCAAATTATTCCCATAAATAACTAAAATGTGTTCACTTATTAATCCCTTAAATGGCTCAAATTTGCTTGTATTTACTCATGAAAATGATCAATTTTGTCTCATTTTATAGGCTACATAACTATTGCTAAAAAATCACTCAAATTAAAATTCCACGTCAAACTCCATTAATAGGTTAATTGAATATAGTGGAGTCAAAACATATCTACTATTGACCCCACTAACGGCCAAATGTGCTTGTATATACACATGGAATTGAGCAATTTTGTCTTATATTATAGGCAAGAAACTATTGCTAAAAGAAATACGTAAAATGGAAATTCCACGTCAAACTCTATGAATAGATTCTGTGACTATCGTAGAGTCCAAAAATATCTCTAATTGATCCCACAAATGAGTCAAATGTGCCCACTTATTTATCCCTTAAACGACCCAAATGTGCTTGTATTTATTCAGGAAAATGATCAATTTTGTCTCATTTTATAGGCTCCATAACTATTGCGAAAAAAATCCCTAAAATTAAAATTCCATATCAAACTCCATCAATAGGCTCAGTGAATATAGTAGAGTCTAAAAATATCTCTTATTGTCCCCACAAACTACCCAAATGTGTTTGTATTTACACATGGAAATGGGCAATTTAGTCTCAAATTATAGGTAACAAAACTATTGCTCAAAAAATCCTTAAAATGGAAATTCCATGTCAAAATCTATGAATAGGTTCTGTGACTATCGTAAAGTCCATAAATATCTCTAATTGATCCCACAAATGACTCAAATGTGTTCACTTATTTATCCCATAAATGATCCAATGTGCTATTATTTACTCATGAAAATGATCAATTTGGTCTCATTTAATAGGCTCCATAACTATTGCTAAAAAAATACCTAAAATTAAAATTCCACATCAATCTCGATCTAAAGGTTCAGTTAATATAGTGGGGTCAAAAAATATCTCATTTCGACCCAACAAACGAGCCAAATGTGTATGTATTTGCACCTAGAAATGTCCAATTTTGTCTCATATTATAGGCTACAAAACTATTGCTCATAAAATCCGTAAAATGGAAATTCTATGTTAAACACTATGAATAGGTTCTGTGACTATCCTTGAGTCCATAAATATCACAAATTGTTCCTGTAAATGACTCAAATGTGCTCACTAATTTTTCCCTTAAACGACCCAAATGTGTTTGTATTTACTCATGAAAATGATAAATTTTGTCTCATTTTATAGGCACCATAACCATTGCTAAAAAAATACTTAAAATTAAAATTCTTCATCAAAACCCATTTAAAGGTTCAGTTAATATAGTGGAGTCCGAAAATATCTTCTATTGACCCCACAAACGACCCAAATGTGTTTGTATTTTCACATGGAAATGAACAATTTTGTCTCACATTATAGGCAACAAAACTATTGCTCATAAAATCCGTTAAATGGAAATTCCATGTCAAACTCTATGAATAGGTTCTATGACTATCGTAGATTCCATAAATGTCTCAAATTGTTCCCATAAATTACTAAAATGTTATCACTTATTTATCTCTTAAATGGGTCAAATTTGCTTGTATTTACTCATGAAAATGATCAATTTTGTCTTATTTTATAGGTTACATAACTATTGCTAAACAACCACTCAAATTAAAATTCCACGTCAAACTCTATTAATAGGTTCAGTGAATATAGTGGAGTCAAAACATATATACTATTGACCCCACAAACGGCCAAATGTGATTGTATATACACATGGAATTGAGCAATTTTGTCTTATATTATAGGCCAGAAATTATTGCTAAAAAAATACGAAAAATGGAAATTCTACGTCAAACTCTATTAATAGGTTCAGTGACTATCCTAGAGACCATAAATCTCCCAAATTGATCCCAAAAATGACTCAAATGAGCTCATTTATTTATCCCTTAAACGACCAAAATGTGCGTGTATTTACTCATGAAAATGATCAATTTTATCTCATTTTACAGGCTCCATACCTACTGCTAAAAAAATCCCTAAAATTCAAATTCCATATCAAACTCTTTCTATAGGTTTAGTGAATATAGTGGAGTCCAAAAATATCTCCTATTGACCCCACAAACGACCTAAATGTGACTGTATTTACACATTGAAATGAACAATTTTTTCACATATTATAGGTTACAAAACTATTGCTAAAAAAATCCGTAAAATTGAAATTCCCATTCAAACACTATGAATAGGCTCTGTGACTATCGTGGAGTCCATAAATATCTATAACTGATCCCAAAAATAACTCAAATGTAATCACATATTTATCCTTAAAAGGCCCAAATGTGCTATTATTTACTCATGAAAATGATCAATTTCGTCTCTTTTTATAGGCTACATAACTATTGCTAAAAAACTCTCTAATATTAAAATTCTAAGTCAAACTCTATTAATAGGTTCAGTGAATATAGTGGAGTTAAAAATTATCCACTATTGACCCCAATAACGACCCAAATGTGCTTGTATTTACACATAGAGTTGAGCAATTTTGTCTCATATTATAGGCTAGAAAACTATTGCTAACAAAATAGGTAAAATTAAAATTCAACGTTAAACTCTTTGAATAGGTTCATTGACTATCCAAGAGTCCATAAATTTCTTAAATTGTTCCCACAAATGACACAAATGTGCTCACTTATTTATCCCATAAACGGCCCAAATGTGTTTTTATTTACTCATGAAAATGATCAATTTTTTCCCATTTTATAGGCTCCATAACTATTGCTAAAAAAATCCCAAAAATTAAAATTCCATATCAAACTCCATCTATAGTCTCAGTGAATATAGTGGAGTCCAAAAATATTACCTATTGACCCCACAAACGACCAAAATGTGCCTGTATTTATACATGGAAATGGGCAATTTAGTCTCATATTATAGGCAGCAAAACAATTGCTCAAAAAATTCGTAAAATAGAAATTCCATGTCAAATTCTATGAATAGGTTCTGTGACTTTCGTAGAATCCATAGATATCTCTAATTGATCCCACAAATGACTCAAATGTGCTTACTTATTTATCCCTTAAACGACCCAAATGTGCTTGTATTTACTCATGAAAATGATCAATTTTATCTCATTTTATAGGCTCTATAACTATTGCTAAAAAAATCCATAAAATTAAAATTCCATATCAAAATCCTTCTATAGGTTCAGTGAATATAGTGGAGTCCAAAAATATCTCCTATTGACCCCACAAAAGACCTGAATGTGATTGTATATACACATTGAAATGACCAATTTAGTCACATATTATAGGCTACAAAAGTATTGCTCAAAAAATTCGTAAAATTTAAATTCCATGTCAAACAATATGAATAGGTTCTGTGACTATCGTCGAGTCCATAAATATTTCTAATTGATCCCACAAATAACTCAAATGTGCTCACATATTTATCCCTTTAATGGCCCAAATGTATTTGTATTTACTCATGAAAATGATCAATTTTGTCTCATTTTATAGGCTACATAACTATTGCTAAAAAACAACCTAAAATTAAAATTCCACGTCAAACTCTATTAATAGGTTCAGTGAATATAGTGGTTTAAAATAATATCTACTATTGACCCCACAAACGATCCAAATGTGTATGTATTTACACATGGAATTGAGCAATTTTGTGTCATATTATGACATTCAAAACTATTTCTAACTAAATAGGCAAAATAAAAATTCAACGTCACACTCATTGAATAGGTTCTGTGACTATCCTAGAGTCCATAAATTTCACAAATTGTTCCCACAAATGAGTCAAATATGCTAAATTATTTATCCCATAAGCGACCCAAATGTGCTTGTATTTAATCATGAAAATGATCAATTTCGTCACTTTTTATAGGCCCCATAACTATTGCTAAAAAAACCCTAAAATTAAAATTCTACATCAGACTGTATTTATAGAATTAGTGAATATAGTGGGGCCCAATCATATATACTATTGACCCCACAAACGACCCAAAATTGCTTTTATTTACACATGGAAATAGGCAATTTCGTCTCATATTATAGGCAGCAAAACTATTACACAAAAAATCCTTAATAGGGAAATTCCATGTCAAACTCAATGAATAGGTTCTGTGTCTAACGTGGAGTCCATAAATATCTCTAATTGATCCCACAAATGACTCAAATGTGTTACCTTATTTATCCCTTAAACGACCCAAATGTTCTTCTATTTACTCATAAAAATGATCAATTTTGTCTCATTTTATAGGCCCCATAGTTATTGCTAAAAAAATCATTAAAATTAAAATTCCATATCAAACTCAATCTAAAGGTCCAGTTAAAAAACTGGAGTCCAAAAATATCTCCAATTGGCCCCTCAAACGACCCAAATGTTTTTGTATTTATACATGGAAATGAACAATTTTGTCTCATATAATAGGCTACAAAACTATTGCTCATAAAATACATAAAATGGAAATTCCATGTCAAACTCTATGAATAGGTTCTGCGACTATCCTAGAGTCCATAAATTCCTCAAATTGTTCCTACAAATGACTCTAATGTGCTCACTTATTTATCCCATAAACGACCCAAATGTGCTTGTTTTTACTCATGAAAATGATCAATTTTCTCTCATTTTATAGGCTCCATAACTATTGCTAAAAAAATCCCTAAAATTAAAATTCCATATCAAACTCTATCTATAGGCTCAGTGAATATAGTGGAGTCCAAAAATATTTCTTATTGACCCCACAAACGATCCAAATGTGCTTGTATTTGCACATGGAAATAGGCAATTTTGTGTCATATTATAGACTACAAAACTATTGCTAACAAAATAGGTAAAATGAAAATTTAACCTCAAACTCTTTGAATAGGTTGTATGACTATCCTAGAGTTCATAAATTTCTCAAATTGTTCCATAAATGAATCAAATGTTCCCAATTATTTATCCAATAAACGACCCAAATGTGCTTGTATTTACTCATGAAAATGATTAATTTGGTCTCATTTAATAGGCTCCATAACTATTGCTAAAAAAATACCTAAAATTAAAATTCCACATCAAACTCAATCTAAAGGCTCAGTGAATATAGTAGAATCGATAAATATCTCTTATTGACCCCACAAACAACCCAAATGTGCTTGTATTTACACATGGAAATGGGCAAATTAGTCTCATATTATAGGCAACAAAACTATTGCTCAAAAAATCCGTAAAATTGAAATCCCATGTCAAACTATATGAATAGGTTCTGTGACTATCGTAGAGTCCATAAATATCTCTAATTGATCCCACAAATAACTCAAATGTGCTCACATATTTCTCCCTTAAATGGCCTAAATGTGCTTGTATTTACTCATGAAAATGATCAATTATGTCTCATTTTATAGGCTACATATCTATTGCAAAAAAAATCTCTAAAATTAAAATTATACCTGAAACTCCATTAATAGATTCAGTGAATATAGTGGAGTCAAAAAATATCTACTACTGAACCCACAAACGACACAAATGTAGTTGTATTTACACATGCAATTGAGCAATTTTGTCTCATATTAAAGGCTACAAAACTATTGCTAAAAAAATACCTAAAATGAAAGTTCCACGTAAAACTATATGAATAGGTTCTGTGACTATCGTAGAGTCCATAAATATCTTTAATTGATCCCACAAATGACTTAAGTGTACTCACTTAATTATCACTTAAGCGACCCAAATGTGCTTGTATTTAGTCTCATATTATAGGCAACAAAACTATTGCTCAAAAAATCCGTAAAATGGAAATTCCATGTCAAACTCTATGAATAGGCTCTGTGACTATCGTAAAGTCCATAAATATCTCGAATAGATCCCACAAATGACTCAAATGTGCTCACTTATTTATCCCATAAATGACCCAAATGTGCTTTTATTTACTCATGAAAATGATCAATTTGGCCTCATTTAGTAGGCTCCATAACTATTGCTAAAAAAAACCTAAAATTAAAATTCCACATCAATCTTGATCATCAATCACGATCTAAAGGTTCAGCAAATATAGTGGTGTCCCAAAATATCACATATTGACCCCACAAACGACCCAAATGTGTTTGTATTTACACATGGAAATGTGCAATTTTGTCTCATATTATAGGCTACAAAACTATTGCACATAAAATCCGTAAAATGGAAATTCTATGTTAAACAATATGAATAGATTCTGTGACTATCCTTGAGTTCATAAATATAACAAATTATTCCCACAAATGACTCAAATGTGCTCACTTATTTTACCATTAAACGACCCAAATGTGCGTGTATTTACTCTTAAAAATGATCAATTTTGTCTCATTTTATAGGCTCTATAACTATTGTTAAAAAAATCCCTAAAATTAAAATTCCATATCAAACTCCATCTATAGGCTCCGTGAATATAGTGGAGTCTAAAAATATCTGCTATTGACCCCACAAACTACCCAAATGTGCTTGTATTTACACATACAAATGGGCAATTTAGTCTCATATTATAGGCAGCAAAACTATTGCTAAAAAAATCCGCAAAATGGAAATTCCATATCAAACTCTATGAATAGGTTCTGCGACTATCGTAGAGTCCATAAATATCTCTAATTGATCCCCCAAATGCCTCAAATGAGCTCACTTATTTATCCCTTAAACGACCCAAATGTGCTTGTATTTACTCATGAAAATGATCAACTTTATCGCATTTTATAGGCTCTATAACTATTGTTAAAAAAATCCCTAAAATTAAAATTCCATATCAAACTCCATCAATAGGCTCCGTGAATATAGTGGAGTCTAAAAATATCTGTTATAGGCCCCACAAATTACTCAAATGTGCTTGTATTTCCACATAAAATTGGGCAATTTAGTCTCATATTATAGGCAGTAAAACTATTGCTCAAAAAATCTGTAAAATTTAAATTCCATAACACACTCTATGAATAGGTTCTTTGACTATCGAAGAGTCCATAAATATCTCTAATTGATCCCCTAAATGCCTCAAATGTGCTCACTTATTTATCCCTTAAACGACCCAAATGTGCTTGTATTTACTCATGAAAATGATCAATTTTATCTCATTTTATTATAGGACTCTAAACTATTGCAAAAGAAATCCCAAATTAAATTCCATATCAAACTCCCTCTATAGGCTCCGGAATATATTGGAGTCCCCAAAATATCTGTTATGCCCCACAAACTACCAAATGTCTGTATTACACATAAACATGGGCAATTTTAGTCACATATTATAGGCAACAAAACTATTGCTCAGAAAGTCAATAAATGGAAATTCCATATCAAAACTCTATGACTAGGTTCTGTGACTATCCTAGAGTCCCATAAATATCTCTAATTGATCCCTCCAATGCCCTCAAATGTGCTCACTTATTTATCACTTACACGACCCAAATGTGCTTTATTTACTCAGGAAAATGTCAATTATCTCATTTATAGGCCCTATACCTATTGCAAAAAAATCCCAAAAATAAAAAATCATATCAAATCCATCGCTAGGCTCCGTGACTATATTGGAGTCAAAAAATATCTGTTCTATGACCCCACAAAATACCCAATGTGCTTGGATTTACACATAAAGTGGCAATTTAGTCCTCCATTTATAGGCAACAAAACTATTGCTCAAAAAACTCCGACAATATTGAAATTCCATATTAAAACTCTATGAAAGGTTTTTTGACATATCGTAGAGTCTAAATATCTCTAATTGGATCCCCTAAATGCCCAATGTGCTCACTTAATTATCCCTTCAACGACCCAAGGTGCTTGTATTTACTCATCAAAATGATCAATTTTATCTCATTTTCACATGCTCTTAACTATTGTTAAAAAAATCTCTAAAATTAAATTCCAATCCAACTCCATCTATAGGCTTCCTTGAATATAGTGGAGTTCTAAAAATATTTGTTATTGGCCCCACAAACTAACTCAAATGTGCTTGTATTTTCGCACATAAATCTTGCAATTTAGTCCCTCATATTATAGCAACAAAACTACTGTCCCAAAAAATCCGTAAAAGAAAATTCCAGTCAAACTCTATGAATAGGTATTGTGACCTATCGACAGTCCCTAATATCTCTAATTGATCCTACAAATGACTTAAATGTGCTCACTTATTTTCGCTTAAACGACACCATGAGCTGTGACTTACTCATGAAATTAATCAATTTTGCCCTCATTTTATGGCTCTATAACTATTTGCTAAAAACATTCCTAAACTAAAATTCCAATCAAACTCCATCCTATATGGCTCCGTGAATAAGTGGAGTCATAAATATCTGTTATTGACCCCACAAACTACACAAATGTGCGCTTGATTTCCACAATAAAAAGGGCAATTTAATCTCTATTATAGGTCAACAAAACTATT
>JACGCM010000134.1:0-12894 GCA_014058105.1 Kingdonia uniflora | reverse complement strand
TTATTTGAATAACTATGATATAGGTCTCAGTCGCAGGTCAAATTGAGCGTATCAATAAGCGATCGTACCGGGACATCTTTGAATTTTGAAATAGCTGTATGGTGTATTTCTGCCAGACCGAATTAATTATCTCAATAAGCGACCTTCAGAGAGCGAATTTATTTGACCAACTATGATGTAGGCTTTGGTCACAGGTCGAATTAAGCGTATCAATAAGCGGCCGTACCAGGACATCTTTGAATATTGAATAGCTGTATGGCGCATCTCTGCCAGATCGAATTGACTATCTCAATAAGCGACCTTCGGAGAGAAAATTTATTTGAACGGCTATGATGTAGGAATCAGTCACAGGTCGAATGAGCGTATCAATAAGCGATCGTATTGAGACACCTTTGAATATTGAATAGCTTATGGCGCATCTTAGCCAGATCGAATTGATTATCTCAATAAGCGACCTTCGGAGAGGGAATTTATTTGAACGGCTATGATGTAGGTCTCAGTCACAGGTCGAATTGAGCGTATCAATAAGCGACCGTACTGAGACATCTTTGAATATTGAATAACTGTATGACCCATCTCATCAGATCGAATTGATTATCTCAATAAACAACATTTGGAGAGCGAATTTATTTGAATAACTATGATATAGGTCTCAGTCACAGGTCGAATTGAGCGTATCAATAAGCGACCGTACAGAGGCCTCTTTGAATATTGAATAGCTACATGGCGCATCCCTGCCAGATCGAATCACAATAAGAGACCTTCGGAAAGTGAATTTATTTGAACAACTATGATGTATGTAATACTCCAGGATAGACGGAGATAACAAAAATGCTTGAATTGAGTAGACTTGCAAAATGATGCTGAAAAGTACTTTATTGCATAATATCGAATGTTACAGCATATTTATCTTCGATGCAGCTTTAATCGGCGAGTATTCCACGGATTAGGTATAGGAACTCCATCATACGTACTGAGATCGTAGGATCCTAAACCACCCATTCCAGTTACGATAAAAGGACCTTCCCAATTCTCTGCCAGCTTCCCAGCACTAGGTATTTTGCGATGTGGTAGGATTTCTCTGAGAATGAGGTCTTTTACTTTGAATTCTCTGTATCGGACACGTTTGTTATATGACCGGGATAAAGCAAGATGATATCTTCCCAGATTATCAAAAGCTCTGTCACGTGTTTCTTCGATCAAATTCAGATTGCATGCGATCTAAAATTTGTTTTCTTCATCTGTCATCTCGTGATCATGTATCGGGTGATGATACTGAGTGGGAATGATGGCTTCGTTCCGTAAGCCAATAAGAATGGAGTGCAGCCTATTGCAGTTCTAGGAGTTGTTCGGTAGGCCCAAAGTACGTGTGGTAACTCGTTCACCCAGTTCCCCTTTTTGTCGTCTAAACGCTTCTTGATGCCATCCACAATAGTTCGATTAGTAATCTCAGCCTGTCCGTTTCCTTGTGGGTAATAAGGGTTGGATGGGGAATGAATGATGTTGTGCTCATTGAGGAATACGACAATCTTGGAGCCAACGAACTGTGGTCCGTTATCAATTCGGATAAGATGTGGTCTACCGAATCGGATAATAATGTTCTCACAGATAAATCTGATGACTTCGTCTTCCCGGTTTCGGCACAACGGAACTGCTTCTACCCATTTCGTAAAGTAATCTGTAGCAACCAATAAATGTTTGCGTTTCCCTGGTACTGTAGGAAACTCTCCTACAGGTCAAGAGCCCATCGTCTGAATGGCCAAGTGACTTGGCTCGAGTGTAGTTCAAGGGCTGGAGCTCAAATTTTAGGTCCGTGCCGCAGACAAGCGTCACACTTACGGGCATATTCGATTGCATGCGCTTTCATCTTAGGCCAAAACATTCCTTGAGTTAAAGCTCTATTTGTAAGAGATCGTCCTGCTCCATGGGATCCGCACGTGCCTTCGTGTAGATCGTGCAAGAAATGTTGTGCTTCTTTGTCAAACAGAAAAATGAGGTTGGGACCAGTGACCACAATTTTGTATAGAAAATTGTCCTGAACAGTGTATCTTCGGGCGTTGTCAATTAATCTCCGCCGCTCCGTAGGATCCTCAGGAAGTGGCCCGTCGAATTTATTGTGAGGTCCGATGTAAGTAATAAAAGGCTTTTTCCAATCATCTTCGATCTCTTCCTTGCCCCGAGTATTAATGGCGTTGGCTTTGATAGTATTGATACTGGGGTTAGAAATGACGTCGATCTTTAAGTAAGGAGCTTCTGATCCGAGGACACCAGCAAGGTAAGCGAGCGCATCTGAATGTCTATTTTCTTCCCTTGGAAAATGCTCCATAGAAATTGTCTGGAATTATTTCATTCGTTCGACCACTGCAGCAGCATAGTTGACCATTCTCCCATTGGTTTGATAGATGCCTGTGTAATGGTTGACTATTAGTAATGAATCTATGTAGACAGAGAGTTCTGTTACTCCCAGTGTGATTGCCATGTCCAAACCATGAATTAAAACCTCATATTCTGCTTCATTATTAGTTGCTTCAAAACTGAGGTGAGCAGATTTCTCGAGCCGATCATTGGAAGGAGTGATAAGAACGATTCCAATCCCTGATCTCGATGGACCGACGGAACCGTCAGTCAAAATTCGTCAACCCTTCCTTGTTACCCAATCTGACTTATCTTCGGATTGATCAGCGAGTGGCTCATCTTTCTGATCATTAAATTTTCCTTCCCAATCAGGATCCTCTACTGGAAAGTCTGCTAGGAAATCTGCTACAGCTTGACCCTTTTTGGAGTGACGTGGCTCGAAATGTATATCGTGTTCCCCAAGTGTTACTGACCATTGTTGAATACGTCCAGATTTTTCGCGCTTGGATAAGATTTCGCGGAGTGGATAGTTGGTCAAAACACGAATAGTATAAGCTTAGAAATACTGCTTTAATTTCTGGGATGTATAGACGAGAGCAAGAAAAAGCTTATCTATCTTGGTATATCTCATTTCCGCGGGAATCAGAGTCTTGCTAATAAAATAGACTAGTTTCTCAGTCTTTTCTTTGAGCCGGAGGATAATAAAACTGAGAGATGTATTAGTGATGGCTATGTATACTGTTAGTTCTTCTCCTTCTGCTGGTGTGCTCATAACTGGTGGTTTGCCCAAATAACGCTTGAGTTCGAAGAAGGTTGCCTCACATTCATCTGTCCATTCGATCTCTGGGTCTTTATTTAATTTTCCTCGAGATGTACCCTGTCTTAACAGATTGAACAGAGGTCGACATCTGTCTGATGATTTGGATACAAATCTGTTGAGCGCTGTAATCTTCCCGACTAGTTTTTGTACGTCCTTCGTCTTTGGTGAAGGCATAGCTAAGAGAGCCATATGTTGGATGGATCAGCTTCAATGCCTCTTCTGTTTATTAGGTGGCCTAAAATCTTCTCGGATTGTACCCCAAACTGGCATTTCTCAAGATTTAAACGCATCTTGTATGATCGCAAGATCTTGAAAGTTGTTCGTAAATCTGTAAGATGGTCCTCTTTCATGAGATTTTACAGAGCATATCGTCAATATAGACCTCCATTGTTTTACCGAGATGGTCTTTGAACATCTGTGTCATCAATCTCTGATAGGTGGCACCGGGATTTTTCAAGACGAAAGGCATGACTCTATAGCAATATAGACCTTGTTCAGTAATGAACGCAGTCTTGTCTTGATCTTCAGGAAGAAGTGGTATCTGATTATATCCTAATACATCGTCCATCATTGAGAGGAGTTTGTGCCCTGCTATAGAATCGAGCAGGTGATTGATGATTGGAACAGGAAAGCTATCTTTCAGAGTGTGTTTGCTGAGATCCGCGAAATCAACACAGATTCTAATTTTGCCATTCTTTTTAGGTACTGCGATAATGTTCGAGATCCAGTCTGGGTAAATTTATCTTTGCGAATGAAGCCGACCTAGATCAATTTGCCGATCTCTTTATTCACTTCGTCTCGCATTTTTGGTGCTAGAGTTCGTTGCTTTTGTTTGACCGATTCTGCTTTATCTTTCAACCCTAGCTTGTGGCATGCTATAGCTGGATCGATCCCTGGCATTTCATGAAACATCCATGCAAAGACGTCACTGTTCTTTGTGAGGAATTGTATAAGACTCGAGTGCTCCACCGTGCTTAAGAGAGTTCCAATGTGAGTTTTTCTGTGAGTGCCACTGATCTCTATGTACTCTGTCGGTTCGACGTCTGGAAACTGGGGTTCAGTTGGAATTTACTGCTGTAATTGCTATGCAGTTGTTGCAGCTAGTTTAGTTTTAATAGTATTATCACAGGCTCGGGTTAATTTTTGGAGGGGATAACTTTCATGTCATGTAACCATGGTCGCCCCATGATGCCCAGGTAACGGGATTTGGCTTTGACGACGTAGAAGACTACGTCAAGTGTGACTGGCCCGTCTGTGATGGGAAGTATGATTTTTCCCACGCGCTCTTCCATAGAGCCGTTGAATCCAGAGACATTGATATCACTTGGTTCAACCTTGTCTGCTAAACCCATTTGGTCGATTGTGCTCTGAAAAATTAGTTCGATGTTGTTGCCGGTATCAATCATCTTCGTATGTTGAACTATGTTCCCCATTTTTAACATGATGACGAGAGCATCGTGGTGCAGAAAGTTGACGTGACGAACGTCACAGTCTTCGAAAGAAATCCCGGCTCGCCGATTGCTGGATTCTGGCAACAAACGGGATTCTTTGTCTCTCATTGTCAGATCATGACATTTTCTGGCGTGCCTACGCTTGGACCTATTGGAGTTGCTGATTGTCTGAGTCTCAATGAAATACAAATGCTTTTCTTCATTTGTTTTGTCAACTTGGACGATCATGGCGTCAGTCTTGTAGCTGCCATCCTTATAACTTTCGATGTCGATAATGTACTCCAGCATTCGCCCTTGTGCAAATATAGTCTGGAGAAAATATATCAGTACAAAACACCGTTCCATGTTATGATGTTGTATCTGGTGGTAAATGCAGTAAGGATTTCCTGGTATGGGCGTAAGAGTATTGGCAATTCTGAAGCATTCATCTTTTTGTATCAACGGGTACAAGTCTGCAAGAGTAGTTGTTAACTGCGGTATACACGGAATTGGCTTCCTCCGCCCATGGCGTCCTTGATTGTCATTGGATTTGAATCGTTTCTTATCACCCTTATAGTCTTTATTGCTGTTATGGGCTCGTTCGTCGGGATGGCCTTTTGTTGGTAGGGTGGTGCGTTGAGGTCTTGGCTTCTCAGTCGTCAGTCGTTCAACGTCGATTAAGTTATTGACCTTCTCGATTATGTCCTCTAACGTCAGTGGTTTGTTAAGAACCAAGTGCTCCTTGACTCGTCCATCCGCGAGTAGAGCGTTGGTGAAAGCGGAGATTGTAATTTTCTTGTCGAGGTTGTCAATTTTTTAAGCTAGCCCAAAATTTTTCCTGGTGAATGTTTCCAATTTTTCATCTGGTGCCTGCTTGAGGTTGAACAAAGAGTAAAGACTCTCCTCGTCTTTATTGTGCGAATAGTTTTTGACAAACAGTTTGCGAAGTTGTTCGAAAGTGAAGATAGATCCTTCATTGAGTGTGTGGAACCATCGTAGAGGTTCTCCTTTCAAACTAGTTGGAAAGAGGCGGCAAAGGATGTGGTTAGATGTCAAATATAGTCCCAGAGAATCCTGAAATTCTTGGACGTGTTCCATAGGATCTCCCCCCTTGTATTTCTGGATTTTTGGAGTATGAAAACTGGCGGGCACTTCTTCATCTAGCGACTCTTGTGCGAGTGGGCTCTTCTGCAGTTTAGGATGGCTATTTTTTGTAGTGTGCATTTAAGCATCTAGCAACTCCTTGATGCGCCTGTCCACCTATTCCGGAGTGAGATATAGGCGAGATGTGGTAACTCGTCTTGTTGCTGGTCCTTCCGTAGGATTATGCTCTTCTATTGCTTCTCCCATGCGGTCATAGACCAAAACTCGAGGTTTTTCTCTGTTTTGTTTTTGTTCTTGCTGCAGATCTATTATCGCTCCAGCAGGTAATGGTGGATTGACGTGACTCCGTGGTAAGACTGGTTCTTGCTGAATTTGAGGAAGTGATGGATTCTTGCCTTGAATTCCTAAGCGATCATGGACCGATATCCTCGAGGTTACAGGCAGAACGATCCGTGGTCTCGGATTTGCTGTTATCTAACCTTGAAGTGCTCTGAGTGTGTCCTGCAAGCTGGTGAGCTGTTTCTCTAGCTCTATTCGCCGTTCGGTTTCTGCTTACACAGTTGTTCGCAAATCTGCCACTCCTTCAGCAGCGTCAGGCATGGCGCAATATGATTTGTCTTGATTTGCCATCTTTCAAAAGTGAATGCGGTAAAAACTAGATTGGAGAACGCTGAGTGTATGCTTTGATTCCCACAGACGACGCCAAATGTAATAGCCTATTTTCATAGAGACCAAAAACAGTGTTTTACACTTTTAAAATGTAGAACTTCGGTTGGGAACTAAAAGCAATAGGCACGAGTTTTAGCGTGGAAAACCCTTGAATGGGTAAAAAACCACGACCTCTCCTGAGGATTTCTGAAAGTATGGTCTTTATTTAGATGCTAGCTATTACAAAGAGAGAAAGAGGTAGAATATCTGAGTTTTGGTAAGGATGACCTTCTCTCAGAGTTCTGTAGGTAATAATAGCCGTCCTGGATCCTATCTCCAGGTCTCCTTTTATGGGTCTTATAATATGACCGTTGGTTACATTGACGAGGAGCGTTACAATATCAGGTTTTAATGAGTCTTTATAATGGTCCTCTGTAACGTCTTGATATTTGTTGATCTGTAACGGATATATTCTTTAGCTGTAACTTCATACCATTGGGAAGATACGACCTCATATGATGTTCCCGTGCATACGACCTATTGATAAGTGAGGAGTATCTTCTGTAGCGCGAAATCACAAGATGTTTTTGATATCTCCGACCTGTGATGAAGGTACGATCTCCAATAGTGTTCGTATCCATTCGAGCTGTTGATAGACATCTGAGTATTTTTTGTAGTGCGATGTTTATTGGACGTTTCGACCTTCCCGAACTGTAGATGAGGTAGTCTGTATTGTGAGCTGCTTGCCTTCAACCCTTGGTTAGTTACCCGTGTTAACTTCGACCTATATGAGCTCGAATATCGGACTTAGTATGAAGATTAGAAATAAGCCCTCACAAATACTATGATTTTTTTATCTCAATATGTTAAACTATTGTTTTCATTAGCCTTTAGAGTAAATTTGATGTGACACGGGTCACATGGTCTTCTCTCACCCCGCTCGGGTTTGAGCCTATTATAGTTTGATCAATGCTGGAGTTGTTTTGCAATTTTGTTTTCTCTATTGTTGGGTTAGTAAGATTGGGAGATATATTTTTGCGGAGATTCTAGGAAGATAATTAGGGGATTAAGAGAATAAATGCAGGGAGGTGGTGTGATTTTTCTTAGGTGGTTGAAGTTGAAACTCTAGTTTGACTGAAAGTTTATGTTAATTTAATTTGTTAGTCTTTAGTTTTGTTATTAATTAGCGTTGAATTGAAACGGATCCGCTTCCGCGCCGCATCTCATCAAAATTAGACCCAACCTTACTTAACTTTAATTAAATCCTTGTATGGTTGAATGGTGATCATACTTCGTAAACGCATAGTCTCTCTAAATGCCCACTTTTAATTTGTCCTAAGTGTGCATTTAGGTAGGTTTCATTGTACATGAAAAAATACTGACTACAATAGACATTTATAGTTTGTAAACGTGTATCATTGCAAGGTTTTACCCTTTAAAAAACACGAGCGATTCACATGACTCTTAGGTTTTAGTTTAAGACCAGATTTAGCTGAGGTACGTGGAAATCCTGGTCGTTCAATAGAAAGTATGCATTTCTAAGTTTTTTTATTTGTTTTTTATATTTTAAGTTTAGACTCATTTTAATGTTTATTATGATTTATTTTTTAGAAAATGGCAGTTTGGTATTTAAAAAATACACGTAGGCTTGACCATGGTCAACTGCAAATTCAGGACCAAAACAATAATAAATTTTAAATACACCTTATTCTTCAATTGGCTCACCCCAGTTAGCTTATTAGTTCACCTCATTTTTTTTTAAATACAAAATTAAGTTAGAACATATTAAAGATGTAGCTCACCCATGGTCTTTTAGTTAACCTTTCTTTCTTCTGTAGGGTTGTTAAACCTCTAAATAAAACTCTCTTCTCTCTCTCTCCTCATATGCTTTGCTTGATTTATTTAATTAGATTTTAGATATGGAGATAATGAGACTAATCCACCATATATATCTTTGAAATTTTTTATTTTGTTTTTCTTTCATTACTTATTAGTCAAAAAATAAATAAATAGGAACATAAAATTATAATTTTTTTATCTCTTATATCTTCACTAATTGGGGTTAAGTACAAAGTGGTGCGATATTTAATGGTCTTAACCCTTAGGATCGTAACAGGGAGCATTTAGAGTTTGGGGTGTATTTAAAATTGCTCAAACAATAAATAGGAAACTTTGGGGTCATTCGCTAATATTATAAGAAACGTCGCGTTATTTGTCAAATTCACCCTTGATATAATAGTAAGTAATCAAATTTCAATTCAAATCTCTGCCGTAATTAAGGCACTCATTATTTACGGATACTTAATATTCAATGAGAAGAAACTCGTCGCCTCTAGAACAAAAGAAAAAGAACATCTTTTATATGTAAATGTTTCAGAATCTCTTCAAAGAAAGCACTCGTAAGATCAGCTTTACCTCCTCTTGATGGCAATGAGACGATTCTGAGTACAACAACGGTAAAAGAGGGAAGCTATTCTTTTGTAACATTCATGAACAGTCCGGTCATTTACCAAATTTAACTTAACATCATCATAAGCCTGCACAAATTGAACACCGTTAATAAATTCATGGACTTTATTATTCTAATATCAGTATAAGTAAAATGGACGTTTAATTACCTCGGAATGAGACCAAACTCTCATTGTACGCCTTTAATAAAACTTTATAATGTTACCGAGTTATGCACGATTTTATTACGTGTGCTATAACTGAAGAAATCCTCCTTCATGTAGTGCCTAAGTATAACATTGTCATCCACAATATCCACAATTAGTATGGTGCATTCAGAATCGAACTTAGCAAGCATTGGTTCGTTGAAATCCATGTGTATTCTTTATCCCAAACAAAATTTTTGTAATCCTTGAGTATCCATATATCGTTTCTCCTTTCATGTATCCTATCGATAATACACAAATGGCCACCCAACACTTTCATAGACATCGTAGGATTCCAGATAATTTTTTTTGGCAAAGGAAGTATGGTAAATACTTCATCTCCAAAATCGAATTTCAGAATGGAGTTTTGTTAAATAATATCAACCAATAAACAGCTCCGTTTACACTACAATCATAGCAAGTAACGATTCTCGAGTAGGAGCCTTCCCTACACTCCTCCATTTTTCCTCTAAGCCCAGTGTGATGACCTCATATTCCGGCATGTGAATAGTGGTCCCTGAATGCATCTGAGCACCTTGTACTTTCTACTTAAGGAATCGAACCCAAAACATCGAGTATACTGCGACAGCGTGGAGGATCGTTAGGGATATCAGCTGCAAGCTTCATATGTTCACGTGTGCTAGGGTTGCAAACATATATGGTTTGATGATCAGAACCGAATAAATCAGCAAAGCATACCAAACCATTACATGGAGGAAGCACACAATGTTTAAAGTCTGGGCTATTCGTGTTAATGATCATCGTCATAGTGGTCTCGTTCAAATAAGAAACGAAAGAAAGCCATCAACTGTAGTACAAGTGAGAAGTGTAGTGGGGGATTTATATTGCTTACAGTGCAACTCAACAAAGTAAGGATCATAGATTAACGAGTCCCAGATTTTACAAACTGGCCTGAATCTTAAGAGAGATCTAACCGGAAGCCTTGAGAGGATCTCGTCGATGACTATATCCTGATGTAGGACTGAGATATTCGCACGCATATCTTTTTGTTTCTGCTTTGCCTTACAAAGTTGATCTTCCATCTTCTTCTGATCAGAAGGGGTAATATTTAGGGTTTGCATAAACCTTCAGTTTGTAATTGAAGATTATAGGGAGTCATTTAAACCTTCACTAATCCCAATTCAAGTAGAAGTCTAAATCCTTCATCTTATCTTAATCTATATTTTTAGGAGAAAAACTAGCAGTTCCAAGATATCATCAGGTCTCCTGCTTTCACTCAAATTACATTGTATATTGGGTTAGGCTGGTGAACAAATCGAATGTCGCACAAGATGAAACAGCTGGACAGATGATCAATGATTAATGTGAAACCAGGAACGCTGTAGAATGTTTTTTTCGAGAGATGAAAAAAGTGGGTGGTAGTCGTGAAGAAACATTCAGACTACTTTTATATATTTGAAGGAACATGTAAAGCGTACGAAATGAGTGACAATTTCAGGGTAAATTCAATGCTTAAGTTTACTTTAATTCAATAAGTATAAAGACTGTAACCATAACTGTAACAAAGGCCTGCTATTCGCTAAAATACATACCAGGATTTCAACTGTGGTCACATCAACTAACTTTCAACTATTACGTCAAAAGGTAAATAAGGGGAAAATGGTATATCCCTATTACATTAGAAATATACGATTTTCTAGCCTTAGATATTGCCACTCATACTGAGATAGGCTTGCTCGAGCATCCATTTCTTTCATTGGTTACCAGTCTTTGGGAGGCAGAAGAGTCGTCTCTGCTAATTACTTTGCATGATATACATCACATCAAGTTACATACTAACGCTCATGCTTCACACGCGCTTTCAAGATTCCAGGTAGAGGTGGCGAAGTGAGAGGCCTACCTGCAGTTTCTGACCTAATTGAACGTATTGTGGGCTGTGGTTGATACAGCCGAGGCATATGTGTATTTCCATCACCGTCACTGTAAGTTTCATCATCATGTTGTGGTGTTGCAATCAATTGCATCGCCTTAAGGACATAATTGTCATCATGTAACTCAAAGGGGGTACTGCAGTTGAAGTACAAATAAAAATTAAATCAGTAAGAGTGTACAAAATGATTTAAGAAAGATAGGGAGTCGTATAACAACCATTACTGTAATTCATTGGGGGATAGAAGTAAATAAGGACGCAAAATGATTTCTAAGAGACATTTCTATGTGTTGTAAACACTGATACAATCTGTTGTTCCATGAGAAGAGTAAATCTTAACACAAAACAATCTCAGAAAAAAAAGTTGTTTATGGGAACATAAGAATCCCCAACTCTATCGAGTCTGTCTATGCTACTCTTTCTATCCTACTTCCCGGACCTACCCACAACTCATCAAAAACTTACCGAATATCGCCGAAACATGGTAAAGATTTACTTCTATGCATGAACATCTATATGTATGGAAGTATGTATAAACAAACAATGGGGGAGAATAATTTGACATGCATTAAAATGAAGCATGTTGACACGCATCCAATATGGGGGGAAATCAAAATGCTTTGTGCACCAGATGACTTAGCCTATTACCTGTTGAAATCAAAATGTACCAGCTGCATGTCTTCCGATATTTCCACCTCTACAGTTGCATGTGGACGTGTCTTTCATTCAATATGCCAAAAAGAAAAGCAAAAAATTAGGCGAGACAGTACCTGAATAGCTCATGATATTAAAAAAATCCTTCATAATCATCAGTGTTTATAGCATCGACATATCACGCCAGATAACATTTCCCAACATTTAAGGATATAGGACCATCTAATTTCTCATAAAATTGAACTGCATATTTAATGTAATTAGAAGCTCTAGATTGTGTTAATTCCTTAAGCATCCAATAAGTGTCTTTGATCGGTGAAAATAGAGAACCTTCCATAAAATGTATTTTCCATGAAATGGTAGAATTGGAACCGTGGAAGGTATGTGCCTTTGATCGAACATACGAACATAGAATGAAAGAAAGTAATTAAAATATACTTATTACAGAAGACATTGGCTGCCATTCTGTGACTGCCACATTAGAATGTTTGTGAATCCTAGTTAGATGATATGTCTAAAATTATGAAATGTCGAGATTTTTCTCCCCAGTTTTTCTCTAGGGATATTTTTCTTTAGGTATCCTCTCTATCTATATATATTTTGACAAGATTTTATGCATTTCTCTACAAATTCTCTTTTTAAAACTTTCTCTATATTTAACCATCTTTCTTTATCGCTAACTATTCTCTTTTTCCAAATAAGTTGATATTGTTGAGAATATAGTCCCACATCGAACACAGAGCCTTACACCTCAAAATATAAGATCCATGGCTACTCCTCATGGCCGGCTTTGAGATGGAACCTCCAGTTCTAATGATACCATGGTATTAGACCAGACCTTTCTTCACTGTCGGCCCAACGGCCATGTGCTAGAGGCGTCACCCAAATATTCGTCCACTTGTTGAGATCAAAATTACGCCACACGTGAAGGGGTGTGATGAATTATAGTCCACATTGACACATAGAGCCTTGTACCTCAAAATATAAAATCCTGGAGCCACTCCTCTCATGGCCAATTAGTTTTGAGATGAACCTCTAGCTCTAATAGATATGTCATGACCTACAACCGTGCACCACCGATCTTGCTAGTGGGCTTTCCCTATGCCTTGACAATTTTGGGCATTTTCTATTTTCCTCCTCTAGAAAACTCTATTTCTAATTTATATATGTTAGTATTTTAATGCTTTTAGCCTACGTAACAACGACACGGATACGGGTGTTGGTGTCGACACGGCAACCCAAAAATATGTAAAACGGGGACACGGCTGTAAAAATTTATTTATTATTTTTTACTATGCTTATGTTGGTTACTTAACCTATCTGGCACACTTATAGGTT
>JACGCM010002123.1:0-55342 GCA_014058105.1 Kingdonia uniflora | reverse complement strand
CGGAGCCGGCCAACCAAAGTGAGAGAAAACGTGCGATTGAAAAAACTCCCTTACTAAGAAATAATGGGGAGCCAACACCGCTAATCACGAGATGGCGCTCTGCAGCTTGGGATATGGAGTTGTCAAACTGGACCACCAAATGCCTATAGTCCCCGTTCTGGAAAAAACAAATGAAAATGGAAAAAACATTGTGTACTGATGGATCTATTAACTGAAAATGGCAGGTCCTAGGTAGTTGTTATGAGAAATGGGATGAGCTCCGTTAAGCTTATGCAGGTTGTGATGCCCTGGTAAGAAGAACATAGACCCATAAGTTCAATCAATTTGGCGTCCTAAGGCCCTGCCAGATCTATCGGACGATTCCTCAGTGTGATACACTGGTTATACAAATGTTAACTCAAAAAGAATGGATACTTAGGCAATAACAAAGCTTTCAAACTGGATTGTTAATAGACTGTGCTTGAAGATAAGGAGCTACTGGTTGAGCTAAGAAGTTAAGTTGACTGGTTTGTCAAGGATCAGCCTAATAAAACCACACGACTACTGTGCTAACCTGATTTACCTAAAGGGGAAATGCAGATATGGCTCCTGATACTGCCTTTAACGTAAGTTCAAAGAGGATTAGGTAGCATGAAGATGCAAGTGGAACTGTTGTTTTTTAGAGTACCATAATGCAGGCAGGTGGCGGAGCAACATGAGACACCAGGGGGGCCACCACTCAATTTTTTTAAAAAAAATGTTAGTTAGTAATTATTTTGAGTATAGGTTAAGAAAAAAAAAACTCTACATACACAGACTCCCCCTCCCTCCTCTCTTCTCTGCGATTATCGCCTAGTTAGGGTTTTTGTTCTTCCTCTAAATTGCAATCATCTTAATCGATTGTAAAGCAAATTTGGTGGGTTTTAAAAATTATTTGGGATTTCATAATTGAGGCAGAGCTTTATTCCTATTTTTTGCGCAGTTTCATAGGTGAATGGGTAAAATCTTCTCACCCTTAGTGATGTTTAATTTGTCTTTACAATTTCTTCTTATACTATCTGGTCTATGCAACTACGGTGGTTGTGCTTTGTTCATAGTCAACTGGACTTCAATTGTTTATGTATTTTTAGAGGCAATTTATCCCATGCTTTTTGAATCTAATTTTACAACAACTGTGGCGATACTTATGTAGTGTAGGTGTGAGGGGCTAGGGAACTTGAGGAAGAAATTTATGGTTTTTTATATGTCTTAACTTTTACAACTGCTTTAGGAATTAGGAATTCTTTTGATATTCTCATATATAAAAGCCCCTATCGTATTCAATAAACTGTGATTGATTGCAAGCTATCTATTCCTTTTATACCAATCATTGTTTCTCTCTCTATAATAGATTTATATGTTTACGGGTACAAGGAGCTTAGAAATGAATAGTTTCATTCAAATGTTTAATGACAAAATTCGTAATTATTTGTTGGATTCCATGTATTATCACAGGTATTTGTCCCTATATTATATAGAAATAAAGCCATCGTAGTTTCTGTACTATGACAAAACAAATAACGGGTTGGACGATGCTAAGATTAACCAACAGCAGTCCGTTTGTATTCCATTTTTTTTTGGTGGGGCTACCGCCCCCAAACCCCCCAAAATTCCCTGCCCCCCAGCCATAATCCTGCTCCGCCACTGAAGGCTAGAAGCCCAAGGCTATGCTTTCAATGTTTGGGATCACACGAAGAGGTTGTTCTGGTTCGATTCAGAATGTACTCTTGTACTTGGGATTATTGGGTTATTTCCTTTGTATTTTTCTCTCTCAATGCTTTTCCTCTCTTGTTTCTATTTTGTTCTTGCAGGTGTGGAGGCCCTCCTTAGATTAAGGAGTTTGTCCACCTTTTACAGGTTTTTTTTTTTGGTTTATCCGTCATCCTATCCGCTTGGCCTTCCAAAAAGAAAAAAATGCTTGGTCTTGCCTTTAAACAGGATCTCCTCTAACCAGATGCGAAACTATAGGTTATTTCTCTAACTTCAATTAAGCTAAAACCAAACTCGACACCACAAAGTCGCATCCCACTGTCAAACAAAACCTCATAGAAACCTATGACCCGTGACAGTGATTTTAAATGGGTTTTCACTGAACATGGAGTCTGCAGGTACAGGCCTTCATCATTTTTTCAATTAAAAAAGAGGCAGGAAAATAGGACAGGCCTGTTCTGGACTCCATTAGAATGATCCTTGTGGACCTGTGTTTAATGTTAACTTCCACATTAGCTAGGAACCAAAACACTCAAACGAGACAGTTTCCTGAACCACATTGGAATGATCAGTTTTGATGCTCCATAATTTAGTAACAAATCTTTGTAGGTGCGAATCACATTAAAAACATCTATTATGCTAAAATAAAGGAAATCAAAACCTTAAATAAATCACAAACAAGAAAAAAAAAAATGAGAGAAAATAAAAAATATTAATATAAAAATTTAAATTAAATGAAAATAACATGAAATGATGGATGAATCTGACTATAGCAGAACATGGTAATATAATATGAAACTTATCTATGGTGGCGATCCACAAGAGACATCCCGATTTTCAGGGGGGATTTTGCCTTATTAGTATTATGGGACAAAACATAGTTCCTCTTACTTCAAGCAAAACGCATACAAAAAATGGGAAAAGAAAAAATCGAAAAAGAAAACAAGTCATCATCCATCTAACGTTTAACCTACTATATTCCGAATTTCCTAACAGCAAAATCACCCCCTTAACTAGAAAGTCATAGCTCTCCATGAAGTTTACCGTCCGGCCACCCAGTTTTCCTTACCTGTGACAGGGAGCGGACTCCCTCCTCAAATCGAATTGATATCTCCATACCGCCATATATCAGCCTCTGAAGCTGTAGCTTTGTCCGGAACCTCTTCCAAGTTGATCAAGCGCTGTTGTCTCTCCCTAGATCCCACCTCTTCTTTCTCTCTAGCCTGGCAAGTCCTACCTTAAAAAAACAATAATCAGAAAACGCTAGTGAGTGAGATATCATAAAAAGCTCGAGATGTTAACACCCACAAAACTTTACTATAGTGCATACAATTTATGCCCAACTTTCTAGACAGTTGTGCCAGTATTAAATTCTACAATCGCGAACAATTTCCTACTTTACTGAGAAAATATATACAAAAGAAGAAAGGGAGGAGTTGTGGACCTCTAGCATGGCTGCATGAACCTTGAACCTCTTTACATCAACCAGTCCACAATAAGTTCCACCCCATTTCCCTTCCTTTAACTTTTCCTCCTGAGGTATCCTCTTTCCTCAATCATACCCTGAGCCTCTTGGCCCCACACATCACGTCGGCTAGATACTGAGCACTTCAATACCGTACATCTTCATCTGGGTGGTTGTGAACCTTTATGTATGCAAGTCTGCCATCAATTGGGCAAGGCCAGGTTGCAGCAGATACAGAACGGTCCAAAGGCCTCACTCTCTGTAAGAACAAAGAGCTTGTTCCCATAGTCATGTCAATACCTCAAAAACTCCTCATTCATTGATTCACACAGGTCATCTGGTGGCTATTACAATCTGCATTGATCACATAAAAGGAAAGTACATTAGCACATAGCAATGTTACCTACCACCTATGTTAAACGTGCAATAAATGCAACTGTGTCAACAGTGTGATACAGTCCCATAGTCCCACTGCTAAGAGAGTAAGATGAGAGGACACAGTATTTTGTACGCAATCATACCAAAGAGCATGAAGTCACACTAGTTTGAATTGAAGTATAATAATTTTTTCCCCATATCGTAGAGAAGTTGGGAAGTGGTCATACAATAGGCTAAGACACATGAAACATCCTTTGAGGAGCTATTCTCTTTATTGACCACAAACGCTGTCCACTGGAAAGCATCTACTATATCTCTAAGAAAATGTCGGATCTGGTGCATGTCAATGTAAAAGATCGAGAGGAGATCATAAACACACGTGAAAACAGAACAAAGCGATAGAAATCAGGTAGGTAGAGGAAAAGGCAGTATAGGGATTTGAACTGAACAATGTAAAACACTTCTTCCCCCATTAGCCTGTCATCACCCGATACATCTCTAGTCAAGACAATTATCACACTACTTCTTCCTAATGTACTTTACTCTGCATTCGTGAATACCAATGGCATTCTTTTTCTGTGAAGACCCATCCACCTGTATGTTTCACGCAATGAAGTAACTACCTATAAATTGCTTGTCGAGATTAATGAATTGCAAGGTTTGTACTTATCAGCCACACTGAACTATATAAGGATAATTGAAATTGTAGTTGAAGCAGAAATCCTTGTTTGTAATTTACCATGGCCCTGTGCCAGGATTGTCTTCTGCATACTGTGCAAGGACAATTATCCCCTTCTTAGGATAAAAGCACCATAACAGGAGGCTCTAAAGATTCAACGATTCAAGCTGCTGTGGATAGCGGCCATTTGATCTTCAGCGGTTTGGATGTAGAACTTACCGCCACCACAACATCTGTAATCTTAAACCTGAACGCAAATATTCAGAAACAAGTCATGGATTGAGTAAATGAACAAAAAAACCGTTCTAGCCAATATAGTGTTTTTTAAAAAAACCTTAGCACTTCTTTGTTTGCTTTCGGCAGCTGAACCGTTGACAATTTCTTGCCCTTCAATGTAGTTCTCCCATACCTGAGAGGAAGTATTTTGTTAAAAGTTATGCAGGAGGACAAGAATCCTAGTATAGTTTTAGGACTAGAATGGATCTTTCGGATTGAAGAAGTCAATCTACGAATCTGTGTCCAATCAAAATCCCAATTAAGTCAAATAAAAGTTAGGAAAAAACCAGAACCAAACGAACTAGATATTTTCGAGAATATTTGGATGAGCAATCTCAAACGTGACAGAATTCTATAGAATTTTATGCATATATGATAAAGATCGCTGGATGCTCATCTGGCTAATATTTTTTTATATCAGATTTTAAATTGACTTCGGATTACACTTGATCCATCTAAAGAGATATATAATATGACTAGTGTTACATACTTAAGTTTTTGCTGCTTGCAGATTGCTCAGCTTGTGCAAGAAGGTGAACTCCGGGATCCGGTCGGCACCAAAGGTTTGAAGCTTAGCCAGTCCAGCTTCTAAAATGTTTAAAGCTGCATTGGTTTTGTGACTCCCATAACGATCCAAGAACGTTCCATTCCTATCTACTGTCTCTACTTCAACTGTGTAAGTAGATGCCAAAACAAAAAAAATTAGTAGAACCAAATAATGAAGAACTCTCATGGTAATAGTAATAAAAATAACGTACCTCAAATCTCTTTGGAGTATCTTCCTTCTCATTAAAGAGATTGCTCATCTGAATAAGGCTCGCCGCGACCAGGGCATCGGACTCCAGAGAATGAGAATGCAATGCTGCAAGTTTGCTTGGAAGTAGCAATTTAAATCGATGGCCACTGAGGACATATTCCAAACAGCGGGTATCCTCCTACTTCTTTGCAAAAATGGCAAGAAATCTTTGGCTTTCTTGCTGATGCCTATATGGGATAATAGCATATAAATACAGTGAAGATTATAAGAGAAACTTCGAGAAAAGAAAGGAAAAAAATTGTGTGTCTATATTGATAAAGGCATTTCAAATGTAAGTTTTCTCCTGAAAATTGGATCCAATCGATGTTAATCAATAAGGCACACAAATCAGAAGGAAAAACAATCAAATGGCCTATTAAGCTTATATACTTGGATGTCGAGCTTTTCTATAAATAAAAAAATTAATGTGAAATTCGCTTTGTTTTCTCCAAGATATTCTCGAAGAAAGTAACTTGAGAAAAATGGGATCTAATTCTACCCGCAGTAGGTCGGTTATGTGGACCACTGGAGGATCTTTGCTAGAATGGGTCCTTTTTCACCGGTCATGGCCCGAGATTCAGCAGCCAATAGAGAATCATAGTAGTTTGATCTTCCTCAAAATCTCGATGTCTATAACGGTGCCAAACCACGGGAGACCACTAGCTCGCCAACTTACTCCTGCCGGGTTGATTTACTGTAGATGACGAAAACTGGGGGGTATCATAACCATCTCTTTGACGGAGACACCAAAAAGACAGACCCAAAATCCATGACCCTAGCATCTGCAGAGCCAGCTGTTGGAACAGACCCTTCAGCCATCCCTATCGTTCTAGAATACTCCATCGGATACATTTACCTGGAAATCAAATGTAATCTTAATTTAAATTGGAATAAGTCAGAAAATACTAGCTGCATATATAGTAAGCCATAAAGTGAGTTTAGGTTTTGGTAGGATCAATGTAAATCTCAAACTTTTACCGATTCAAAATCAGATCTGCCTCGATCTTAACTGATACATATTTAAAAATCAACTGGAATGGGCCAGATCAATGTAAATCTCAACTTTTCCCCATCCAAAATCAGATCTGCTCCATCTTAACTGATACAGATTAAAAAACCAACTGGAATGGGCCAGATCTAATCTAACTAGAACTTTTTCAAAGTTGACACTTTCTAGAATTTCACAAGATTTACCAAGTACCTTTGAAGGGGATGAACAAGACTGACGAAATTTAGACTAATTAACCTATCATTTTTTGTTAGAGTAAAAAAAAAAAACGGTCAAATTTTGAGTAATATAGGATAAATAGTCTTCTTGTAGTGGATATCCGGATCGCTGGGTCAAAGTGAGTTAAGTTAACTCCTATCTAACCAGATCCAGATCGGGTCATTGTAACTTAATACATATATCTGACCCCATTTTCAAGTTGGATTCCTTTTAGACTCCAAAAATTCAAAAATAATCCTAGCCCATTTAATGCCTTAGTAGAAAAAAACATATGATGAAACATTTTCATACATACCTGGCGGTCAAGAAGACGTGTCCGCAGGAATCCTAGCTTCACGGGCATAGTAGCAGGCTTTTCATCTCTACGAGGATTGCCTATCTTCGGAGACCTAATACTTGAAAGATTAACTCGCCTTTCAGCCAATGGATTTCCATAAGGGACAGCGTCGTCAGCTACGATGATGCAATCTCCACTTACAACCTCCACCACCTGGAAACCCAAATGCTTGAGTGGATCTAATTTACAAAATATTGAACTAGTTAAGACATAGACTTGAAAAATTACTCACTTTTCCTGTGAAATTCTGGTTATGAATTGCCTTTGAATTTGTATCTGGAGGAACATAGTTGGTCCACATCCTCAGCCTATCTTTCTTGGCTTTAAGTTCAGCAGTTTTTAGCTGGCGCTTGGCATCATTTCCATCATGTTTGCACTCCATTCAACAAACTTAGCCAAACCCTATAGAGAGAGGTGGAGGAGAGGGTAGTACTCAGGATGGTCTAAAGAAATAACCATATGCTCTTAAATAAGTAAAGTAGGAGTTTCTCAAGTACTCCTGATGACTTATGAGGCAGTAAGATAGAAGACACTTTATTAATTGACATATAGATACTAGTTTGCCAAACTTCATGAAGTTAAATAAAAGGATACATTAATCACAAAAATTCTAATGCGGATAGCACATACAAAAACAATAACATAATTTTCTTCCTTACAAAAAAATAACATCATTTCAAATTGTACAAGTTTTGTACTACTATTCCGGAATAGGGAGTAAACAAGCTAACTAGAGGGAAAACAACCAAGGAATCAAAAGTACTTTAAAAATTAGTGGGCCGTCAAATGCTGAAGAAAACATTATTTATGCTTCTATAGTACATTATAAATAAATACGTACGTTTTCTACAAGATCTAAAGCCAAGTCCTTCGCTGAATCACCATCAGGATAATACACGGATCCAATTAGATTGCTGAATTTATCCACTCCCTCAAGGACAATACGGACCTGTAAGTTCCACCATGGGGATGAGACAATATGCAAAAAAGAACTATACACGATATGATTTAGAGAGGGAGGCAACTTACATCTCTATTTAAAACACGGGTCTCCGTGAAGTGTTTAGCTTCTCTTCCAAAACGGATCAGGAGCCACTTCGTTAAAAGATGGTGTAGAGAATGCAAGTCTCTGTGCTGATGTTAGTGGGGCTTGAGTTTCACCAGATGCCTCTCCATTTGGTTCATCAGTAGTTGCACGAGGTTCGGGAACCATTTCTGCCGGAGCCCTTTTACCCATTGATGGGGACTAATACACGGATGTCATATTTTATGGCGTAAGCAAGTAGTATAGTAGCAGATATAATAATGAACAAGGACCCTGTTTGTTACATATAGTTGATAATTACTGTTTTCATGTTTATTAAAAGTGCTTCCAATTTCATGTAGCGTTTTTCGAGAAAATGCTTAAATAAAAGATTTATTGCTTGGCAACCACATGAGAAAACACTTTTGGAAATTCTATAAAGCTCCTTAATGGAGTTTTAATATATCAATAGAGTAATTTGTTGATAATGAAACTCTATTTTCAGAATACATCGAGACCTCAAGTTACTCAAAGCTCGAGAATACAATGGTCTCTAACTCGCCCTTTTTTTGCATGTTAGAGTAGGCACTATTAGAAGGTATGTGAAGCAACGCCAAACAGTCCTAAGTGATACAAGACTACTGTTCAAATAGTGAGTTTTACCTGGACACCAGCAACAAAAACTTGTACAAACTGAAAGTCGGGAAGCAAGTAGACTCTAACAGTGCTTCCATCACGAACTTGTTCAACAATTCCTTGCATGGATCCACCCTTGTTAGAAGCTAAGAGAGCCATTGCATCGAAATTACTAGCGTCCCCAATGGCAGAAGGCGGCAAGTCCCTTATAGCGGCCTCGGAAGCACCAGGTTCCTGCACCGAGGATTAGAACAACCCATTAATAAACAGTTCAGGCTCACTAGAGTAGGCTACTTACAAATTCAAACAGTTTCAGGTAATTCTCAACTTAATTTTGAAGGTCAAGGTTGAGAAATTAGAAATTGAACAGAATGATAGGTCATAGGGTGGGTTAACTTAATGTATATATGTGACGAATTAAGATAGGTCATGTTGTTCCTGTAGATACTATCTACAGAACCCAACCATTTTATATAAGCACAGTGATCAAGTGTCCTCATTCGTCAGAGACCACAAAGTTATGCTTTATTTTCTTTACATTCACTTGATAGTAAATAAAACACATACAGAACTTGAGCACTGACCTTACTCCAGCGGCCAAATCCTTGTTGTTTTGCTATCTCTTCAAGACGCAGCAATTCCGCTAAATACGGGCTCGCTTCTCCTTTCTGTTGGCCCTGATCTCTAACCTGTATCAATAACACCTTTTTTAGGCCACGAAGCTCAGACTTTACATCATTTTATCTCCAAGAAGGAAGACAGGACTTAAAGATTGTAATAAGAAGATAATGAAAAGTAATTAGACCTTTGCCCAGCCATCTTGAACAACCAACACGGCGAGATTCTTATCACCGAGGAAAACAGAACCAAATTCTCTCCCAATGGATGATACAGTATAATCTACTCTGAAGGTAACTTCCTATATTAACAGCAACAAGAACATTGTCAGAATTTGATGAAACATAATATTTCTCGAATTGAAGAGTATTATTTTTAAACGAAGGCTTCAAAGTTTCAGGAAACCACCTTTCCTATGCATAGCTTTCTTAAATACTCTCTGCTCTCCCATGCAAAGGGCTCATCGACACCACCTCTCCTAGCCTACGAACACATACAAACAAATTAAGTAATCTACTTAATTTAGAAACAAAAGCTCATTTGAACTATAAAAGTAGACTACTAAAGACGATTAATAATGAGGTACAAATACAATACTTACAAGTCTAGGAGCAATAAGAGACGACAAGGTGATGGTCTTCTCAGGGGGGATCTCTGCCCTTGTACTCCCCATAATCACCAAGCAATCCCCTGATGTAACAGCTTTCACTTTTCCTCTCAACCATCCCGAGGCTGGAACTGATGTAGCCATATTGAAACTTAATAGCTAAACGCCTGCACACACACACACACACACACAAGGAAAAAAACATACCCTAGTTAGCTGTTAGTTAAACATCAAAAACCCAAACAACGAAAACTTTGATGAACAATCAGAAAGTTTTTCAAAGTTTAAGAAACAAAAACACATGCAAAACTCTCAAAAAATACATCTTTTGAAAACGTAAAAGTTATTCTTTTGGAATCAAATTACACAATCAAGATGATTCCTAACATAAAAATCGGATCTTTAGCGTTTTACACTCACTCACTCACAGATCAGAAACAAGTAAAAAAAAAAAAAAAAAAACAACATTACGTCGTAGATCCGTACAACTCATGCATTAAATTATCTCAAAACTCTCCCCTGTTTTTAACAACAACATATATCAGCTCATGCAACGATCGATCGATCGTTCGATCTCTAATAAGATCGATTTTTTCAATCTCGTTGTCTAGATTTCAAATTAACAATCAACATTAACAATACAACAAACACTAGATCGATACCCTTTCTATCTAGTGTGAGATCAAATTATAGATTCAAATTCAATCGAGAGAGAGAGAGAGAGATCTGAGAAGAAACAACAACTCACCTTCTCGATCCGTCGATGGATCTGTTGTTGTTGTTGTTAAATCTTAGAAGCAAAGAAGAGATTTGTTTGTTTTATATATATAAAACAAACAAAAGAGAAGACGCCGTTGGAGAAGCTCAAATACAACAACAACAATGTGAATGTGAGAGAGAGTAGTAGCTCAGTCAAATCGGTGAGAAAGATTACGTTATTAACAGAAAGGCCCTCCTTTTTGTAGTTATATTACGCAAGTACACTTCTTCTCCAACTACAACTGTTTGCTTCCTTATTATTACTAAAATACCCCTTTGTTTTGCCCCTCTTACTTTGTACTATTGGAGTCGAACAAGGACAATAACAACAACTACTCTCTCTCTCGTGTACATGCATGCAACAAAAAAAACAGAATAGGGGGATCGCCACGTCATCCTCATTTTGATTTCAGCTCTTTGTTTTTTTGGAACCTTCATGTAGAGATTGACCGTTGGATGCGTTTGGATGCACGGCTGATATTGAAGGATATCAAAGTTTGATGGTATGAGAAGCATTAGATGTTTTGAAAATAGGCCGGATTAAATTTGTTTTATTTCACAATTAATTGGCGGAGTAACTTATGTGTAATGGGATCTCTTGATTTTAATGTTGTTTTGAGTACGTCACGTTTATGCTGTGAATCCCATCAGCATTACCAGTGATATAGGATCCGCATAGTAGGTTGTTCGTAACATAGAAAGCCTGCTGCATAAGCTTCAATAAAACTACGTAGATATCAACTATTTCTCCTCTACAAAACATCTTTACATGAATGTCCAGAAGAATCAAGGTTGGCAAAATATTATTACACATATTTACATACAACTGACCGACGTAATACTCCCTTAAAGATGCCACCTTCGAGGAGGATATACAACTGTAGGGGGATCTGGGATTGAATCATTTGGGCCTAAGTCATTAACTGGTGGGCGCTGTTTATGGTGATCCGTCACAGACTGGTACGCCATGGCTAAAGCTAGAGCCTGCATATATGAGAGCACAAAACAAATCATAATAGAGAAAGGATATTACCACTAACGAAACATAAAGCCAACGTAAGTCTTATATGGTGTAGAATGGAAATTTTATTAGGAGAGGCATTCCATCTTATAGGATCTCGACTCAGGTCGTTATAATTCGCTTTGTTTTCACCAAAAGCGCCCGTCGTATGAGTTTACAACTGACGAGATAGAACTTCCTGATTTTCCCCACCTTTTTGTCTAAAACAATGTTTCCCGAAAGATAAAATAAAAACAAATTCCAGGAAAACGATCTCTTTGCTCTTTCAGCGAACCAGCCATATCTTAAGTACTACCACTTCATAGATCTGAGGAGTAATACCATATCTTAAGTACTACCGTATCTTAAGTACTACCACTATGAGCTTTGATTGAAGGCTACAGTAGTATCTATATCTGTTCTACTACGATCTTCCAGTTTTACTAGTATTACTTCGAGGATTTGGTCATAGGGTTTTGTTATCCCCATGAAGTAACTGATTACAGTAAAGTTTACAGCTGCAGTCCTAAAAGGTTACAGACATCCCACGTGGCATTCAGGACTAAGAAGTAAAACCCCATAGTGCTATTGCTGTGAGACATCTTTGTTCTAAACTTTGCAAGAAATTAAGAACCACAAACTGATATTGTGGATCAAGTCAATTTTTCTTGTTGGAAGACCCAGAGGCAGTTTCTTGAATCCATGTATAGAAAACACACTTTTTCATGGAAGGAGGGTCAAATTGTATTGTTACATTTGTTGGAAAAATCCAAGAGTTTGGATATACTGAACTGGGAAGAAGAATGAGAGAGGATGGGTTTCTTCTTATCCTTTTCGAATGGCAATCCAATTGCTGTTCGTCCCTAGATATATCCATAAGTCGAACTACTTCAAAAATGTCTTGTGTTGTGTGATTGCTCATTCATTTTCACTTTGTTTGGTGCTTGTGGCAAATCATACTTTTATAGTAAAATTATGGTATCAATTAACCCCGAAATGTAGGTTTATTCATTAAGTTGCATGATCAATACATTGTTCAAAGTTGAGAGGAAACGTTAAAAGTAAGAATTAGATAGAGTGGAAGATACCTAAATATTCTCCGCGGTCAAGTAAACTGTCAGCCTCTTTCGCTTGTTTGTATGCTAAATCTTCTGTATAAGAAACGACAGCTTCAAGAGCGACATCATACCTATATAAGTCAATAGAATGAACAACTGCACATAAAGGAACACAAAACTCGTATAATTAATGAAGTAAAAAATATCTTACTTCTTCATTCTTCGCAGAAATATTCCAGTAAGTTCATGGGACGTAATTTGCTTTGTTCTTATAAGGTAACCTAGTTCAAGAACCTGCTACATGCCAGCTATTCTATTCTGAGAGCAGATTGAGAAACCAATAAAAACCATTCGTGCCATAAATCAAAGAAGTTCTATATTGCAGTTTGACTCGCGCTCAAAAGGGCAATATCTTCTTCTCTGTCTGGCCTTTGTATGCTTGAAACAGATGGATAAGTGAACTTAGGATTAAAGACCAATACAGACGGATCATGTAACCCTCCATCCGTAGATGCAACAAGCTTCCTATTTGCTCTATAGACAGGAATGTTAAACTCTTTTTCATCCTTGGCCATCTCCCCGACCTGCATTATAGTTAATAATGCATTCTTCGAAAAAATAAACACAAATTTCCTTGGATTCACTAAAGAAATCAGCATCGAAGAACTTTAAGCATTTTTAAGTGACAGAATTTCTTCCCTAGTAGTTTCTTCTTCAAATGTGGTTATGTTGATGTCCTGATCAAATATATGTGCAAACAATAATAAGCTCCATTAATTAGATACACAAAAGCGCAATCGAAAAGAGTACCATTTGTGTTGTGCAAGTTGCAATGAGAGATTTGCCGAGAACAGGGAAAGCAGAAGCAAAGAGGAGGAAGATGATAGGTGTCCATGAGTGCCTCCATGTGTCCATCAGCAATATTACTAACTGTGTCCGTCGTGTTTGATCAAAAGCTCCTACTCTCTCTGGGCTAAATCAAGATCACCAATGAAGCTCTGACTGTGGCGAAGCGTTAACAGTGATGGAAGGTATTCTCTGGGCCAGGAAGCGAGGTATACAATGTGTGAATATTGAAACTGATGCCGAAGCAATTAGCTTGTGTTTGTGGAAATGGGAGGATTGTATGGCAATGTTCAGTTATTTTGTCATTTTGTCGATATTTGTATTACTTACGTGTTGTATAGCGCGAACTCAGTTGCCCATGCGATCGTCACTAGGCCCATGGGTGACAACTTTTGTATGACTTGGTGTGATTCTCCCCTTGGCTGGCTTCAGGTTGTCCTTGCAGGAGATAAAACCATTTTTTAACGCCTTTTGATTAAGATATATAAATAAATAAATAAAGGATCATCACTAGTTGCCTTAGTACTCAAAAAAACTAATATTTTGCTTTAGTGCAGGATTATTCAAGAGGAACATAGAAAGCCTGCTGCATAAGCTTCAACAAAACTACGTAGATATCAACTATTTCTCCTCTACAAAACATCTTTACAGGAATGTCCAGAAGAATCTGGGTTGGCAAAATATTATTACACGTATTTACATACAACTGACAGACGTAATACTCCCTTAAAGATGCCACCTTCGAGGAGGATATACAACTGTAGGGGGATCTGGGATTGAATCATTTGGGCTTAAGTCATTAACTGGTGGGCGCTGTTTATGGTGATCCGTCACAGACTGGTATGCCATGGCTAAAGCTAGAGCCTGCATATATGAGAGCACAAAACAAATCATAATAGAGAAAGGATATTACCACTAACAAAACATAAGCCAACGTAAGTCGTATATGGCGTAGAATGGAAACTTTATTAGGAGAGACATTCCATCTTATAGGATCTCGACTCAGGTCGTTATAATGAGAATACCAAGATAGTTTGACTGAATACTACTGTGTAGAATGCAAACTCTGTCTGACTTTTACGAAAAATTCAGCTGTTTCGCTTAGTTTTCACCAAAAGCGCTCGTCGTATGAGTTTACAACTGACGAGATAGAACTTCCTGATTTCCCCCACCTTTTTGTCTAAAACAATGTTTCCCGAAAGATAAAATAAAAACAAATTCCAGGAAAACGGTCTCTTTGCTATTTCAGCGAACCAGCCATATCCTAAGTACTACTACTTCATAGATCTGAGTAGTAATGCTGAGCCAGCCAACTTTATAACACTATGGTCAGCAGAAAAAAACTTACAACATGGTCATGCTGAGGTGGTGCATATATGCCAGTGGTGATAGTGGTTCTCCGCCGAGTACCAGATGGGGGTGGTTTTTCAATACTCTTCAATCCTGTTGGGACGATAATAACTGGTATTCCAACAAGATTTCCCATACAGACTTTCTCCCAATCAGTAGCATTGCCAATGAATGCGTCCACGGTAAAGCTATCACGAATCTCCCGCATTAGTTTCCCACGTGCTCTTTGCGCCTGTTGAGAAACAAATCATACATGTTTAAGAAGCACCCAAACAATAAGATTTAGCCTCTCTTAAGATAGTTTGAAAGCATTTGATATAAGTGCATAAAGTACAAATGCTTTATCTTTTCCATTAAGAGTTACCAGGTATATCCGATGGTTGCCATTAAGATGGAGCAACGAAGGTCACACTAAAATAGGGGACTGTTGAAGCACGTCATATGCCCACCAGTGGGAATCTCCATAAACATTTAAACACAACTCAACGTGCATAAGTTATTTCCCCATTTTGGCCACCATTGTTGCTCCACCACAGTGGCAGACAAAGTATTTCTCAGAATCTCTTATCCTTGAAATTGGTTCGATTGGATGATCATTACCATTCTTATGAATAATCAACATATATGACTGTTCTCAAAGGCTACCTGCCATTTAAAACTTAAAATATTTTCCATGATATGCTTCCATCATTAGTATATATGAGTTGACATACATGAAACACCTAATCTATGTGAAATACACTTAGGTTTTGAGGTGAAGTTCCTAGGGGAGGTTATGGAATTCCTCAAGAGGCGTCTCTATCATGGGATCATTCACAAAAACAATAATTACATCGCGATATTAATCTACTATATAAAACACGGCTTCGTTTTTCATGGTAATGGTATACTTTGGTCTTGGTCTTTAACTTAAATATCATAATTATAAAGAATTGCAGGTATCAAATGGATCCATATTTTATAAAGATGACAAAGACATCCCCATAAAAAGAAAATTATCCTCTACCCTCCAACCTCATGTACTTCAACATAGGTGTAGAGGGTCATAAAGACATCAAAGAGACCACATGTCCATGTATGCATACATTACATGCATCCAATAAATATATAATATAATGGTCTCAATATGAATTTTGCAAATGGTACACATGCCTGGCGTGCTCAATTTTTTAAGCATTTATTTGTTCTTATAAAAGTAAAAACTATTTTCCAATCTCTGTTGAATATTATGGTTAGCTTTGGTTATTATGTGATCTCTATTAAAATGTAAGAAATTTGTAGTTTCTTTGGTGTGTCCTTAAGTTCATGTACAAGTGGAGAAAACTCCTACTTAATAAGATCAGATTTAAGCCCTTTTGTCTTGTTTAATTGTGCTTATTATAAAAGGATCTTTGTTGCACCCCTCTGATTCTGATTCTGATGTAGATTACCAAGACAAAGCCCAATCAACCCATACATGTGCGTCATTCGTGCCAAGTCCAAACACAAGCCTAATCCATCGGAATGTCAAGGGACTTGGAAGTTAGAAGGTTTGGTAACCTTTAATAATTAATGTTTTAGTAGGTTTTAATTTGAGTTTAATTAGGAATATGAGAAGTTCTATAACTTCTTGTTTAGTGGTGTTTAATTGGATTAATGATTGTAAGATTATAAAAGGCGAAGTTCTATATTGTAAAATTCATTCAATTATCAATCAATCAGTTCTCCTTTGTTTAACCAACAAAGTGTTTATTTCCCTCGTAGATTCGAGGATTTTGAATTCTTCTGCGCCAACTCTTCGTTAAGTGGTATCATAGCATGTCGCAAGCTTGTAACCATGACGAGAATTGAATCAAAAGATCGCACCCAAGACGGAAGTCTTGGAAACTATGTTACGAAGGAAGAACTCGCCAGTTTTGCAGAGAAAATCGAGGCTTCCATTCAATAACTAAGTAACGCCGTCGCGGAGCTTACAACTCAAGTTGGTGTCACCCCATCATCCTCAATCCCTTTCATCCCCACCCCAAACACACAAGTATCCCATGACACCCCAAACACACAAGTATCCCATGACACCCCTGTCACGCCCCCAAAATTGGCTTATTAATAATAAACTATTAAGAACGCGAATTCTGAGGTGTAACGTCGGGCATCCTAAAGATGAACCCCCAAAAGACGTACTACAATTTAAAACAAATCGTAAATACATCTACAACACTAAGAAACAACGCAGCGGGAGAAAATCTAAAAGAGATAGAAATGATAAATAATACCACAAGGATAGCCATAACTTCAAAAGATGCAAGTCCAGCTTGCTCCAACTACTAGTATCACTACCGCAACAATACACCTGAAAAAGTATATATGCGCAAGGCGTCAGCAAGCAACGCCCAGCAAGTACAAATATCCAAGGTCATAAGACATGATAGACCAAGATAAACACAGAAAAGAGACATGAAGAATCCAACGGAATTATAGGAGAAGATCAACCAAGCTACGAGTCCTAAAGAAGACGGTCTAAGTAAAACTAATATCCTATATATATATATATATAAATGATGCAATGCTTTGAGGAAATAAGGTTCAATTATTAATGTTATTTTTAAGCGTCGGCGCCAACCGGTATTATAAATAATTCTAGAGTATTATTAAGTATGGGGGATAACTAACAAACGATGTACACAGGGTCACTTTTAATTCAGTGGGACCACACTCTCGCACCCTTCTATCCTCAACAGAAGCGTATCCCTCATTGGCGAGCCAGGGATTGGCGGATTCCTTTTTAGTGAGCTAGGAATTAGCGGATAATGCACCTGATCAGGGTGTTCAAGGAATTTCAACCTATAGGCCTAAAGCCTATTTTATTTTCACTTTTAGGGATCTATGCCCACGGGGAGTATTCACAAAGAATAACAAAGCCGATATGTAACTGGGGAAGTAATTTAGGGACTTGCAACCCGGGAAAACTGATAAACAGTTACCTCATATTTGGTTTAGGGACTCGAACCCAAGGACCCTGATAACATAGCCCTACTGTGTACATAACTCTAAGTTATCCTATGCATGAATGAAAGGTAGAAGTTTGAATCCTATAAAAATCAAATGATCTGTCTGCCCCTGCCTAATCAGCATCTGGGACTATATCCAAAGACCTACCGCTATTACGACCAGATGATCTATCTACCCTCACTTTAATAACAAGTGGGGACTCTATCAAACGAAGTAAAGCTCCAACATCCAATACTATCTGTCGTAAATGCCCAATAAGTGTGACTATATCAAAAAGAAACTCTGAGCATCAAAGCGAATCTAAGTCGCGTACTACTGAATCATGGAAAATCCATGTTAGGATCAACTGTCACAAAAGACATACCGAAGAATCATCTAAGTTGTTCTAGAATCACAGACTCGTCCAAATGTCCATTTGAGATAAAGAACTCTCTTACTCAACTCGCGCCTTAGAATACCAATCTTACAATGAGTACTATGTACAACACTAGGCCGCCTTGTCCATAATAGACATAATCGATGTCTCGAGAAATCTCATTATTACTAATGTAATATCTAGCAAGAAAACACCTAGAGAACTACTCCCGTAGACCATATAAGGTACTTGTATGCTTCACAACCCATGTCATTCGCCATAACATGCAATCAATATATATATGGAAAATTGCCTCAAACCAAACAAGTATCGATAAGCTACTTACTGAACTATACCATCTTAAGGTAAAGTTTAGTCCAAACACTCCATCCCATATAATTTAGGAATAATATCAACTATACCAAAATGTGTCCAGATCACTCTAAGAGTAGATTACTTTATGAATTTCTATAAGATAACCAACCCTCGATATAAACACCTGACAAGAACACCATATACATACATCTTTCTAAGCAATTACGCCTTCATGAGTAAACCTAAGGGTAAGCTTAATCAGGTTGAATACAAATGAATCAAGAATATGCGATGTCCAAAGAATGACCTAAAACAGAACAAATCAAGATTATCACAAATACCAACTTCCCATAATATCTAGTTTGTCTACCTAAAATACAATCTGAAGTAGTTTCTTTATACTTTCAATGCCCAAGTGATTCTCTAACCAAAATTACCATCAGACTATAAGAATATTAGAATATTAACCTATTAAGAACCAAAGCCTAACTCATAAAGATTAATAGTTGTATACCTAAATAAACATGATGAAATAAACCACTAGGGGATACATGACTGCATACACAATACTGAGATGACTAATGTAAATTGATGCGCCGATAAAAACGACAACTAAGAGGGTAATAAACCAATGAAAGATTAATATCTAGAACATGCCCTGTATAGTGAAGATTATAACATACAAGAATACTATGATTTACTCGTATCATGTCAATGCAAATGATCTCAGATAAATGCGCTTGCCTGATATCGATCGGGAGAAGGAAGATGAAGAATAAACAACCCAATGAACTCACACATCTGATCTCCAATATCATCACCACTCGCTACACAAAATGTACCCGAATACACACAGGTTCTAATAAGCATCTCCCGAGTCCTGAGGTTTATCTCTCAGCTAAAGTCCGAAGAGTAATTTGAGCCGCATAAGATATAACCGATGCTACGATAACGATAAAAATCTACACGAGATATCCAACCAAATCAACTTCCGTCCTCTGATATATTGGACCCGACTTCCTTTAACAGGTTAAGCTAACGCTTCTCGTAAATGGAGTGATTCCAACTAAAAACCCTTCCCAAATATTCTCTGAGATGCACACCTAGACCAACTGAAATTTCAGGTACTACACCAAAAGCCCAAGGCTACACACAATTAATTCATCTCCGTATTAGTACTACAACTACCTATTGAGAAACAATTTACACCCAGTTCTATCTAATAAAGCTTTTCCCCATGGTAATGTTCAACTCCATAATATAATCACGATGTAACAGCAACAAGGACGAGCACCGAGGTAAGCTTTAATGGGGAACTAAATCACAAGCATTTGATGTTTACTCAAACTCTGAGCAAGCAGGTCGGTGATTGGTGAGAGATGAAGGTAGCTGGTGTTGTAGATGGAGGGAGGTTTAATGGTGAAGGAGGTCTTTCTCTCCACATAACTCAATGATTTCTGCCCCCAAAACCTCACTATCCTCATGACTCTCTCAAATAACAAATATGGATATAATACTAGAGGGTGCAACTTAACATAAATAAATCCCCACTATTTGATACACAAAATTTACGTAACACCTATAAAATCCTGGGCGCTACAACCCCAAACACACAAGCATCCCATGACCCATCTTCGTTAAAATCGCAATTTCCCGTCCATACTACCCCCACCCCCACTACCATCCCTTCAACTTCTCAAGCAATTTCCACCTCTCAAGCTTCACCATATCCCCATCATGACCCCTCCAACACTCACTAACTTAAAGCTTTCACATTTTCACATATCCATTACCAACAACACGAAATTATACCCCATCACCAAAGTCCACAAAAAAATACCAATCAAACAAATTATCCTCCGGGTTACCTTTCTCCATCACGTCGAATTGAATATGACTTAACCGTGGATGATATAGATCTTGTTGATGGTGTTAACGGTCGCCCTCACGATCCAGGTGTCTTTCGTACACAACTTCATGTTTATAACAACCAACAACCTCATCAATTTGAGTACAAAATGAAAGTTGATCTTCCGGCTTTCAATGGTCATCTTCATGTGGAAGATTTTCTCGATTGGTTATCTACGGTAGAAAAATTCTTTGACTACATGAATATTGCCGATGAGAAGAAAACATCTCTTGTAGCCTACAAACTTATGGGTAGTGCCAACGCTTGGTGGGATAACATTGTGGAAGCACGTCGTAGAGATGGTAAGTTACCGATTCGTAATTGGGCACAAATGAAATATTTACGTCGTCGTTTTCTTTCTTCCAATTATGAAGTTGTCTTGTATCACCAACTCCGGAATTTAAAACAAGGTACTCATTCTGTTGCCGAATATCTTGATGACTTTTAACGTTTATCCGCCCGGAATGGGGTTCGAGAGAATGAAGTACAACAACTTAGTCGCTTTATTGGTGGCCTACGATTCCAAATTCAAGACAAGATGTCCATGTCAACAATCCCATCAATGGATACCACCATTGAATTGGCTCAAAAGGCAGAACAATTTCTTGAGAAGGCTAATCGAATTTCTAGCTTTGGGCGATCACCAAATCGTGGGTACTTTTTATCCCCTCAATCCACACCCCATCTTCCAACCTTCCTTCATCGACTAATTTTAACCGTTCCACTACCCAAAATACTACTAATTTTTTGCCAACCACGAATCGTTTCCCTCCTCAAAATACCCGTCCTACCCAACCTAAACCTATATTATAAAATCCAAACAACCCATATGCTCGGCCAAGACAAGACTTTTGTTATCGTTGTCATCAACAAGGTCATACATTGAATGTTTGTCCATCTCGAAACAATGCCAATATTAGAGTGGGTTTCACTTACCACGAGAATGAACCTTCGGTGTCTAATGAGCATAAAGACGATCCTTCCTTTTTAGCCATTTCTACAACGGAGTCCAATGAGATTACTCCCTCCAATGATGACGACGTTGAGCGGTGTGATGGTGATGAAGGTTCTGAATGTTTGATATTGCGCAAACTTCTTTTTACCCAACAAAGTGACAATTTACAAAGGAAGAACATTTTTCGTTCTCAATGCACGATACAAGGTAAAATTGTCAAGTTCATCATTGATGGTAGTTCTAGTGAGAATATCGTTTCCCAATCCACGGTTGAGAAACTTGGACTAAATTTTTTTCCTCATCCAAATCCTTATCCTATTTATTGGATTAAGGATGATTGTGGATTCAAAGTTGTTTCCCAATGTCAAATTCCTTTCTCTGCTGGGAACTATTACGATGAAGTTTTGTGCGATGTGGTTGCTATGGATGTTGAAACATCCATTTTTTTGGAGTTTGCTTCATTTAGTGTCTAGAGTAGGCGTCAGCATTTTCTCGTGGTTATCCGGCGTCAGTGAGTGCACGAGGAGCGACTACAGCTCGACAGACTGACTCTGAATAGGTAAGTGGGTTTCTAACTCTTTGTTCTAAAAAGTCAAGCCTATGCCTTTTACAGAGTATGAAAAACTAGTAAGAAAGTCTTCCTTTAGAAAACAGAGCTTCTATTCGAATAGAGATGGAAAGATTCCTTCTATTCGAATAGGATTCTGTCTATTCAAATAACTTACCTTAGCATGATTTCAAGCTTGGAAAGATTTCTTCTATTCGAATAGGATTTTGGTCTATTTAAATAACTTACATCAGCGTGATTTCAAAGCTTGGAAAGATTCCTTCTATTCGAATAGGATTCCTTTCTATTCGAATAACTCACCTCAGCGTGATTTCCAGCTTGATCCTATTCGAATAGGATTGTTCCTATTCGAATAAAGCCTGTGTTTTCTATTTCACTATTTAAGACATACTTACCTTTTTTTTAAGACTTACTTCTTTAAAACCTATATTTTTAAGAGCTTGCTTTTGAGAGTGAAGAGAGATCATCTTTGAGAGATTCAAGAGAGAATCAAATCATTCAAATCTTGAATCAATCTATTGATCAAGAAACCCTAGTCATGCATTGAAGAACTTGAGCGATTCAAGACTTGGAGCTTCCACGAGAGATTGAAGCGAGGTGTTGCGAGAACGCGGGATTGATTGCAAGAAGATTACTTGGAAGAGAGATAACCATGAGAAGTGTTTATCGAGTCTGTAAGTGATTAAATTCTTGTAGTTCTTTTTCATATAGTGGATTGTTTAGTTGTCAGGGATTCGACAGCGACCTGTGGGGGTGGGTTTTTCTCCTAAGAAAGGTTTTCCCACAGGGTTAAAAATTGTTGTATGCTTCTTTAATTTCCAACTACTTGTTTGACATTAGATAATTGGATTAACTTGATTTAAGTTTATCTTAGGCCATTAATTCAGAGGAATTAGGACCTGACGATTAAGACTTAAAACAATCGAAATTGATTAGTCTCAAGTGTCTAGGAATTTCAGATGTTTGTCATATTCTTCTTGGTAGGCCATGGCTATATGATTTGAATGTCGATCATAATGGACGAGTAAATACATACTCTTTATCTAAAAGCGGAGTCAAATTTCTCTTCACTCCCATGGCGTCTAAGGCATCTTCAAATGCTCCCATCAAAGAGAAAACGGTTTTCTTGATTTCTAATGACATTGAAGACGATATTGGCAATACGGAAATTTGTGTTGCCCTTGTTGCTAAAGGCGACGCATCAAACCCCATTATTGTGCCACCTCAAGTTGAAACACTTTTGCAAGAGTTTTCAAGTATCCTTCCCATAGACGTCCCGAATTCTCTTCCACCAATGAGGGGTATTCAACACCATATTGATTTGGTTCCAAGTACTAGCTTACCAAACTTACCTCATTACCGTATGGTGCCAAAAGAGCATGCTATTTTACAAGAGCAAGTCCAAGATCTATTGATGAAAGGTCTTATTCGTCTATCTATGAGTCCATGTGCGGTTCTGGCCCTTTTAGTTCCAAAACAAGATGGGTCTTGGCGTATGTGTGTCGATAGTAGAACGATCAACAAAATTACGGTGAGGTATCGTTTCCCAATTCCTCGTCTCGATGATATGCTTGACATGCTTGTGGGTTCTAAGGTCTTTTCCAAAATTGATCTTAAGGGTGGGTATCATCAAATTCGACTTCGGCTTGGTGATGAGTGGAAAACGGCCTTTAAGACTAAAGAGGGCTTATATGAATGGCTCGTCATGCCTTTCGGATTGTCGAACGCTTCTAGTACTTTTATGAGGCTAATGAACGAGGTTTTGAAGCCATTTTTGGGAACGTTTGTTGTGGTTTATTTTGATGATATTTTGATCTATAGCAAGGATGAGAAGGATCATCTTAATCATCTATCACAAGTCTTCAAAGTTCTCCAAGAAAACTCTCTCCAAATCCAACTCAAGAAATGCACATTTATGCAATCTACTCTTATCTTCTTAGGTTTTGTCATTTCCGCCAACGGTATTCATGTTGACGAGGATAAGGTCAAGGCTATTCGCGAGTGGCGTACTCCAAAGACAATCTTTGATGTTCAATCTTTTCATGGTTTGGCCTCATTTTATCGGCGTTTTGTGTGTAATTTTTCCGCTATTACTTCTCCTCTCACGGATTGTTTGAAACATCCTTGTCTCATTTGGTCTCCCGAAACTGAAGAAAGTTTTGTGATTCTTAAAGAAAAACTTTCCACGGCTCCCGTACTTGCTATGCCTGATTTTACTAAACTATTTGAGGTAGATTGTGATGCATCCGCTCTTGGTATTGGTGCGGTTTTGTCTCAAAAAGGGAGACCCATTGCATATTATAGTGAGAAGTTATGTGATGCTCGCCAAATATGGACTACTTATGAATTAAAATTTTATCCGGTGGTTCAAGCTCTTAAACATTGGAAGCATTATTTGCTTCAACGTGAATTTATATTGTACACCGATCATGAAGCACTCAAGTACCTTTAAAGCAACACAAATACAAATCGTATGCATGCTCATTGGATTGCCGATATTCAACAATTCAACTTTTCCATCAAACATAAATCTGGGAAGCAAAACAAGGTCGCCAATGCTTTGAGTGGTCGTGCATCTCTTTTTATTACCGTTTGTGTTTCCATCGTTGCTTTTGATTATCTCAAGGAGCTATATGCGGATGATCCGGATTTTGCGGAGATGTGGGCTGCATGCAATAATAATCAAGAAGGTACGGCCGATTTTGTCTTACATGATAGTTTTCTTTTTAATGGCATTCGTCTTTGTATTCCTCAAGGTTCCTTGCGCGAATATGTTATCAAGGAGTTACATGGCGGCGGACTTGGTGGTCATTTGGGTAGAGATAAAGCAATTGCCTTGGTTGAAGAACGATATTTTTGGCCATCTTTGAAGAAAGATGTTGCAGATTTTGTTCGAAAGTGTTTCATATGTCAACAAGCCAAAGGTCACGCACAAAATATGGGTCTTTATACTCCTCTTCCGATCCCGGAGTCACTATGGACCGAAATTTCTATGGACTTTGTTTTAGGTCTTCCTCGAACCCAACGTGGTGTTGATTCGGTTTTCGTAGTCGTCGATCGTTATTCAAAAATGGCACACTTTATATCTTGTAAGAAGACGCATTATACGGTACACATTGCTAATTTATTTTTCAAGGAAATTGTGCGTCTTCACGGTGATCCTCAATCTATCACTTCGGATAGGGATACCAAGTTTTTGAGTTATTTTTTACAAATACTTTGGCGACGTTTAGCTGCATCCTTGAAGTTTAGTAGCACCGCACATCCACAGACCGACGGCCAAACGGAAGTGGTAAATCGCACATTGGGTAATCTAGTTCAGGCTCTTTTCGATGCAAAACCCAGACAATAGGACCTGTATCTTCCTCATGCCGAGTTTGCTAATAATTCTTTTAAAAGTCGAGCAACCGGTTTCTCTCCTTTTCGGATTGTTTATACTGCCATTCCTAAGCATAACCTTGATTTGGTAAGTCTTCCTCACGTTCCGGGTGTTAGTTCTTTGGCTAATGAGTTTCTTGATCAAGTTACCGAAATCCACGAGATGACTACAAAGAACATTGAAGTTTCCAATGCCAAATACAAAGTATATGCCGATGAACATCGTCGATTCCATACTTTTGAGGTTGGGGATAAAGTTATGGTACACTTATGTAAAAAACGTTTTTCGGTTAGAACTTATAATAAGCTGAAGATGAAGAAGATTGGGCCTTGCGAGATTCTTAAGAAGATAAACGACAACGCGTATGTCATTGATTTACCCAATGGTTACAACATTTCTTCAACTTTCAATGTTTTGGATCTCTATCCCTATCATGGAGATACTCATGAGGTTTTGTCTTTAGTAAACTCGAGGCCGAGTTCTTTTCAACAATGGGAGAATGATGTAGATTGCCAAGACAAAGCCCAATCAACCAATACATGTGAGTCATTCGAGCCAAGTCCAAACACAAGCCCAATCCATCAGAATGTCAAGGGACTTGAAAGTTAGAAGGTTTGGTACCGTTTAATAATTAATATTTTAGTGGGTTTTAATTAGGAATATGATAAGTTCTATAACTTCTTGTTTAGTGGTGCTTAATTGGATTAATGATTGTAAGCCTATAAAAAGCCAAGTTCTATATTGTAAAATTCATTCAATCATCAATCATCAATCAATCAAGTATTTCTTTTTATTTCTCACAGTTCTCCTTTGTTTAACAAACAAAGCATTTATTTCCCTCGTGGATTCGAGAATTTTGAATTCTTTTGCGCCAACTCTTCGTTAGATTCCATCCCCCCAAGCTTGCACCATTGAACACAAGATTTTATTCACTCATAAGTAGAGTATTTAAACATAAATATCATTAGATTAGGGGAGATGACAAACCTGCAGGTAGTCTACTGCAGGTATCATGCGCGCACGACGCAGTTCTAGAGGCCACTGGTCTTGAGCTTCATAGGCGTCATCTTGTCCCGACCGCTGCCACTTGTCAAAGTGAGTTAACATTTCCACATCCATTGTAAAGTTAAGGATGCCTTGAACAGAATCCACGGTGTAATTCAGTTTGAAAGGAACCATATGAACACCCATAGAGGCAAGAACATCAACAACCTAGCTCATAAAAAAAAATCACAAGCTTCAAAGAGCGAACCGTACAAGTATGATCAGAACATAAAATAGGGAACTCAATAACGTCAATAAAATAATTAAACCTCAGAAATATTCTGCAATAAGTGCTGCAAGATTTTAAATGAATTCAAAAACTTAAATATTTGGCACTTAAAGATCAAGTCCTATCACGGAGTAGCAAAATATAGATATAAAGGTGGATACCACTAATAACAGCATCCCACACAAAAGACGATATCATTTAGCCATTATTTATTTATGACATCCAATATCTCAACTTTTTGCCGTTTTTGCACCGGCTTAATCAAGAGAACACCATTTGAGTCAAAGACTTATTTGTTATTTTTTTGAAGTTCTTGAAACAAAGATGGGAGTACCACTAAGTGTTCCAGTACCACTAAACTAATTTTCTTATTTACAATATAGAAGATGAGAGGTTTGTTGACCTCCATTTCAGCATCTTCTAGATATCCGACTTTGAGCTTTGTGATGTCAACTGAAAATGGGTCCTCGAGGAGAAAATCTTTAGATGAAAGGTCGTCTGGATCCTTTCCTCGTATAGCATCCAAAACAAGTGCACAATCCGCAGCACTTCTGCAGAAAGGGCCAAGCTTGTCCTGTTATAAATAAGACTTCAGGCCATGTAATAACTTCTCTGTGAGTAAAAAAAGCTGGCATATGCAAGGTGATACGGTCGAACTATACCAAGCTTTCAGAGATACTCATAACACCAGTTCGACCAACAGTACCAAAAGTTGGCCGCAATGCTGTAACTCCACAACGAGCAGCAGGGTAGGTAATGGAGCCAGCTGTTTCTGACCCAATTGCAAATGGAACCAACCCTAAATAAATAAAATCAAGTTAATTTAAGTGGCTCAATATTCTCCTGAGAATTTCTCTAATATTGCAAATGTAGTGAAATCTAACACACTACTAGCTCAAAATGGTATGAATATAGAAAAATCAGATTGTAAGAGTATAGGATATTGTAGCTTAACAGTGTTGGGCCTCGGATGTTCTAAAGCTGGCAGCTTTTTGAGAATTAAAAGTCAGGGATTTTGTTTCGTTGTTATCTCAGATATGATATACCATAAATATGTTAGATGGAAAAAATAAAGTGACTTCAGTTATGGGCCCTACGATTCAGAAAACATCTAATTTTTGAAGAACGGGCCATGAGTTATTTTTGACTTATTGGTGCTCCATCATTGAGATTTGAGGGTGAGTGAAAACCATTCTTTACCTACGAAAGTCTTGTGACTAGAAGCAGAATGAGTGGGAAACTGCTTGAGAGAAAAGAGAATAATTAAAGAACAATGAAGACACTAAAAACTACTGTAATTGTTATAGCTTTATGTTGCTTTCCCAACAACTAGTGGACACGCACATTCTTTGTACTTGTTACTCGCACCCTAAAATCTGTCAATGAAACATGGTTCTACTCGCATGTGTTTCTCAAAATCAGAGTTTACATTAGGTGGCCTAATTATTAATTCTTTATTAATTCACAAATTTACTACTGAATTCAGATGTAAGAAGATTTCCGAGTACTTGAACATATCCAGTACAGTCCATTCCAAATAAATCATGATTTACAACATATTTGGGCTTCAATATTTTTTAAGAGTAGGATTTTAACTGATTCTTAACTTCAGATGTTATTTGGGCAGAGAACCCACCAAGTTACCACACTTTAGAGTTTGGAGGTAGTAGACAGTTGTTTATTAGAAGCTTTTATGAGTTTACAGCATTTCACATGATGTAAGTTTTGATTTACATGTTTTTTTACTCTCTCTACAAGTCAATGCTTAAGCTTGGGAAGCTACCCTCCGTCTCTCATGTATTTCAGAATAGATAACATCCTCTTAATAAAAATGGACCGAGTAAGAGTTAATGAAACCAAGAAAAAACCAGCTGAAGTGCAGGCAGCAGGTCCAGCTGATGAACCCGTAGAGAATTCCTCAATATTCCAAGGGTTTCGAGTCCTTCCCCCAAACCAGATGTCATCATATGCCAGTGACCCAGAAACAAGCTTTGCAATCAGAACAGCTCCTGCAGATCTTAACCTGTAGAACACAAGATTTTAAAACAATATTCTGCAAGTGAAGTTCCAGATTTTTTGCATGTAATGATACCTCTTATAAACCCAAGCTTCGATATCTAGAACTTGATTCTTGAAAGTTGTTGAGCCCCATGTCGTCTTATAATGGGGTACTGCAATTATATCTTTCAGCCCATAAGGAATTCCATGAAGAGGACCTACAAGACAATTCAGTATTCAATATCTCTATGGAACTTACTTTCTAGTGTTATATATAGCAAAACCTGTAAATGTCCGGTAAGCCTTTATTATTATTTGGGGGGTGGGTGGGTGGGTGGGGTGAGGGGGGATGAAATTGCATTGTCATAAAATTTACAGCTACAGTCCTAAAAGGTTACAGACATCCCACGTGGCATTCAGGACTAAGAAGTAAAACCCCATAGTGCTATTGTTGTGAGACATCTTTATTCAAAACTTTGCAAGAAATTAAGAACCACAGACTGGTATTGTGGATCAAGTCATTTTTTCTTGTTGGAAAACCCAGAGGCAGTTTCTTGAATCCATGTATAGAAAACACACTTTTTCATGGAAGGAGGGTCAAATTGTATTGTTACATTTGTTGGAAAAATCCAAGAGTTTGGCTTTCCTTTATTTTGAATGGCGGAACTAAGTGTTTATGAGCTTATAGTTGATTTTGAACTCCAAGAGACAGGACTCTTGGTAATAAATCGTGACCCTTCGTGAAGTGGTGTGTCTTAAAACACGACTCTTGGTGAGGAGTCACTAATGTCCAATTTAAAGCCCTTTCCAGTGTCATTCGTGATCATCGGTTTTTACATTTCCTTTGAGTCCTTTTCATCAAGAGAATAATAGTCACAATCAAGATTCGTTTGGCAGGGAGAAAGAAGTGTTTTCTTCTCCCTGTGACTGATCGTTGTATTCTGGGAGACAGTGGCCCATTTTCCTGTAAAGCATTGTGGCAGGGGCGAATCTGTCTTAAGGAAAGCGTGCTAGACACAAACTTGATCATATCATATCCAATAAGCATCTAAATCTTTTCTGCGTTTCCTTAATTATCTATGTTTTGTGCTTGTATATTTGAACACAGTTTATCACAACATTAAGGTTTAGTCCAAACATGTGTCAAATATGAAATATGCCACATAGGTACTAAGGGTTATTGAATAACACAATATTGTTAGGAGTCTATCTTGGTTTTCCAATATTAGAAGGTGTTGTAGACAAGCAAGTTTTTTTCTTCATGTACCCCATATATAGTTCAATATTTCACGTATTTTATGCAAACTCTAATTATGGGTTTCTTACAAGTAATTTGTAGGAGGTTGGATATACTGAACTAGGAAGAAGACAGAGAGAGGATGGGTTTCTTCTTATCCTTTTCAAATGGCAATTCAATTGCTGTTTGTCCCTAGATATATCCATAAGTCGAACTACTTCAAAAATGTCTTGTGTTGTGTGATTGTTCATTCATTTTCGCTTTGTTTGGTGCTTGTGACAAATCATACTTTTCTAGTAAAATTATGGTATCAATTAACCCAGAAATGTAGGTTTATTCATTAATTTGCATGTTCAATACATTGTTCAAAGTTGAGAAGAAACGTTAAAAGTAAGAATTAGATAGAGTGGAAGATACCTAAATATTCTCCGCGGTCGAGTAAACTGTCAGCCTCTTTCGCTTGTTTGTATGCTAGATCTTCTGTATAAGAAACGACAGCTTCAAGAGCGACATCATACCTATATAAGTCAACAGAATGAACAACTGCACATAAAGGAACACAAAACTCGTATAATTAATGAAGTAAAAAATATCTTACTTCTTCATTCTTCGCAGAAATATTCCAGTAAGTTCATGGGACGTAATTTGCTTTGTTCTTATAAGGTGACCTAGTTCAAGAACCTGATACATGCCAGCTATTCTATTCTGAGAGCAGATTGATAAACCAATAAAAACCATTTGTGCCTTAAATCAAAGAAGTTGTATATTGCAGTTTGACTCACGCCCAAAAAGGCAATATCTTCTTCTCTGTCTGGCCTTTGTATGCTTGAAACAGATGGATAAGTGAACCTTTTATTCTCATAGTGTTTTTCGCTGCCACCCCACGTAGGATTAAAGACCAATACAGACGGATCATACAACCCTCCATCCGTAGATGCAACAAGTTTCCTATTTCCTCTATAGAGGGGAATGTTGAACTCTTTTGCATCGTTCGCAATCTCCCCAACCTGCATTATAGTTAATAATGCATTCTTCTTCATTAGTCAATAAATATTAATTTGGCAGTCGAAAAAACAAACACAAATTACCTTGGATTCACTAAAGAAATCGGCATCGAAGAACTTTAACGCATTTTTAAGTGACAGAATTTCTTCTTCCCTAGTAGTTTCTTCTACAAATGTGGTGGTGCTATTCTGATCAAATATATGTGCAAACAATAATAAGCTCCATCAATTAATTAGAGTACCATTTGTGTTGTGCATTAATTAGATACACAAAACCACAATCGAAAAGAGTACCATTTGTGTTGTACAAGTTGCAATAAGAGATTTGCCGAGAACAGTGAAAGCAGAAGCAAAGAGGAGGAAGATGATAAGTGTCCATGAGTGCCTCCATGTGTCCATCAGCAATATTACTAACTGTGTCCGTCGTGTTTGATCAAAAGCTCCTACTCTCTCTGCGCTAAATCAAGATCACCAATGAAGCTCTTTGTGACCTAAATCAAGATCGTATAGTCGTCAAAGAAGAAACAAGTCAATCTGTGATTCATTCAGCAAATTAAAAACATTAGAGACCCACTAGGGTGTTGAAACGACCGGAATTTTTTTTATCAAGTGTCCGAAGCTCTAAGAGGATTATCCTTAGTTACCTAACTACTTGAAAAAACACATGCCACTTATGATTATTTCACTTTTCGGCCTTCAACAATTGCCTCAATACTTGAATCTCATATTTGAATTTCAAGGCTGATGCTTGAATATTGAGTTTAGGGGCTCATAAGGTTTATACGGAGCATAACCCTTATGCACCCTAAAAAGCCGGGCTCCTAAAACTTATACGCCTGATGTAATTTAAAAAAAAAAAAAAAAAAAACTTATCTCTTTTATTAATTAGAACTATAGGGCGCATAAAGGTTATGCACCGGATGACTTAATTAAAATTCAAGCATTGAGCAAAAAAAAAAAGAGGTATTCAACCAAATGCTACAGTATCAAGCATTGTGAATGGAAGCAGTTGGCAATTACCTCATAATTCTAGACATGCAGATCTGAATGGAAGCATTGTGAATGGATCCCTGCAACGAGAGGGAGGTTCTCCACAAAGAGTGCATAGAATGCTAATAGAACTCACCAACCAAGACATTCTTTTATTTCATGGGTTGCAGTATTTGATAGGCTGACCACTAAAAACTTCTTGATAAAGATTGAAAAAGTTGACCAAACCTATTGCTCTCTTTGCAATGCTCCTGAAGAGAACAAAAATCATCTTTTCTTTGATTGCAGTTTCTCACAACATATATGGAAGAGCATTCTTAGGAAAATGGAGTGTGATATTCCTACAGATTTGAGATGGGATTTTATCTTCAATTGGTTAGTCACAAAGATAGCAGGTGCACTCTTAAGTCTGGCTTTTTGTGCTGCTGAATATAAAATATCTCTCAAGTCTTAACGAAGTACCTTCTCCTCTGTTGCTCGAATAATTACTCACGAAAGATGGTTAAAGATGGAACTGTTATTATTTATTATTAGTAGATTTTAAGAAATGTGTATTTTTTTTTGGCAGGAAGAGAGAAATTTAGTTTGCCTTCGTTTTGTGTTGGCGGGAAAAGTAGATTTAGTTTTTTGGTGTCATACGGGAAAAGAAGCCTAATCATTCAGCAATTACCAAAAATACCAAATTATAAGGCAACATTGGAGATCAGTATGCCAAATCATTTGGCTTGGCATTTTATTAAATAAAACCTTCAAATCATCCGGTAATCCATAAAACCCAAAACTTTGCCTAATTATTTGCCAATTTCGTACCACAACATCCAAATTAAAACAGTTTCCTATCAGCATTCCAATTGGGAACTAATCATCTCTAGCTCAATTAAATACTGTAATCATGCTACACAAAGTTTCACGTAAAACTGAGAATTGAGAATACTAGGCTAGGACTTCAGTTTTTCATTTATATACCAACATTGCCAAAAAAAATCTTCAAGAGAGATAATGGGTTTACAAGAGGAAGCTTTGGAAGCAGTTGAGATGGCGGAAGAGCTTTGCCCAGATAATAATCTCCCGTGTTTTGGGATCGACTTGTGGTGGTGGATAAATCTCGTCGTTATATTTTGGAGTTAAAAGAGGAAATTAAGAGGACTAATAAATTCATAACAATGCAAAAAACTGAAATTTGAAGTCTGCAGTCCATTTTTTATAGTTGAGCTGGGGGGGCAAACTAAAATTTAGTATAATGATGCTCAAGTTTAAACAACTTTCATATCTTAAAGGAACAAGCATAATTAAATAAGTGTAAAATGTAAAGGATGTGCAGACATTTACAGTGGAAAGCCAATTGAAACCAACCTATAAACGATGCTATCCTTCCTCTCATGCTATGGCATTCCTGGGCTTATAAACCAACACTGTGAGTAAAGGCAACAAGATTCAAGCAAAAGCCTATATTTTTTTTAACTAGGCAAGCTGGGGTTTTAAAGGAGAACCCCATGAACCAATTTATTAAAGAAAGATAGGGAGAATCACTTTCTCAGATATTTCTTCCCCAAGGCATCCCCCATATTCAAGGCACACAGCCCTGTAGGTAAGGATCCAGGGTACATAACAGTCTCACAAAAAACATCAGAAAAGGAAGCTAAAGATCAGCCCTACTATTTGCATCTCTATAAATATGAAAAATCTTGAACTGAGAGAAGTGGTTCTTCTGAGGATATCTTGAACAATAAGGTAGCAGTGCCAGGGAGGTTCCACCTTGCTTATAATGTAAGCAACAACAAGCTTTGAATCAGTTCCAATCCACAAGTTCCTTTCCCCCATTTGTTGTGCTTGAATCATGTCATGCAGACCTCGCTCTAGGCTACTAGTTTTATCACTAACTCTTATAGCATAAGCACATAAATATCCATCTAGTTTTAAGGACTAAATATGACCTTGTTGCACCACATGGAAATCATTTAATAATTATTGTATTATGAATAACTCTTGTCTATTATGTACATAATTCAAACATAAGTTAATAGTACAATTTTGGCATGTAGTACAATTTCAAGAAGATATGCATGTGTTAACTATAACATACTTATAGTGTAAATATCCACATATAATAACCCAAGTTCATGTGCATCCACATATAATAGCACAAGTTCATGCATGTGCACCTTCCTATGAATTTTATTTATACTATGAGTGCATAATGTGGAAATCAATACGATTTGATAATGGAAGATTGGAATTAATACAAGTAATAATGTGGAAATCAAGTCATACATGAGCAATGGTTTGCTACTTACGTTATATTGAACTGCTGTGCTTTCTATACGTGGGTACTTTAACTATATGTGGGTACTTTTGTTCTCGTGAGCTCTCTAAGCATTTGAACTTTGAACATTACTGTAGGAGCCAAAACAGCGATGTTTGTTTTCGTTTTAAGAAATAACCGATGATGCATTTTTGGAAACAACTTGTTCATGAGAGTTATGCAGCGGGGCAGGTTAAGTTCACCAGTTTGACTTGTAATAATGTAATTGCTGTGATCTTGCCATGCTAGGTGTTTTTGTTTCCTGGTAAAATAAGATCTATTATTATTTAAACAAAACAGGTTCCATAGAGTTTGTATTTTGGACTTATACTCTCCTCAGTTGCATTCTTTGGTAAAACTGCATCCTGTACAATCATCACTGTACCAGAAACTGTGGTGGTTCCTGAGCCCAAACAAAATAACCCATTGGACGTCTGTCGCATTGTTAGCTTCCCTTAGATGGTGACGGAAGGAGAGAGCTGAAGCTTTTAAACACAACACAGTAATGTTGGAGGACACAGATGAACACTCATGGACACATAGCTCCTTCTCTACTTTCCTCTTTGCTTCTGCTTTTTCTGCAACTTGTACAACAGAAATGGTAATTTCTCTCTAGAGTTTAGTTTTATACTTTGTCTAAAAATCAAACAGTAATTGTGGTTTTGTTTTTCTGATTTTTGGAATTTATTGCTTGTACATATTTGATCAGAGCAGCAAGGAGTTTGGTTCGTTTGACAACATCACCACCACATTTGCAGAAGAAACTAGTGAAGTTGTGTCACTTGCATAGGCGAAAGAGTTCTTCGATGCCGACTTCTTCAGTGATTCAAAGGTAGATTTATTTTATTTTTTCAGTTAAACATGCTGGCAGGCACTTGATTATATTAATGGATAAAAAAGAGTGCATTATAAATGATACGAAGAAGAGGAACTTAAAATCTAGGTGTTTTCATTCGATTTTAGCCTATAAATTTGTTACATACTTTTCTAGTAAGGTTTATACAGCTTATCATGTCTTTCATTCATTTAGGAGAGATTATAAATCATACCTTAGGCTCTGTTTGATAAAAATATATCTCAGATATTCGATATTTCAGATATCCTGATATTTGAAAAATCAAATATCTCATATATATGTTTTTTGTTTGGCAGCCAAATATTAAAAACATATATTTCGAAACTCTGTGTTTGGCAAATCAAATATTGTAAATAATATATTTGACATCTCCTCATTTTAATAGTTATTAATGTATAAACTATGTGACATTCAAATATTGAAATAGACAAACAACCAAAAACTCATTTATTAATCTTTCAATAAATAGACAACTAATATCGAAATAAACTTGAATAGATCCGAACAATAAATGCTACGTTCCTACGAATAGTACGAACATCTTATTCAACCTAATACGAAATACTTTTAATCAATGTAAAACTACTTGATATTCTTCATCTCATATTTCAAATAGCCCTTCTTTGAATCTTGAGACACAGCAAGAAAACCTCGGGCAACACCGTCATTGTCAAACAGAGCCTAAGGTATGTATTTCAAATGTATTCTATTAATAAAATGTTTATTCAATTAACCTCATTTAGCATAACAGAAGCCACAAAGATTTCAGTAGCTAATATAAATCAAAACGTAATCACCAGCATAGAGTTGGCATTCTACTCTTTCAGGTCATTGCAAAAACTATTCTTCTCGGATGCCAGCAAATCTCCGTTTGACACATTCTCCTGGGCTGTTGACTATGTCCGAAACCAATTTTATCAAAGAGCACAGTCCCCCCAATAAGTTATGATCTATGATACCTTCGTCTTCTACAACATGAGCAAAGTCCACAAGCTTCACTTCAGGATGTGAACTCCCTGCCTCCGACCCTTCTTTCCCGTATATCATAAGAACAGAACACGAAGAGAACTGGTAAATGGTTTGATTCTCAAACCAAGCTTTCAGTTCCAACAACTGCGCCAAAATCCCATCAGAACCACCATAGACAATTGATGCAAACAAACAATCTGGTTCGGTTTTCGAAGATGGATTAGAAGAAACATATTTCCTCAGAGACGACTTAACGTCATTCACTGTAAAACTCTGAACTGTCTTCTTAGCAGGCTTCCAAAATCCGGATTTTTTGCTTTCATAGGTCTGTAGTCCTGATATCCTGAAACCCAGATGCACACTAGTGCTATCTCTATCTTTCTTAAGACATTTCTCAATATATTTCATTGATGCTTGGGGATACCACGTTCTGGATCCCATTTTGATGTCCATTACAGAAGGATTTAGACGATTTAAGGTAAGATCTTGCATAACGAGATGGGGATGTGAACCAGATCCATCAGACGCTTCTACAAGCTGAGTACCGTGGAAAACAGGAAAGAATCGGCGAATGTGGTCTGGGACTCTAGTATTAGAGGAGAAGGATTCATAGAAGGCAACCTCTTTTGATCCACGTTCATCATTCTGGAGGGGCTTGTAAAACCGGCCTGCATCATCAATGACCGGGCCAAGCTTTCCATCTTGTGCACGATGGCCTGCCACTTGATGATCTGGAACCTTAAACATGTTTACCAGAATATGAATTTAACGAGTATCCCTGCAACATAATAGTAAAAATTGCATGGTTACTATATCGGCAAAGCTTCCTATAACATTGAAATCGAAAAAAACTTGAACTTCATAAGCATGATGTCCTGCCTGAACAAACAACGTTTCAGGAACGCAAACAAATGGAAGTCCTCTACATTAAAACCCTGCTTCGTACACTAAAAATTGCACAATTTTCGGATATATTTAGCGGTGAGGTGACAACTAAACGGTGGGGAGACCGACGCGACATTTTTTTAAAAGCAATAAAGGCGTGCCTTTGGCACTACACTTCTTTAGTTGCGTGCACTACCCAAATAGTACTTGTGTAAAATTGTTGTAATTAAAACATTTCTTACATGTTTTTAGCTTAACATTCTTCAAACTCATGCAATCTCAGATGAAAATTTATAATTGGTATTCTAAGAAAAAATGGGCAGCACTACTCCAATTTTATAGGATTATAAACCACATGTAAATAATTTCATTTAGGCAACATTTTCCATGTTTCATAACCTATCATTTCATAAACCTGTATAACAATCAAAGAAAAATTGGACAACATTTCCCCAGCATTTCCCTAGCATTTACATCAAAACGATTTTATCCATCAAATATCTCGCATTGTTAAAAAAATACTTGATTATAACTTGTATCAAACTTTTGGGTACTCATTTAGATACCAAATGAGCCCTAGAAACAATTAAACAGTACCCAAAAGTCTAAATTTAATAAAGATAATTAAACCTATATTATATCCTCAAAATCAAACCCCATAGTTATAATTGAAAATAGAGACATAAACTGAAATCCAAAGGGTACGAGAAACTTATAATTGCGTCATATGTAACTACAAGAAGTAAGAACCAGTTACCTGCTAAGAGCTCTCGGAATCATTAGTCAATACTCCAATCACCCAATAAATCAAACTCTGGAATATATCAGCCCAATTTACAGTTCCAAGCAAAGCAACAACTCCAATTCCAAAGAACCCTCTCCTTCTTCGACTCCTAAAGCAGCAACTTGATCTTGAATCAAACCCAGATGCTTAAATCTGCAATTATGTGACTCTAACAACAACTAAAAACATGTAAGAATCAGTTATAGATGAAGTAACAAACCCTAATTTGGAGATCTGAGTATGAAATTAGTGGGTTTGAAACTCTAATTTGGAGAATTACTTACTTAATAGAGAGAGAGCTCAACACAGCATCAATACTAGTTGTAGTTGGGATCGAATTGTTGGTATTTATTCACGAGATTGTGTATTTTATTTCAACAACGATCATCTTTTCGTGTAAACAACGCAAAACAAGAAGATTCTTTTTACACTTTGAAAGTTGCCAAATTGTCTACCAACTTTATAAAGCAAACTCTAAAACTCTAACCCATAAGGTGTTAAACGACCACCGATATATATATAGATTGAGTTCTCAAGTTCCGGTAAAAATGAACTGTGTGATATGGTGAATGAGGACCAAAATGCACTGTTATCTATCACAACGCATAACGATGTCATATTTTGCAAGAGGTGTGTCTTCTTTTGATGTCATATGAGCGACGTGAATACTTGTCATTGTGAATACTTGAGATATATACGTGTTTCATGAGGGAAAAAAATGCTTAATATGACGTCTTATTGAAATAAATGATATGAAAAAGTTGCTTACAACAATCCTAAAGCGGAACAAAGTTTGTGAGATTAAATGAGGACGGCTAGTTGTTTTGTTCGTTCTTTGAGCAAAAAAAAATGTAAAAAAACATATAATGTACAGAGGTTTAAAACTGAACACGCCAGTACAAAGAAGCAACGAAGGAAGAATATATTTACAGTTACACATCTCTCATAGTCTAAATAAACACTGTACAATCTGATACTAGTATTATTACTAAACGGTGGGGAAATCGACGGGACATTATTTTAAAAGCGATAAAGGAGGCACTACATCTCTTTAGTTGCGTGCTTTCGGCTCTACCCAAAAGAGACATATATAAAATTGCCAATAAGTAAAACATAGATGTCATGCTTTTAGCTCAACCATTTCGAAACTCATTCAATTTCACAAGAAAATTTGCAATGGGTATTCTAGATTTTACAAAAAATTGGCAAACCTTCCCCAGTTTTATAAGACTAAAACCACCTGCAAAATATTTTATACACCTGTATACCAATCAAAGAAAAAATTGGGCAACATTTTCCATTATTTATATACTATCATTTCATAAACCTGCATAACAATCACAGAAAATTGGGCAGCACTTCCCCAGTTTTATAGAGTATAAACAACTTGCAAAACATTCATAAACATGTATAACAATAATTTAACATAACGACACCATACATAAACATATCTCTAAGGCATTTCACAAAAATTAATACATCTTTCTCAGGAGCAACACTACAACACATTTTTATTAGGCATTACTGGTACTCATCAAAGATTAGCTTCATATCATACTTTTCAATATGAAATTTAATTCATCAAATTTTATTAGGGAGGGGTGTGTCACGCCCCAAAATCCGCTTTCTGATAAAAATCATTAAGCAACTCGTAAGGCTTAACAAATCGGGCATCCCACGGATGAACACCAGAGATGTAATATATTTATAAAGAAATTAACTACATCTACTTACCAAGAAACGCAGCGGAAAAACTCAAATATAAATTAAATGAATAAATGGGTTAAAGTGAATAAAATTCTTAACCAACTCTAAAAACGAGAATAAGACTACGACCAAGAAATATGAAATCAAAAGATCATAAATACCCTACGACAGCTCAGCGATCCAAAGAACTCCAAAAAATCCCGAAAATGATCCACCAAGCCTCACTAAGCAAAAACCTATTGTGCTCGACCTCCTGTAAAAATATAGCGCACAAGGCGTCAAACAAGCACAATCATTACCGGTTACTGAACATGACAGATCGATATAATACAGAAGTACTAAAGTTATATATATATATATATATATATATATATATATATATATATATATATATATATATAAATGATGCAATGCTTACTGAGGAGATGAGGTTCAATTATTAATGTTGCTTTTAAGCGTCGGCGCCAACCGGTATTATAAATAATTATAGAGTATTATTAGGTGTGGGGGATAACTAAGAGACGATGTACATATGGTCACTTTTAATTCAGTGGGATCACACTCTCACACCTTTCTGTCCTCAACAGAAGCGTATCCCTTATTGTAGAGCCGGGGATTGGCGGATTCCTTTTTAGTGAGCCAAGAATTAGTGGGGAAATCACCGGATCAAGGTGGTCAAGGATTTTTAACCTACAGGTCTAAAACCTAATTTATTTTCACTTTCAGGGATCTAAGCCCACGGGATGCTCGCGTAGCATGCAGCCGAGAAGTAACAGGGAAATAATTTAGGGACTTGCAACCCGGGATACTAATAAACAGTTACATTTAGGGACTTGAACCCAAAGACCCTGGCAACATAGCCCTACTGTGTACATGACTCTAAGTTATCATATGCATGAATGAGTTAAGAGACCGACACTTAATCAAAATGACCTATCTGTCCTTGCTCTATAGGCAATGAAACTATATCATATAATTGGCGATCTTATGCTCAACGACCTTTCTACCCTCATAAATATAATAGTGAGGACTCTGTCGATAATATTATACTCTAACTATCAATGATCTGTCTACCTCAAGTTAATAAAGGTTATATCACTTGAAGTCTTATAATCGTAGCTAAGTTAAGCTACTGGTCAAATACATCTTTTGACACTTACACATATTTAGGTTTATGCTTAGTACCCCCTTGATTTAACATCAAGGTCCAACTTGAACATCTATAATTTAAAGGGCTGAACATGAGCACCAATTTCTACTACCAATGCTATTGATATGGACATAATTAATATTAATACAAGTTACCTTATACACTAACCATATATATATATATATATATATATATATATATATATATATATATATATATATATCCGGATCCTCTCCCTCCTTGTTTCCCCTCCCACTTAACCCCTCCCCTCTCCCTCCTTCCTCCTTCTCGGGTCCACTCCATACTTCACCTACCTCCTTCCATCTTCTTTTCTCCTCATACCCCACACCCCACCTACCACATCCACCTCCCATGCAAGATACGTAAACTTCTTCCACTTTCTAAACCTTTTTTCGCTGCCTAGGGTTTGGCCTGTTTCTCCTTGCCTCTCTATTCTTCAGCATGCCGGAAGGAGGTGAATCATCTTTAAACCAAGACATAGTGGAACTCATGAAATCTTGTACCACCCATGATCCCACTCCGATCCTTAAACTCGACCCCTCGTCTTGGGCGACACTTCAAGCGCGGTGGAAATATGCTATTGCCTTTAAATCATTATCACCGAACATACGCAAGCTTACCATTTGTGAGGGGGTTAAAATGGAATGGTCAAAACTGATTGCCACAATCCCTCCCATTGCCTACGAAAGAGATACAAAGATTTTTATGGCAAACTTTGCAAATCAGCGGGATTTTTAGACAGTGCTCGTGGCTCCACCGCCCAATGTGTTTGGATATTCCATCCTTCAACAGCCCTACGATCCGATGCTCCACCAGACTGAATTGCAGTTCTTGAGATACTTATGTTGGGTGCAAGTCTCAGGCTTGCCATGTTGCCTTCTCAACCCGGAAACCCTAGTTTGCATTGGCAACAAGCTTGTCGAGTACGTCACTAGTGACTTCCGCACAAGAGAAGCAGAACCACTCCGAACAAGTTTCGTGAGAATCCAGGTCAACTTGTTTACGGATAAGCCGTTAGTTCTTTCGATCCAAGTTCCCCGACCCGGCCGTTACGTAAAGGCAAAACTAACGATCAAATACGAACGCTTAGAGGGTTTTTGTGCCTTTTGCGGAATCATTTCGCACTCCCTTGAATCCTGTCCGGACTTCGCCCATCACCGCCACGAACGACTCAGGCACAATATCATCGGACCCATTATATTCCCGTTCGATAAACAGATTCAGGTAGACCCACCCAAGCATTCTTCGGAGGCCCAATACCAACAAACTAATCGACAATCCGACACATCTTTGAGTAGCAAGAAGGAACCTCAGGACGACATTAACAGAGAAGGGATTGGGCACATCATTCAAATGGCCATTGCTAATCTGAATCGGTGGTCGTCTCACCCTCGAACGATGGCTAAAACTCCGGAGAAGGACCAACAACCCCATTTCTGTTTTGACCGACTGCCACAAGGTCTGGTAGTCAGACATACCTTACCTCAGGAGGCTTCAGAGCTGACAGTCCACAGACATTGGGAAGACCTAATGTACAGACAGCAAAAACCAGGAGCTACAATCGAAGTTATAACGGCTACAAAATGACTACTAAATGGGTGTGAGATGACTGCCACTTCAAATCACATTTATGGTTTTCCCCAGCTGGGCCCACCTAATCAGCCAACTCACACGCCATCCAAAAATAAAAGAAAATTTGAAGAAGATTTGGAGACCAACTCTTCAGATTTGTTTGTACTGACTGACCCCACTCATCAAGATATCAAACTTGACTTCAACAAGTTTCCATTGGACCATGGGCCTTCTTCAATTACAACAAAACACAAACACGTTGGGCTATCATCTGCTTTGGGCTCACAGCTGCTACCCCGTTTGTTGGACTTCAATCCCAGACCACTAGGGAGCCCCTCCACAGCCCATTTCAGTGAGACCCAGTCAACTCTCTCAAGCCCACAAACTGTGATTTCAAAACCTTTTCTCAAGCCCAGCCCGACTTGGATTCAGGGACCTCAACGCAGACCCGCCAACACACATTTTTCCTTCCAGCCGGGATCCTAACCTCTTTCTCCCTCCTCTGTCCAGCCCCATCTATCATCAACCGACGAAGATACTGAACCTATGGAGAACGACAGTTTATCAGCCGAAAGCTCCGGCTGGAATACGCCAACCACCGCAGATTTTTTTGACAATTTGAACTGTATTGGGCAGCACAGTGGACCAACTTTTCAACCTGGGAGTTCTACTCCAAAACGGCAGTGAACACCTACTCACAGCAAAGAGGCTTCCGAGGACTCCGGAGAGCACACAAAGGTACGTATTTTAGATTTTACAACATATAAGCACATACACACGTTACCATACTCACATTCTTCATCGCTTCAATTTACTACACCATTTTTATGTACTCCGCATACTCCTTCATATCAATTGACTGCACCTTCTATTTGTCCTAAAAGAATCTTTTACTATGAAAGATGGAGATATAAACACAATCATCTTTCTAATTCTTATTCTGATAATGTCACCTCTAGAGTCTTGGTTGTAGACTTAAAAAAGCTTCTCATAGGATTACCCATTGGTATGCTCCTAAACCCCCATGACACAGCAAAACACATGCATTCGCCAACCCCGTTTCGAGTATCGACATTTTTCCCGCTATTCCCATTAACAATCACCACAAGTCTAAACCCTGGGGTAGCAAAGAGTGGGGAAGGAATTTTATGAAGAAATTCGCTTCCAAACACTTCAGGTTCTCTCAGCCCTCTGTCAGGTTACAAGAGAAAGGACTCCCTATTCATTCCTTTCAGCTTAGACTCTGTGATCTCTGGAAACTTTGTTCCAGGACTCGCCATTGGAATCTCTCCTCTTCCCGTGGAGGTTTACCTGGGAATCATAGGCGCACGTCTAGTCCGCCCGACAGAAGCATCGAGCGCAGACAATTTATCCCTTGGGCCAGACAGTTGCTCGTCTCGAGCACAAAGCACGGGCGATCCTTTCTTGGTCGCCCTCTTCATCGGCGAGATATGCAAAACAACCTTGATTATCGTCGATATAAGCAGACCAATCTTGAGCAACAATCGACTATACCTCTCCCGGAAGCGGGCCCGACACCGGCCCTTAGTGTCCAATGATTATTCTCTCCTGGAATTGTAGGGGGAGTGGAAAGCCGTCCACTCTCTGGGAGATCCGCAACATAAAAAAACATAATCCCGACGTCATCTTCCTCTCTGAAACTAAAAGTACGGATCCTGACTTATCCAAAAAAATTTCTACCTTGGGTTTAGATCACTCTCATTGCGTCCTTGCTAGCGCCGGTCATGGGAGGGGGCCTCTGGCTGGCCTGGCATAAGGATGTCGACCTCAAGATTCTCGCCTCTTCGTCTAGAAGCATCGACGTCATTTTTACTACCTCCCCTTCTAACCCTGACATTGACCCTCATCCGATTCACTGGATGAGTTCCTTTACTTATGGGCCGCCAGAACACGCTCAACGGGGCCCTTACTGGGACTCTATCACCAACCTGGCTCGCTCCATCCATATCCCCTGGATCGTTATGGGAGACCTCAACGGGATCATATCGCGTGAAGAAAAGTTTGGTAGAACCCCCTTCGATCAACTGGCCTCTAATCCCCTGGCCGATTTCATTTTTAACTCCTCCCTGATTGACCTCGAATTCGCGGGCGTTACCTTCACCTGGTCCAACAAGCGCAAAGGGACAAATCTTACTAAGCTCTGCCTTGATCGGGCGGTTGCAAATGACACCTGGAGAACGTCTTTCCCAAATGCGACTATCCTCAACTTACCCATTATCGGCTCTGACCATGGCCCTATCATTCTTAACACCACTCCTTCACATCATCAACTCCCCAAACAATTTTACTTCCAATCGCTTTGGGCTAAGCATGATGAGTATCATACGATGATCAAGGAAGCCTGAGATGTCAACCAAACTGGCTCACGCCCCCTTCGGCTCTGCAAAAAGCTGCATCATACAAAAGCTTCGCTCACCAACTGGAATCGCCTAACCTTCTCTTCCAAACCAGGGATTATTCAATAGCTTCGTGGCCAGATTGGGCAGATCCCAAAAGAGTCTTACTCCGAAGAAAATGAAATCCTTGAGCGTCAGCTCCTGAACTCGCTGGAGAAAAATCTTTCTCAAGAAGAAACCATCTGGAGAGACAAATCCCGTGAAACCTGGCTTAAAGAGGGTGATCGCAACACCAGGTTTTCCACGTCTCTACCATGGCGTTTGTTGAACCATCTCTTGTCTATGGATGACATCATCTGGAAGAAATGCATAGCCTTGGTCTCGGTCTGTCACCAATACCACAACAACTCAAAAACAGAAACACATATACTACTACATTGCCCCCCTGCGGCCTCTCTCTGGCAAAGGGCTACAAACTGTTTCTCCTATTATCCTATTACACCTGCAGATACTTGGAGAATCATTTTTGAAAGGGAAAAATCGTCTAGCCCATTTATTAAAGACTTATGGGTTGCCGTGGTCTTCTCTATATGCAGCAACATTTGGTATGCAGGAAATAATTGGCACTCAGATGGACTCAAGATTACAATCTAGAAAATCACGTTGAACATCCTAACAAATATCGTAGATGTTGCCCACCTATCTCAACATATGATGAACAACACGGTTCATGACCTGAAGATCATAAATGCGCTAAATGTCCAATGCAAACTACGAAAATGCAACAACATCGAGAGCTGGAGATGATTGTTCCCTGGAGCGAACGAGGTTAAAATCTGCGGTGATGGATCGGCTATGGGCAATCCAGGACCGGCGGGGATTGGTATAATGTACATAAATAACACCAGGGAGGTCTTGGGCACTTTCGGCAAATCAATTGGTCAAGCTACAAACTATATAGCAGAGACCACTGCAATCATATCGAGCGTTCAACGTACTGTAGCACAAGGCTAGAGACGAGTTTGGGTCGTCTCCGATTCAGCTGCAGCTATTAAAGCTTTCCTCAAAGACAATATACCATGGTTTCTCAGAACAGCGTGGACTCTGATTACTCCTCTCCTTGACACTAAACACAATCCCCATATTCAAGGGAACTGGACTCCAGTAAGAATCTCCTTCAGTGACAGTAGAACAACCCTGCCACTTCATCTTCTAAGAACCCACTGGAAATGCAGAATCATAAAGCAAACAAGTTGAGAATCCTTGATGCCCCGTCTCATTTATATTAAAACACACAAACCACCACACAGACCCATCACCATTACCATCACCGCAAACCCTACGATGTTTTCTACTACTACTATTAACATCTTGGCTCACATGCAACATTAGCTTTTCATATAAATCCACGGCCTCTTCAGGATCCCAAGCTTCGGGTGTCTCAGTGGACGGTTTAGCAGATAAAATGCAGTGCAACTTACGTAATCGAACTGGTGGATTTATTAATTGGACACAGAGATTTAGGGAGAGATGGAACCCCGGTTTCACTGATAGTTCATTTCCGTTTGTGGTATCAGCATTGAAGGCAAACAGTTCTGAATATTAGACAGAAGCCCTATCTATCTATATATCCAATATAGTGAAACTATCATATGAATCACCTAAGCTATGAATACCAAAGAAGAATAAAAGGAGACATATGAGCTGAGGGCATCATACCTCACTGTAAAGAAATGCTTAGGGACCTGGAAGGATAACTTCGTCCATTTTTTAAGTATATCCGACAATAGTTGCAATCTGTACTTCGACTCTCGGGATACAAACACATCATCTTCTTTTCCCTTAGCCTTCTCTTGCATACGAAGAATTCCACATACAGCGAACTTACAGACATCTAAAGTTTCTCTCTCTCTACAACCAGACCTATAAATCCTCGTCCTCAGTGGTAAATGGAAACAGCTATCGGACTCCCCAATGAATGTCACAAACCGCTTTAGCGCTGTCCTCGTCTCATCATATATATACCGCAACCGCTCCACCAAATCTTGTATTAGAATCAAATGTGAATGCTTCAATATCTCATTGGTGTGTAGGTGTGGGAAATGTAAAGAAAAGCACGTACAAAAGGCCAACATCGAACATTCGAGTGCGAGCCTTGAAATTGTTTCTAAGGATTTGCTGTCCATACCAATGAAAGATGTGGCTAGAAGATCAAATTCTTGCACCAACCTCTTCAACTGCAAAGAAATCTTAGACAAACCATTGCCGACATTTTCAATATTAGACTGGTCAGAAGTCAAGAGCGTGAGTATATAAACCACAGCATTTAGAACCTTTGCTCTTAAAGCCAAAAATCACCTTTGGAAAAAAAAAGATCTCGGTCATTACTAATTGGCCTCGACCCCGTATAGTGATGGAAGTGAGGAGTTTTATGGGTTCTTGCCAGTACTTACAGAAGTTTATTCAACATTTTTCACAAATAGCCGCACCGTTACATTCCTTGACAAAGACCGAGGTACAGTTTGCGTGGGAAGATCACCATGAGAAGACTTTTCTGTTACTGAAATGCAAGATTACATAAGCACCAGTATTAGTGTTACCCAATTTGCAGCGGCCTTTTGAGGTCGAGACAGATGTGTCGGACTATGCATTGGGGGTAATTCTTTTACAGGATGGGAAGCCGGTTGCTTACTATTCTACCTACGATAAGGAGTTCTATACATTATATCAATCAGTGAAACATTGGCGGAGTTACTTATTGGGGAAGGAGGTTGCGGTATATTCCGATCACAAACCATTACAGTTCTTATTTATGCAGTCTAAGCTACAACAAGCTCGCCATATGAAGTGGATGTCGTACCTACAACAGTTTACCTTGATGATCAAGTATAAGAAATGAGTGGACAACAAAATGGCTGATATGTTATCTTGACCCCCATTACTAACTATTTCCGAGTGGGGAAGAAATGTCAACTATCTAGCAAGTCGAAGTGTTACAGCAGGAAAATGGGCACGGCCGCATTCCCACATCTCCAATTCTAGCTTGAGTAGGAGCTCAAGGCTCTTAAAGGGGAGGGAGCCATGATCCAGGAGGATATATGGGGTTTTATGCATTTTTTTGACCAAGTAGTTCGAATGAGATTTGGAGTCATTCGAACGACTTAAGATCTATTCGAACAAACTTTGCTTTCTATTCGAATATACAAAGTTTTGAGTGTTCTGTTTTGTTCTGTTTTGACTTAATGTCTATTTGAACAAACTCTGAGTGTTTTATTCGAACAGACTTTTAGTCTGATCGAATACACTTTTTTCTGTTTGAACAGAGACTTGCTATGTTTGAACATAGGCGCGATTCAGTCTATTCTTTAGGCATTTAAGAGCATAATTGTCCTATTTTATAACTAGAAACTTGTAACCCTCATAAAAGGGGTAAGACTAGGTAAGATTAGAGGATGTTAGATCAATCAAAGTTCAGAGAGAGAGACTTGGGGCTTGAGAGAAATTTGATTTTAATCGATTTATTTGAGCAATTGAAACTCTAAATGAGAATTCTTCTACCAATTTGTGTGCCCTTCGTACTATTCTTATAATTAGGGTTTCTTAATTAGTATTGTGGATTAGTGGCCATGCCCAACGTATTAGATATTAACCTGATACAAATACCTTATATTAATGCCTACGGTACCCCCTGTTTCTGATTTCTGTTTGCCAAACAAACTGAATCCTTTCGCATGGGATGGAGTAACAAAATTCTTACCAATGGACCATACTGAATAAATAACCATTCTCTCATGCATTCATCAAAAACATCTTTGTACCAATGGAATTTCCTGCGCTATCAGGCAATCCTCTAGCAAAACTATAACACATTTCTATTAGGTATTACATGTACTTATCAAAGATTAGCTTCATATCATACCTTTCAATAGACAATTCAATTCATCAAACAACATAGAATAGTTTTAAAATTTAATTAGGGAGAGGTGTGCTAACCCTTGTAGTAGTCCAACGCACTGGGCAGAGCTACATGAGAGCTAGGGGGTGGGAAGTGCACTGAGATTTTGGAATTTTTTGAACTAGTATCCTTATTTTTAGGCTAGAAAAAGTAATGATAATATAATTCCTTCTCTCTTAATTCCTGCAAAATATCTCTTCGGTAATATTCTCTCCTATTTATTCTCCTTAATTATTTCTCCTAAATTTGTTTCCATACTTCTCTCTCAGAGTTCACTCCTATTTATTCTCCTAAATTTGTTTCCATATTTCTCTTAGTTCTCTCTTCTTAATATTTCTCTTAGTTCTCTCTTCTTAATATTTCTCCTTTCCAACTTGGACTTTATATTTTTCAAATCTTCTCCTTATATCAAGGTTTTCTGGTTGTATTCCCTATTATTATTTTTCTATATTTCTATTACTTTCCAATTGTTCTTTCGTTTGAACTTAGAAACAACAATGCACTTGTACAATAAACCATTGCATAGTTCCATGTTTTAAACTTTGATCCAAGTTCAAAGTAGCTTTCCGACTTGAAAGAGAAAAGTTGAAGTATAATTATACATTATTTAAAAAAAAAATCCGCTCACGCCCTCAACCCAAATTATCGTTTATCTATGTCCGCTTTGCCCCCACTCAACTAATTTCCTAGCTCAACCACTAGTACCACGCATAGGTGAAGCTCGAGAACTCCAATAGCAAGCTATTGTAGTGAGCCCTCCCCCAAAGAAAAACTAATTTAATTGCATGTGAGGCAATGCGCCCATATCAGATATTAAACTAATAAGAATAGATACTATACTCGGCAGCCGTACTACACTTGATCTTAACCAAATAGCCGAGAAAGGTATGGTTTCCCAACTCCCTCCTCCCTCCTCCCATCATCTATTTATAGTCTCCAAAATTTTCTTTACTAATCTCTCTCGTCAATGTGCGACTAAACATTATAATTCCCATACGTTCGACAACACACATTATAATATTAATGGTGAAGTAGGGATTCAATGTCTGTCTTGCTCGTAGAATTGTCCCTACGAATAAGAATTCCCAAATCAAAGATTTGTTGTCATTGGATAAAATTAATCATATGTTTTTCATCACCAAAAGCAACCATTTTCCTCTTTTTTACTTAGATATAAAGCTGAACTCTCCTCGAGTGCAATATGAAACATCCATATTTGGTATTGGTTTCATTTCGTTTAACGCTTTATTAGAATATGTCAAATAGTCCATCATTGGTAAGTACGGTTTAATTTGTATATAAAGGTACATGCAGGAATGCTTACTTTGAATGCTCAGAACAATTAATGACCGCTCCTGGTCTTCAGCACTTGGCTAAGTGATGGCATATACCCTCTCCCAAGGATTCAGAAGCCTAGTGTTTGGTCTGCTTAACAATGGATTACCGACCTCAAAGTATGGGATTACTACCTTCCAAGAATAAAAATATAAAAAGAGATGGTGGGGTAATGCCGATACTGCTGGAGCTTCTGAACGGAATCTAAACTTCGAGGAGCAAAGCCGGTTAAATTACAGCTTCAACAAATTTGTTAAACGAGTGACCTTTGTACATAGCAACAGACATAGGGATATCATTTATTAATACGGTAGTAACATTGAATCGAGGCCGCCAGTCTTTGGTCCGCTTGATAACACAGATTTATCAAACACTAAACAATCCCAGATATTCCAACAATACACATCATAAAAGCAAATCAGATTTCGATAAGCGCCAAGCTTCTGACCCTAAACACTAAACAGTCTTTGGCATTTAGTAATAATATGGACCAGGCTTTAACCCTTCATTATTAAGGTAACATCTTTTGCTTCTGCAAATTAGATGGAACTTTCAAGTCCGTCGCTAGTCCAATGCATTCAAGAAACTTTATGACTTACCAAGTCATATCTATTTGCCACCACTCTAATCCATGCCGAGCTGAGAACTGAAAAGCATGGTGATTGTTGTGCCACCCCTCACCAAAGATAATTAGAGCAATATACCTGATCACTAAATACAACTTTAATACATGTATGCCAAAAAAAGAAGAGTCACGAAATACAGTCAAAACATTACCCATTGTTCCTAGATAAATCTCCGGTTTTCCACGCCTGATGACCCCATACATGACATACCGAATTCACTAGAAAAGTGCTATGCATCAACAGAAAGATTCTCACGGCCTACATTCACATTACCTTAGTCGTTAGTTTGTTGTTTTGGACCAGGCAAAATGAGGAAGAGGTAGGATTCAGTCCCGAAATATAAGTTTCTTACCATGCCCCAAACAATATAAGGGAAACCCCAAGGGCATAGAGCAGAGCGCCAAATGCAATTGGGTGAACTAAGTGTGTGCGCCGAAGAAATCTGTAGTAGGCTTGCATCTTCAAGTCTTTGACATTGTCGTGCTTTCCACGCTGCCAAAGGATAATATTGTTTTAGTTCTTCTAATTTAACACCATTAGAGTAGTTGCAAAAGAAAAATAAATAGAGATAGAAACGAGACATTTTCGATGATATTTTGTGTGTTGAAGACCCAAATTATGTGACTATACCAAAACCCCGCATTAGGGCTATGTGGGTCCTTAACGGTATAGCCATTATGGTTTCAATATTAAGACGGTTTATGTATCGTCCGTGGAATTATCAAGTGGGTTATGTATTCAAAGTAGCTAAACTAGTGTTACCACTGAAGGGTGGGGAGAGTGACACAACATTTTTTTAAATGCGATAAAGGCGTACCTTTGGCTCTAACCAAAAAAGTGTATAAAATTGCCAATGATATGCATTCAATTTCACAAGAAAATTTGTAATTGGTATTCTAGATTTTACAAAAAAATTGGCAGCCCTTCCCCAGTTTTATAAGACTATAAAACCACCTGCAAATCATTTTATACACGTGTATACCAATCAAAGAAAATTGGGCAACATTTTCACTGATTTATATACTATCATTTCATAAACCTACACAACAATCACAGAAAATTGGGCAACACTTTATCAATTTTTTAGACTATAAACAATTTCCAAATTATTCATAAACCTGTATAACAATCATTTAACAAAACTACACCATACAACATGCACAAAAATGAAAGGTTTTGGTTTGTCTCATTTCGTGTATGTAAAGGTCCGTGGTTATCTCAGTCGAAGACAGTGACAGGATGAAGACCTCTGTACAATCTTCTATCAACCAACGACCAAGAAGGTAAGTTGGTTAAGTAGAACTCTGATAAACGGAGCCAAAAATATTTTTCTCAATTTTCTAAACATTTTTGGAATCTCATTCGAACGAACGACCGAATTTTGGGCATCTTGTTCGAACGACCTTAGGTCCCGTTCGAACAAGTGCTACGAGTTCAAAACAAAAATGCATATATTTTAAGGCTTATTAGGGATTTCATTCGAACAAGTCTCGAGAAAGGCTGAAACACTATTTAAGCGAATATTGCTTCTCTTTTCTCTTCACCTTTTTTTTCTCTTTTCTTTAGCAAAAAGTTATTTTCGAAAAAAGCTCAATATCCTTTATCAGAGAGACAATTTGACATCAATCAAAACCTAAAACCTTGAGGTTGATGCTGAGTTAGTTTATCATACTTCCTACATATTGTTCTATAGTGATTCAAGAAAGGTGTTCCTTGCTGTGAGTTTAAGGGGAGTCGTTGAGAGAACGAAGAAGAGTCGTTGCGAGAATGAAGAAGAGTTGTTGCGAGAACGAAAGCGATAGTGCGTGATGCTGGATCAGAAGAGAGATAATCACGAGACAAGGTTATCGAGTCTGTAAGTATAATTCAGATTAAACTATTTTTGATTAGTGAATTTTTGGTTGTCGAGTTCATCGACAATGACCTGTGATTTTTTCCTGAGTAAGGAGTTTCTACATGGTGAACAATTGCTTGTGTCGCTTAATTCCTTGTCTTTACTAGCTATTGATTGTTTCTGTTTAAGTCGAGATCATTGATTGATAGGAATTGTTTTGACCATGTCTTAAGTTTTTCAAAATATTAAATAACTCCAATCTAAATAATGACATAAACAATATAGTTCAATATTACAATCTAAAGAAGACGAAAAATAGGCGAAAAAGAAGACTAAAATTAAATATTACATCAAAACCGCAACAATTTGTGACGACCTATCGTACTCCTGTAGCTCAAATGATAATGAAAAATGTACACCTTGTTTTCCCCTACAAGGTTATATTTGGTAGTGGCGACTTACAGCTTTCAAGTACTAAAGGCAGCTTAGGTATCTCTTCTGAAACTTTGATTTTTCATGCTCGAATAATTGTTTTATGCAAAAAATAAAAAAAAATCATTAGAAACTATGCAAAATCTAACATATATATAGAGTAAAAAATAGCGATTCAGTTTATACTTTGTACTGACGACTTACTGCTTTTAAGTTATTTATAGATTTCATAGCACCATATTTTGCCTCACTTTTGGCAACATCTAACCAACGCAAATGTCATATTCGTTCCACACATTCGAATGATAACGTTAAGCATGTTGGTCACATAATATTCGATACCAATATGAATATCCAGCACACCAGAACGGGTATCTTGCAGTAGAATGCCATATGTGCTTGACACAAAATCTGTAGCCACTAATTGGAATATTTTTGGATATGTTCCGTTACATTGCTTAACAAAACTGGGTATTTTGAACATACTAGCTCAATAACACCAATTGCTACAATTTCATACAATAAGAAATAAGTCAGCTACACGAACTTATACAAGGGTGTTCCCTGATTTATTTACTTGTCTATCCAACTACTTATAATCATATCAGCTAGCCATATTATATTGATCATCAATTTTAACCAACAAAAATCCAAGAACCCCAATTGTACTTAACAATCAAAATTAACATATTTTTGCACTCTCTTTTGACAATTAAGCTAACCTATTTCAATATTCCTATCCTAACAACGCAATATTTGTAGTAGAGATGAGTGAGATCTTAAGAGGAGAGAAGAGGGGCGAGACTGGACTCTGGAGATCGAGAGAGATATGGGAAGAAACAAGCATTACCATTTTTACTCTTCATGATAACCATTTAAACTTTAAAGAAGAAGGCATTTACAAAGAAACCTCCAGACGTCGGTCTGCTCGACAACCAGACCGCAAGCCGCGGCCGCAGGGGTAAATGGAAAACACCTAGCTGGACGCCCCAAGGACGGGGCACAACCGCGGGGAGCGCGGTCCGCGCCGCATCATAGAGAGACCCCAACCGCCGCCCCCAAAAGCGTGTAATTCAGCACCGCGCAACCTGTGACACTCGCTCCTCACTTCCTCATTGCGTGCGCGGCTACTGGCTCCCGGGAAACTGTAAACGCACAAGCACAGTCCTACCAAAGGACCAACCGCTCAACATCGCGGGGCCGAATCCTCTGAAATTGTCTTCTAAAGGAGTGGGTCGCTGTCCCACCTACCAAGGAAAAGATGTCCTACCAGATCACAATTTTCTTGCACCACACCTCTTCAACCCGCAAAGTCTTGCTTGACTACCATTTGCCGACATGTGCATTATTAGACCCCTGCGTCAGCTCAATCAAGATGCTTCGTATAACCAACCCCACAGCATTCTTAGAACCTGCGCGTCTTAAAGCCCAAAAACCACCTTTGCAAAAAAAAATCTCCTCACTTACTAAACTTCCCTCAGAACCCCACCGTCCGTGACACCAAGCTGAGGATTTGTATGCGTTCTCTTCCAAGTAAGCTCGACAGAAAAGTTTAGGTCGACATTTTTCGCACAAACTAGCCCCCCCGTTTTACATGCATTAACCCTTTACATCCCGCACCCCCAACCCCCGTCCCCCCCCCCCCCCCCAAGCACACCCCGACCCCCCCGCACACCCCCAAAGACTCTCACCGCCCCCGCACACCCACCGAGCCCCCCACCCAACACCCCACCCACCCCCCCACCCCCCCCCCCCCCCAAGCCTCCCCCCCTCGGCCTTGGGTCCCCACACCCCCCCAACCCCCCCCCCCACTCCACCGCCCCCCGAACGGCTTTTTTTGTTTTCGAATAGATTCTGTTCGAACAATATTTCCCTCTGTTCGAACAAGTTACTCAGAATTGTTTGTTCGAATCAGGGCTTTTGGATCGGTTCGAATAGACGATGTTCTACCGAACAGAACTTTTTCTCCTGTTCGAACAGTAACTTAAAACTTTGTGTTCTTTCTGTTCGAATAGGATCTTGGGTATATTCAATCAAACTTGTCTGTTCGAACATAGACTTCAGTTTTTATATTCTTTTAATAAATGACATCCTTTTTTATTTTAACTGTTTTTACCTCTCCCAAAAGAACTTTTCTAGGTCTTGATATTGAGAGCGAAAAGATATTCAAACGATGTTCAATGAAACGTAAAACTCTAATGAATCAACAAAGATTTAGAAAATCGAATCTTAATTGACAAGCTTTAGTGATATTTTCAAGCTCGGAATTTGCTCTGAGGGGAAAGATTATGCGAGGTGTGTTGAGAACCCAATTTGTTTTGCCGAGAATGAGAAATTGATTGCTAAGAGTTTCCTAAAGAGAATAACACGGATGGCGCTTATCGAGTTTAATAAATATATGAATTCTTTGTAATTTTGTTTTCATATTGGATTCAGTTTTGCTATAGGAAGCATTCGCAGCGACCTGGGGATTAATTTCCTCATGAGAAGATTTTCCACAGTTAAAATTAGTTATGTTCTTGTGTTTAATATACTGTTGTTTGTTATTACTATAGCATTGGACCAACTTGAATTATGCTAGGGTTAGACGGCTAATTCCAAGGTTTATTTCAGACCTATTGATTTTGCCTACAAAATTATCGACATCGTGGTAGACTCAAGTGATTATTGTATTTTATTTACCCTTGAATGGGGGATTTGTGTATTAATGTCAAGGTGCCCTCCTATTGCATCAGTTCGTGCTAATATTGCAGAGTAACTGTAGGTATTGTTTTTTATGATATGCTTCCCACTAATCAAGA